>OX451217.1:48324657-48487933 GCA_949628195.1 Phasia obesa
CAATATATGCCTGTCAAAGGCAATGAAATGGAAAAACACCATTACAAGACCAATTTTATCTTACTCTGTATTAGTAGAAGTGGCCGAAGATCAAACAGGTGACGAATAGTAGAATTTGTTGATAAGTTTAATCGCCTAATCTTTTCCTCTATTACTGGGGCCATGAAAACTTGTCCCACGTATGCAATAGGTGTTATGCTGCACATATGACCACTGCACATAACAGTGGAAATGAAAGCGAGCAGAAGTGTTTTTCAGCTACTGAATATTACGACAGAAAAATCTAGAAATATAGTGCGACATCTACGCATACTTCGGCTCCTTACAAATGACCCTTGCCTTAGAGTATCTGATAACATCCAACCAAATGTCTTGTTGCACAGAAATTTTCCTTATACCCGATAAGACCCGTTGGTACAACCAGACTTGGCGACACGATGTATCAGACCAGGTTTGGCTTTTTGACACTGGAAGCAGAAAGAAAATAGTGACACAGGATCCGGGCAAATACCCAATTTTCTTTCAGGCAGAAGTATGCGCTATCCTCATCTTTGTCAGGGAATGTTTAAGGCAAAATACAAAAGGTAAAAAATTGATCTAATGTTGGACAGCATTGCTGTGCTAAAGTCCTCAATACCAATTGAACTAAGACCAGTGATAGTAATGGCTTGTGTGACACCTCTAAATAAACTCGGATCCCAGAATAGTTTTACACTATGTTGGATTCCCAGACATGAGGCTCATGTTGGTAATGAGCGGGCGGGCTTTCTAGCCAACATAAGGGTCCAAAGTAGATTATTATGCTAAGGAAAAACTGTTTCCTGGGTCGAAGCAGAGTTCTATCGCCATTGGGAAGGTCTTACAGGGTTTAGACAAGTACAACGTTTTTACACGTTGTCTCAGTGTACATCCCATAACGAGTTACATAAAGTTATTTACGGAACGATTTACCGGACATTGTGCTGCACTATGAGAATTCGAAACACATATATTGTGCGCGTCCCGCCTTAGGTTTTCTACTGACTCGAGAGATTATTAACATTTTCCGTAGCCTAGAACTGTTTCGGTGACCATAAAGGCTGTACGAACATTGCCTGGGGTCGCAGTACTTACGACCTATTATTTAATAATATATAGTGAAGTAAATTTTTTACAAGGAAGGTAAAAATGTTACAGATATCGAAGCGATATATAAGGCTGCAATATCTATCCGTCTGTCACAGAGCTGTATCTATTGAACCGTAATAGGTAAACACTTAACAAGAGTTTTATTACTAAGACCGCTTCAAAAATAAAAAAAACGCACGCAAAAGATATATGTAGCTCAAGGATAAAATATCATTAAGATATTAAAATGGTGATGTGGCGAAGAGAAATTTAAAGAAAAAATTCCTACATAAAGGCCTAACATTGGCAACGCTGACTGCGACTACAGCTTTGTAGATGGTACCACATTTTTTACAGCCGCTTATTGTTAAAAGGCTACCTTAAATTTGGCATTGCAATGCCCATATACATTTGTATATATGAAATATAGGTCGAACTATGGATATGAATAAAATGCAAAAATTACCAAAAAAGAATACGAGATAATTAAAAACATTAAACACATTTGCATTATAAAGAAACAAAATTGGCTCTTTAGCATACCAAACTTAAACTTGTCAAGCAATCATTTGCATGATTCTATTTTAAAAGAAAAGTGATGTTCAAAAGTACAAATTGAATTCAATAAAAATTCCTTTTCTATTTCCCTATGGACACTGTAAAAGCCAAGGAAAAAATTAAAAGCAGAGTAAAGAAGTGTAAAACTGGTTAAAGTTTACAAAATAAATATTTGATCACCACCATTTTATTTGTATTTCATTTCTTTCGTTACAGTGTTTTTTTTTTATATCAAATTCATTCTTAAGTGTGACAACATTGAAATAAATGTTTTTTGGTCATTTATCGGAAACACGTTTAAATTGATGAAAAAACTAAAAAACAATGTTAAAGGAAAAGACGTAAAAAAGGATACAATTGTAACTAAAGCTAACTCAAGTATAAGACGATTAAAAGAATAAAGGAATATTGATTTAAATATACTTTTTTTTCTTTTTGGCAAATAAAAGAATGCGGAATTCTCTTGCGAAATATATAAAATAATCTACTGGATTTAATTTTACGTGCTGATTGCAACAAAATTCGGTAGTGATAATAATTCGTTTTTTTTCTAACATTAAAATACGAAATAATGCAGCGAACATTTCTGACAAATTTTTTTTATGTATTTTAATCTAGACTAACTGCGCCCACATACATTGTGTGCGTCCTGACAATATTTTGTTTGATTTTGATTTGAAAGTTATCCACACCAAATTTTAAGACTCTTACGTATATATTTTATATAAAGGTACCCATCTCTGGATAAAATTCTAAAACTCTTAAAGTTGTTGTAGAGCTCTGTAAAATTTTAAATATAACTTTTTCAAAAAAAAAGATACTTTAAAGTATGCAGTATCCTTAAATCGGTAAAAAATCGGCGTACTTTCACTGCATTTCTCCACTTTCTCTTAAAAATTTAATATTTTTGCGTAAAAAAAAGTATCCTATAGTGGAACCAGCATACTAAGGTACCTTACCACAAAATATTGTTAAAATCCGTCCAGTAGCCTTTACGTGATACAAACACATACAGAAAAACAGACAGACAGGAAATGAATTACTATTTTAATATATGTATAGACTAGATGTGCCCGCCACGTTGTGGGCATCCTGACTATATTTTACTCGGTTTTGCTTTGAAAGTATTCTGCACCAATTGTAAGACAACAATGTAATTCCACAAAGTAAAAATAAAAATCAAATACAAATTTTATTCAATTGGCGCCTAATGTTGCGCAATAGTTTTTAAAATATCCCAGCTTTAAACCGAAAATTTCAGTACCTTTAAAACGGAAATTGCATTTTTTACCGATTTTTCTCCACTTTCTCCTCGAAGTAATATATATTTTTGCTAAGATACTTCCTAACAAAATTTTGTTAAAATCCATCCAGTAGTGTTGACGTGAAGCGAACACAAATGAAAAGCAGACAGACAGACAGACGGAAATGTGTTACTATTATATTATATATAGATATTTTTTTATCTAAACTGTAACAGGACCGTGCACAGTACTTCGTGTCCATATAACGAGGGAACAAAAATAGAAGAAGTTGTCAGATAGTTTTGAAATTTGGTCAATGGCTTAGTTAAGAAATATATAGATTTTTGAAAAAATCGTTGCGAAGACACTACTACCCCCAAAGTGGTCATTCTGATACATATACAACAAGTGTGTGGAAATTTTTTTTTTTTTTAAATCGGGGCAATGTTATATAAAAAATGCTTTATTACATACAAAAATTGACCGATCATAGCAAAACTTGACATGTAAATTGATAATTATAAGATATATATTTATCCTAATATGGTAGAATCGAGTTGTTCAAACCTTCGCATTAAATTTCTGTCACATGTATGTCTGTACATTTATATACATCGATATACATACATATGACTGCGCGAAATTAGTGCAACAACCTTAAATTGCTAGTTTCAGCTATTTGTTATTTTTAATTAAAAAACCTTCAACTTTTACTCAAATTACAATTTTGTCATTACACTTTAAATTTAAATTAAATTTTTTGCTTATTTGTTTTGAAGTCATTACACTTTAAACTTAAATTACAATTTTTGTTTATTTGTTGAAGTCACTTTAAATTTTGATGAATTTGTATTTATGCTGTCTGTTAATATTTTTATTAGTCATCAATAAAATAGTATTTAAGAATTAATTTATATTAATAAACGAGAGAATTAATAAAAAATTCAAACAAGGTGGTTGTTTGTAATTTGTTCTCGATTCAAACATATAACCAAGTTACAAGTGCTTGTGTTATTAGCTACCAACCAGGTTTAAGTGCTTGTGTTGGATAATTCACTCTTCTTGGAGCATCTCCTTGAAGAAAACAAACAAATTAAACATCGCCTTCTTGGTGCATTACCTAGAAGCGACCAACGGAGGTTAAGCAAACTAGGCTTAACCTAATTCAGCATTCAACTGAATTAAACATTTGGTGACCCCGACGTGATTTCGACACGCAACCTTCTGATCCTTGCAAATTTATCAAGGACATTACAATGGCTACCGGAAATACCAACTCGATGGATCTGCTAGTAACTTCTCAACGAACTACAGGACAGCTGATCGAATCCATCATTCGGAATTTCAAAAAGGATTCCGCATCCAGAAAAACCGTCTCTTATTACGAAGAGCGAATCAGAAGACTAGACGATGCTTGGAACGAATTCGAGCTCACGGACAACAAAATCCGATGTCTAGATAAACCCCCGTTAGAACACAATTATTTCACCGAAGGCTACTATCAACAAATTGAGGACCTCGTCACTAAATACAAAACAATATTTGAATCAGGCATGATTGAGGCATCAAAAACGTTTACATCGGGTGACTCTCAAGGTACTAAGGACGATCATGCAGCTCGAAAAGGGAGCGCCTTTCTGTCCACCCCAACAAATGCCGCAATAAGAAGACAAAAGGCCATGATTTCTTCACTGAGACGATTATTAGCTATGGACCCTACAGGAACCAATATGAAACTAAAAGAAAAACTGTGGGGCGAAATCCAAGAGCTACACTTCAAAATATGGGAATCCAATGACGATCCACTAAAGGAAGGCTACGATATGGACTCCTATGAAAATCTGGAGAAGCTGGTCATAGAAAACTTCCAGATATCTTCACCCACTCCAAATCAAGTTCCCGAACCTAATCAAAGTACTGTGCTACCACTTCCAAAAGTAATAATTCCAAAATTCAATGGAGATTATCTAAAATGGAGCGCGTTTCATGATTTGTTCACGCAATTAGTGAACAATCAACCAATTCCTGCGGTACAAAAAATGTGGTACCTTAAGTCGAACTTGGGAGGCGAAGCTGAAAGACTAATCAGTCATCTTTCAGCGACAGCCGAAAACTACGCAACAGCGTGGAACCTACTGAAAGAACGGTACAATAATCAACGCGTTCTGGTATCCACAACAATACAACAGCTTTTGGATCAACCCAGTGCTGGATCATCGGCTGCTGCCATCAAACAACTGCATGACACAACTCAGGAATGTCTGCATGCACTTAATAATATGAGGATCGATACGACCTCATGGAACCCCATGCTACTTCATATACTGGTAAAAAAATTGGATCGAGGCACTCTCACTCTGTATGAGAGGACTATAAGTAATCCAAAGGAACTTCAAAGCCTCAAAGATTTCTTAACATTTCTCGAGAATCGCTTCCAATCCTTGGAAGCTACAAATCAAAAAGAGAAATCTACAAAGGCATACGTTTCCGCCACCTCAGCCAAACAGACACAAATCACATGCCCTTTTTGCAAAAATGGCGATCATCAGCTGCATCAGTGTCAAAACTTTCTAAAACTCTCACCAGCAAATCGACTGAATTTCGCTCAAAGAGAAAAACTGTGCGTAAACTGCTTAAGGTCAGGACATGCTGCAAGCACTTGCAAGTCAGGAGTGTGCAGGACATGCAAGCAAAAACACAACTCGCTGCTTCACCTAAAAATCAACCCTCAGCAACCAAAACAAGGATCATCAAGTGAAAGAAAATCTCAGACAAAATCAACATCTGCAATCACTTCACCTGAAAGAAATGAACACAATATCAATGAAGCAACAACAAGCTCTCCAGAAGCATCGTCAGTAGCAGCAGCAAGTGGTCAAATGTCCAATTCATACGTTCTTCTCAGTACAGCTTTAGTCAAACTCAAAACTGATGCAATTGAAATTGAATGTCGCGCCTTGCTTGATTCTGGATCACAAGTCAACTTGATCACCGAGCGGTTGGCAAATCGACTTAACATTGCTAAACAGGTGTCATCAGTTCATATCAATGGAATCGGCAATTCAAACACCAAAACGCAACATCGTGTCAATGTGGCACTGCATTCCCGAGTCAACAAGTTTTCAACTCGTCTGGAAGCACTTGTCCTTCCTCGAATCATAGCACCACAACCGTCACAATTCATAAACATTGACGAGTGGCCACTACCGAAAAATCTTGTTTTAGCTGACCCATCGTTTAATCAATCAAATAAAATTGATATACTTTTGGGTGCTGAACACCATCACCAATTACTCTCAATAGGACAAATAAAATTGTCTCCACAACTTCCTATCCTACAAAACACAGTTCTGGGCTGGGTTGTAGCAGGAAAAATAACAAAAGAACCCCTAGCAGACGCATATTGTGGCATATGTACTGAAGACGAAAGACTTGAAGCTTCCATCGCACGGCTTTGGGAGTTAGAGGAAGTTAAAACAACTAAAACCCTACTGTCAATAGCGGAGAGGCAATGTGAAGAGCACTTTGCACAAAATACAAGTAGAAACCATCAAGATCGTTTCATAGTAAGAATACCATTTCAACAAAACCCCGATACTTTAGGTGACTCACATGCCATTGCTCTTAATCGATTTCTCGCTCTCGAACGTCGGCTACAAAAGAATCCAGAATTAAAGAAAAGGTACACTGAATTCATGGATGAGTATGAATCAATGGGACATATGAAAAGGTTGGGAACAGAATCCATAAATTCCCCAAACTACTACATTCCACATCATTGCGTATTAAGGCCCGAAAGTTCAACCACTAAGCTCAGAGTAGTATTTGATGCATCGGCCAAAACCACATCAGGATATTCGCTAAATGATTTGATGTTCACGGGACCAACTGTGCAAGGAGAACTATTCTCCATACTCCTAAGGTTTCGAATGCCAAGATTTGTGTTCACTACTGACGTTGAAAAAATGTATAGACAGGTATTGATTGCCCCAGAGGATCGTAAATTTCAGCTAATAATTTGGAGAAAGGATACCACAAGGCCCATTGCATACTATCAACTCAATACAGTTACGTATGGCACAAGAGCAGCTCCATACTTAGCAACGAAATGTCTGGAGCAATTGGCTAAAGAAAATAAGATACATTATCCCCTTGCTTCTCAATTTCTCAAGGAAAATTTCTACGTAGATGATGGCTTGGGCGGCTCAAACAGCTTAGTAACCGCAATACATTTACAAAAACAACTCATGGAGATGATGAAGAAAGGTGGTTTTACTTTACGCAAATGGTGCGCAAATCATCCACAATTACTCTACAATATTCCACAAAGTGATTTGGAGGTGAACTTAGATTTTGAAAGCGTGGAAACTGATACCATCAAGACGCTAGGACTTGTTTGGCTGCCGAAGTCCGACAAACTGGGCATTAAAGTCAATCCTAGAGACATCAAGCGGATAACTAAACGAACCGTAACCTCAGACCTTGCAAGAATATTCGACCCATTGGGAATTCTTTCTCCCATTATAGTAACGGCAAAAATGTTTATTCAGGAACTGTGGGAGCTAAAATTAGACTGGGATCAATCCTTGCCGGAATCACTGCACACTAAATGGCTCACATTTCGCACAGACTTGAATGTATTGAAAACGCTTCAAATACCCAGACACATTTTCAAAGGAGGAGTTCCAGAATCCCAACAACTACACATCTTCACTGACGCATCCGAGAAGGCTTATGGAGCTGCAGCTTATATCCGATCAGTGTTTAAAGATGGCACCATGATGGTACATTTACTTTGTGCCAAATCTCGCATAGCTCCACTCAAACGACAAACAATACCACGACTGGAACTATGCGCAGCTACACTTGGAGCCCAACTAGCCACCAGAATCAGATCTGATCTTAAATTTACCAGTCCAGTATGGTTTTGGACTGATTCGGAAATTGTACTCTCATGGATAAACTCATCATCAGCATCATTTAACACATTTGTAGCAAATCGAATTTCCGCAATCCAAGAAGAAACCCAGGCAGAACAGTGGCGTCACGTAAGCTCTAAATGCAATCCTGCAGATATATTATCTCGTGGAATGTCTTCAACGGCCCTTAAAGAATGCACTCTTTGGTTCTATGGTCCAATGTTTCTTCATGGCGTGGAAAATGTTTGGCCACCCAAGTTCAATATAGGCTCCAAAATTTCAACAAACCTAGAAAGAAAGACAAGGTCAATCGAATCACGAGCAATGACAACAAACGAACCTGATTTTGTTTACAAAATTAACCACAAAAATTCATTCCATCGTCTGCAGCGGATTATTGGATATGTTCTGCGCTTCATTACCCACACAAGAAGCCAAAAACAGATGCGGCAACCATCAAAATTATTAACTACAACGGAACTCAGCCAAGCACTGGTTCCTATTATTTCACAAATGCAACTTTCCGAATTCAAGGAAGAAATGAAGCAACTGAAGGAACACAAACCGTTACTTGGAACGAGCACCATCAAGAATTTAGCACCCTTTTTGGATGAAAGCGGACTAATTAGGGTTGGCGGCCGGCTCGATGCCTCCTCATTAGCATATGACTCAAAACATCAACTTCTCATTCCGTACAATGATTCCATTTCCAAACTGATATTCCAAATGATTCATGAAGACCACAAACATTGTGGGGCGCTCACGTTGTTAGGAATTGTTCGACAGCGCTTCTGGCCAATAAAAGGAAAAATTATGGCAAGAGCCACAGTCCATCAATGCACTACATGCAGCAGAGCCAAGCCAGAGCTATTTCACCAAATAATGGGAAACCTACCATCAACACGTGTAACACCAGCCCGAGCATTTATTAATGCTGGAGTCGATTACTGCGGGCCAATTACTGTACATTACAAACTCAGGGGAAAACGACCGCACAAGGCCTACATTGCCGTATTTTGCTGCTTTGCCACAAAGGCAGTGCACTTGGAGCTGGTGAGCGATCTCACAACTGATGCATTTATAGGTGCACTCAAACGTTTCGTTTCCAGGCGGGGACATTGCCAAAATTTATATTGCGACAACGCTACAAATTTCGTCGGAGCGAAAAATAAATTGCCCGAACTTTCCACAATAATACATTCACCAGATGCTCAAGAAGCTATTACAAATGCCTGCAACAAAAAGGGTATTCAATTTAACTTCATTCCGCCAAGAGCTCCTCATTTTGGTGGCCTCTGGGAGGCAGCTGTTAAATCAGCAAAATACTACTTGGTAAGGACGATGGGGAACGCATCTTTAACTTATGAAGAACTCGAAACCATAGTTGTGGAAATTGAAGCAATATTGAATTCCAGACCCATTTCACCTATGTCGAATGACTCGAACGACATAGGCGCACTGACTCCTGGACATTTTCTAATTGGCGAACCCCTAATAGCTCAAATTGACGCCCAAGCGAAGCCCGCAAACCTTAAATTGGAAACGCGTTGGAAATTAGTTTCCCGTCTTAAGCATGAATTTTGGAAGAGATGGTCTCGAGATTATTTAAATGAACTTCAATGCCGTAACAAATGGCGAGAACAATCTAAAAATCTCAAACCAGTTACAATCGTCACTTTAAAAGAAGACAACGTTCCAGTCATGAAATGGCCATTGGGGCGCGTAATAAAAACGTATAAGGGACCCGACGATGTTGTACGAGTTGCAGACGTACAGACATCATCAGGCATTTTCAAACGGGCAGTTCAGTATCTAGCCCCACTTCCTAAGCTCAGTGACGAACCCGAAGAGGACGGGCAACAACCAGATCTAAAATTCAAAGAATCCAAGGCTAATCATGAAGGACTGGCTGAAAAACAATCACCTCAGTCAACATCGAATAGTATGCCACTCGCCAAAAAACAGCGGACTTTACCGGGCTCAATCATAACTACACTAATCACAATATTGCTTTCGATTCCATTAGTAGCCACAAATAAAATAGAATTAACGCAATTTGAACCCAACATCGGTCTCTACTTTGAAGGTATTGGCAACACCAGAATATCACGGTCAGAATGGAACATCATCTCCTACTACAATTTAAACCCATTTTGGCAAGAAATGGCTACATTCATACATGAAACAACAGCATTAACTCACCTATGCAATCTTCTTACCCAAAAGACTACTTGCTCAAACGTTCTCCAGGAAATTAATTTTAGCATAACAGACTTAAAGGATAAAAATCTCCTGCTCAAAAGAAGAGTCAAACGTGGCGCAATTAATGTTGTTGGTAATGTCGCTAATTCACTGTTCGGCATTCTAGACTCGGATTACGCCGAACAAATGACAATTACTATCAACACAGTCAACGAAAATGAAAACCATCTGAAGCAACTCCTAATGAATCAGACATCAATTGTTGATGCAACTTTAAATGTACTAAAACAAAATGAGGAGAATGTAAAACAAAAGTTCAGGAACGTAGACGACCAATTAACTAAAATCACATCCAGATTACACGAAACTGAAAACGAACAGTATCAAGCAAAGCTGTTTCGAATGTTTATGTTACGATCTGTTCAACTTTCCGTAACCTCATCAAGGTTACATAGGATTCAATCCGAAATTATAGCAGCATTAACGGATTCACACCATGGAAAAATAAGTCCAATGCTGTTGTCACCATCTCAACTTCAATCTGAGATAGTGCAAATAAGAAATCACCTTCCAACATCCCTAGAATTACCAGTAAGTAACGACAACATGTTGCAGCTGTACAAACTCATGAACGTAAAGGGAGGCGTGACCAAAGACCACGTCATTTTTCACATATCTATTCCGTTATGTGATCCAGAAACATTCGAACTTCTTAAACCACACCAAATTCCGGTTCTAACAAATGGCACAATGCTTGCCATAATGCCATGCGGTGACCTTCTCGCCGTAAATGCTCACAGAGATCAATATTTCATCTTGACAGAAAGGCAGTGGACCACATGTGCAACCATTAAAGAGAACGAATTCCTATGCCAACATATGCAATCAAAATACAAGGCAAACGCGAACAAATGCTTATGTGAACTTTCGCTTCTTAACCATAACATTCAAAAGGGATGTGACATTGGTCCTATTGCTGGCAGCACATTGCTAACACAATTGGAGTACAGCAATCAATGGCTATATACAATGCAGCAGCCTTCGCGAATAAGTTCAGTATGCGGACAAGAAAAATCTCAGCTAACCTTAAAAGGATCCGGTCTCCTAAAATTAGCATCAGATTGCACACTCAAATTTAACTCTATCATCATCAAGGGTCATCAAATCGTCTCAACATCTCTTCAAGCATCCTACATAAGAATGAGCAATTTCAGTGACATTATTTATCCTGTTGAAGTCCAGTTTGAGAAAGTCCAAAATAAAGTGTATGCTGATCAAATCAAAAACATCTCCGAGATACAGAGCACACTACATCAAAAGGTATCTGATGAACTACCATCACAAATCAAACACATACAATATCACCACGGAACCGTTGCTTATATCGCTCTCACTCTCGCAATCATAATCATCATGGCAGTTGCTTGGAAAAAGACACGCTGTAAATCGTTTAATTCAAATCAACAAACTCCACAGCCTGCGGCACGTCAACATATTCCAGCCCAAGAATTTGCGGTAACAGTCACATAATTTCAACATAAATATAGTACTGATAACACACACAAAGAAAGGTAATTTAAGGTTGTTCTGATTTGTAGTCTGTTGAGCATGGCTCAACGGCGGGGTGTATGTTCAAACCTTCGCATTAAATTTCTGTCACATGTATGTCTGTACATTTATATACATCGATATACATACATATGACTGCGCGAAATTAGTGCAACAACCTTAAATTGCTAGTTTCAGCTATTTGTTATTTTTAATTAAAAAACCTTCAACTTTTACTCAAATTACAATTTTGTCATTACACTTTAAATTTAAATTAAATTTTTTGCTTATTTGTTTTGAAGTCATTACACTTTAAACTTAAATTACAATTTTTGTTTATTTGTTGAAGTCACTTTAAATTTTGATGAATTTGTATTTATGCTGTCTGTTAATATTTTTATTAGTCATCAATAAAATAGTATTTAAGAATTAATTTATATTAATAAACGAGAGAATTAATAAAATAATCAAACAAGGTGGTTGTTTGTAATTTGTTCTCGATTCAAACATATAACCAAGTTACAAGTGCTTGTGTTATTAGCTACCAACCAGGTTTAAGTGCTTGTGTTGGATAATTCACTCTTCTTGGAGCATCTCCTTGAAGAAAACAAACAAATTAAACATCGCCTTCTTGGTGCATTACCTAGAAGCGACCAACGGAGGTTAAGCAAACTAGGCTTAACCTAATTCAGCATTCAACTGAATTAAACACGAGTTATTAATTATTAAAAAAAAACAAGAATTTAAGCATTCCAAAAAACGCATTTTTAGGGTTCCGTACACAAAGTGTAAAAACGAAACCCTATTGTTTTCGCTACAATGTCTGTCCGTCTGTCCGTCTGTCCGTCTGTCCGTATGTCCGTCTGTCCGTCTGTCCGTCTGTCAGCGCCTTTTATCTCTGGAACCGTAATAGGTAGACTCTTGAAATTTTCACAGATGATGTATAGTTGTTGCCGCTATAGCAACAAATACTAAAACTTATAGGGTGTTCTAATAGAGAGGTGTTATTTACGAAAATGTGTTTATTTCTTGAACTGTAGGATGGATACACTTGAAATTTACAAACAGTTATTAAAACTTAGTTCACTATATAAACAAGTATAAAAAAATAAAACTAAAAATTAAAGGGTGTTCCGATAGTGGTGTGAAATGCATGTATAAGGCATAAGTTTTGAACCATAATAGGTAGACTCTTGAAATTTTCACAAAAGGTGTATAGCGATGGCCGCTATAACAACAAAAATTAAAACTTATAGGGTGTTCCGATAGAGAGGTGTTATTCACGAATATGTGTTTATTTCTTGAACTGTAGGAGGCATACACTAAAAATTTACAAACTGTAATAAAAACGTAATTCGCCTTATATACAAGTCTAAAAAATAAACCTAAAAATGAAAGGGTGTTCCGATAGTGGTGTTATTTTGATTTGTAAGGCCTAAGTTTTGAATCATAATATGTAGAATCTTGAAATTTTTACAGAAGGTGTATAATTTTGCCCGCTATAGCAACAAATAATAAAATTTATAGGGTGTTCCGATAGAGAGGTGTTATTCACGAATATGTGTTTATTTCTTAGGAGTCACAGACTCAAGATTTACAAACAGTAATTAAAACTTAGATCGCTATATAAACAAAAGTATAAAAAAATAAACCTAAAAATTAAAGGGTGTTCCGATAGTGCTGTGATTTTCATGTATAAGGCATAAGTTTTGAACCATAATAGGTAGACGCTTGAAATTTTTACAGAAGGTGTATAACTGTAGCCGCTATGGTAGCAAATTCTAAAACTTATAGGGTGTTCCGATAGAGAGGTGTTATTCACGAATATCTGCTTATTTCTTGAACTGGAGGAGGAATACACTAAAAATATGCAAGCAGTAATTAAAACTAAGTTCGCTATATAAACATGTCCAAAAAAATTACAAAATTAAAGGGTGTTTCGATAGGGGGGTGATTTGCATGTTTAAGGCCTAAGGCCGTGCTCTGCGTGTATATGGCCAAATTTTTTAACGATAATAAGTAGACTTTTGAAGTTTTTACAGGAGGTTTATTACTATGGGAACTATAACAAATCATAAAAATTAAAGGGTGTTTCAACAGTGACGTGATTCTCATGTATAACGCCTTATTTCTTGAACGGTAATAGATAGGTTATTAAAATTTTGTACAGGAGATATGTTGCCACGGCCGATATGCCAATTACTAAAAATTAAAGGGTGTTCCGACAATGACATGTTTTTCACGTATATATTCTTGATATATTCATAGAAAAAGAATTTTCACGGCCGTTATAACAAATAAAATTATTAAAGGGTGTTCCGACATAGACATGATTTTTACTTAAATAGCCTTATTTTTTGAACCGTAATAGGTAGACTATTGAATTATTTCCAGTAGTTGTTGTAATAAAATGGTAAAGAAATGTGCAAGTGCAAACATCAGCTAACTCGAATATCGGTTTTATTTCCAATTAAGCCAATATTGGTTTGCAAAACCAATAAAAAGCAAAACCGATTCTGTGACAGTCCTGAATATATTTTTCGTAAAAACCTCAGGCTCAAAAAGCAATCACGAAAAATATTCTTGCAAACATTTATTTGAAGCACCTTATTATGTTAAAAAATTCTGTATTTTATCACAATTTAAGACAATTTTTTTTTTTGAATTTATGTCCATAGATCGAACCATAGTGCCGTGTCTGTACATGAAATATTTTTTTAAATTTTTTTTCCTGGTGCAGATAGTAATCGATATGGAAAACCAAATACCAACTATTGGAACTTTTTTCTGCTGAATGAATTTTTATAATATTTCGCAATAAGTACTTTTGTACCTCAGTTTTTTATATAAAAATATCTACTTTCAAAAAGAAAATAGAAATAAAATATTGAAAGTACGCAGACTTACCGATTTAATGATACTGAAAACTTGGAAACATCTTTTATTTTTTTAAAAAGAACGTTTTAGACACTATATACAGAAGTCTACAATAACAGGATATTAATTATAATCTATATTGCAAAATCCTGAGTAATTACCCATAGTTGGGCACCTATATCTATATAAAGCAAATATATAAATCTACAGCGCCATAAAATTAAAATATGATGTGGACTACTTTCAAAGCAAAAGCAAATTTAAACCAAGTATTGTCAGGACACTGACGAAGTCGCAGACTAGCAGTTATTACAATATTACGAACGTTACCTAATTTTTTTTTTAACCAAAGATTTTCCAATAGATGAGCTGCAATTACTAAGCCAAATTTAATATATTTGATAGTAAACTAAAATTCGTCAATGAGGCAAAGAATTACAGCAACGTTTAATTCGTAGTGATAAAAAGGATAAAAATTATTTTCTTATACTACTGCATTTACTATTAAATACAAATGTCCTTTAATATAATAGACAATTCATTGAAGTGTAAGAATACTTACCACATACAAACGCACATATACACAAATAAATTTAAGCACTTTTGTATTTACACTTAAACAATAAAGATGTGCAATGAAGTCAATCGTTTAATCTGACGATTTTAAGAGTTTAAAAAAAGAAAAACAAAAGAAAGCCTTCTAATATTCTTTTACGTTTAGTAATAAAAAAGTAAATTTCTTATAGATGTCCTGTTACTAAACTTGAGTTAAAAAATTACGTACAGTTGCGAGCATAAAAATAGCAACTGTGGGAAAAATTCAAAATAACGTGCAATATTAATTTTTATACTAATTTTTTTATTTTTAAGTAGAGATATTCTGTTTTAGATTCTACAAGCTGTGCCCGCCACGTCGTGTGCGACCTGACAATATTTTGTTCGATATTGATTTGTAATGCGCACCAAATTATAAAAATCTTACTTTTATAGTGCTTCAGATATGATTTATGGTTTATTAATGTAATAATATGGTTAATTAATTAATATAATAATTATATTAATATAATATTATAATTTTACTAAGCATAATATAATAAAAAGTATTATTATTAATATAATATAATTATTATAAATTTTAAAATTTATATACAATTTTAAAATTATTTTAGAGTTCTGTAGATCGTATTTAAAATTTCCCGCTGACAAAAATAAAAATTGCTACCAATTTTGCAGTACCATTGAATTGGTAAAATAGCGTACTAGCATATACATATATATATGTATTTTAGCAGGAAAGACGTATTCTATATTTAAATTGAGATACTAAGGTACCTGCTTACAAAATCTTATTAAAATTCATGTAGAAATTTTTACGTTATACGAATATAGACAGACGGAAAGACAGTCAGACGAACAGATTTCTTCAAATTGGTTGGCGAACACACACAGATAGAAGGACGGACAGATAAACATATAAAAATTAAATTGGTTTTTGATTTAGGTTACTATGTAATGTAATTCCACAAAGTAAAAATACAAACCTAAAACAAATTTTACTCAATTGGCGCCATCTGTTTCGCCAAACAAAAATAAAAAGTACTGAACCGTGTTTAAAACATCCCAGTTTTAAACCGAAAACTTCAGTATCTTTAAACTGGAAATTGCGTACTTTCACTGCTTTTTTCCTCAAATTTCTCTTGCAAATGAGCTATTTTTGCATGCTACGGTGGCTTCTCACAAAATTTTGTTAAAATCCTTTCAGTAGTTTTTATGTGATAGGAACACAGACAGCTAGACAGACAGACAGGAATTGAGTTACTATTTTATGACATGTATAGATAGGTAAAGATTACACAAATTTTAATATTCCTTTAAATTCAAAAGTAGTCAATTTGTAGAGAGCCATAAAGACATTATAATTATAAATTATTATTAAAATTAAATTTATTATTTCTATTAAAATACAATAAAATTATGATGTGTTATGTATGGATTTTTTAAACTATTTTGTCAGTTATAAAATAATCTACATATAACCAAGTCAATAGATCCTAAATAACCTTATTAACTTTAAAAGTCACTAAAAAGCCAAAGTGGTGTGTGCGTTTGTGTAATAATTCACAAACTTTTCTTCTATGACAATTGAGTTGGCATATTGAATAAAGCTGCTGCAGTACTAATACTTGGTTTGTTACAATTCTTATATGAATTCAAACAGCAAGTGTTTTTTTATGCTTGGACAAAGATAAAACGAAAGTCAACAGCAAAAGAAAAATTCATCTTAATAGAATATAATAGAAGCCAATCAAAAACGTAATAAAATTCTCGAAGAAAGTATTGAAGAATATCTTTTATACTCAAAAGTCAAGTACAAAGCAAATTTACAATTTTCATTGTGCAAAGATGTTTGATTGCTATACAATTTGTGTTGTAGCAAGTTGAGGAATTTTGGGTGTATCTAACGACTTGTAACATATAAATGATTGCAAAAAAATATTATATTAAATTAGCGAGATCAATTCAATCAAGTTATTCGATTTTAGTTGTCATAGGTTTTGGTGACGACCGTCACTGATATGGTTGGTGAGCTCTTTCGATGTAAGAAATTCATTATCGAGCCACGCCTTTGATGGTACAGTGGCGTAAGTATTAGATGTCTTAATATAAATGTGGTGTAATCAAGTAATTTGTTTGATCTCTACTTAAACGGCGTTATTCAGATAGATTTGATATTTTCGTTATTTATTACCCAGTGGTAAAAGAAAAGAGTATGAAGGCCTTATAGAAGGCCTCATTACACCTTCTTTTGCTGGCCTTCCATTCGCATTCCATTCTCAGATCTCTTATACACAGCATGTCATTGCGAAGCAAGCCTATTAATCTCACCTTTGCCGGCAAGCGCTTTAGAAGGTCTTTCGAAAATTGTCTGATAGAAGACCTTCAATATAAGTTTTTTCGTAGCACAAATTTAGAAAAATCTTTTGGGCAAGATTATTTTAATATTCTTTATTAAGCATTTTAAATTTATTTTAATTTTTAATTGAAATATTTAAATTTTATCTTCAATTTTCAACCTGCAGTGTGATAGACCAGTTCGTTAACATTCAGGCTATCGAAGCATTTAAATGGCATAACATCAAATGGCATTAAATTAAATAAAAGCCAATTAAATTAACTTTTGTTTTTAATAAATGAGAAGTCTAAAAATAGAAAATTATTTTTTTGCCATACGAAAGGAGAGATAAAAAATAGATCATTACGTTTTCCTTTTAAGAGAAGAAATGTGTTATAGACCTTCCAGAAGGGAGAGTCAAGGCCTTTCAAAGGTCTTCTTTGGAAGACACAGTAAAATCTCTGAATATTGTTTTAAAGTTTTATTAATTCAAAAATAAAATATAGAGATCTATTGGTCTATTGTTCCGGAAAGAACACTAATTAACTATTCTACGAATATTCTTAGTTATCTTATCTTACGCCACTTGGATCCCATAATGAATATGATCGTTACACTGTCTTTGTGGACTGCGAAATTGTCTAAGTGGGCCTAGCTGTAAGGACTCTGAGAACTTTTCAGCAGTATTGGCCCCATGGTCCTTCGAACCCTTTAATCCTCTTTACTTTGACTTTTCAAGAACTGACCAGTTTTACCTAAAATTAATTGATGGAGCTCCCAGTGGTAGTGACTGATCGCTAGTATGGAATAGTGTACTCTAGAACATATCCTTGCCAATTTATCAGTGATCTCATTTCCCCAGACGCTGCAATGACACGAAAAGCAGTTAAAATTGTTCTTTTTTGAATAAATAAGAAAATTTTTGTACTTGCGTACCAGCTTTTATTTAATACTATGACACTTAAAACCTTTCAGTGCTGCCTGACTGCCGACTTAGATAGTCACCTGTACTCCCTTCCAGTTCACGTATTCAGAAGTCTGTGGCCCTTAAAACTGTTGGAATCTCGAGATAGTCTCTTCGAACAGTACGTCAAATAACACTCACAAGTTCCTATCCAAGAACACTACTGCTGGTGTCGTTGGAAAATTAATTTTATTGACCATACAGTCCGAAGGCCTGAATTCTTTAAGCTAATTAGGCCTACTGTTTCAAGGCAATAAAAAAAATTGACAACAATTTTAACCAAATTTTCGTCGTTGTTTATCGAGTTTCTCAACAGCCTGTCTCAATGATTTATTTAAATAAATTTTGAAGTATAAAAACATTGT
The DNA here is from genome assembly GCA_949628195.1 of Phasia obesa. Classification (NCBI taxonomy): domain Eukaryota; kingdom Metazoa; phylum Arthropoda; class Insecta; order Diptera; family Tachinidae; genus Phasia; species Phasia obesa. The sequence continues at coordinate 48,343,335 of OX451217.1, forward strand.
TTCATTAAAAAACTCACCATTAAACGTCATTACATTAAATTAAAGTAAAATAATTTAACATAAAACAGCAAACATGGAAAATTAATTTACCAACAAAATTTAAGATTAAAAAATATTTAATAGCGACTCTGTAGCATGCATTTGTGTTGTCAGTGTCACCTTCTAAATTTGTCTTATTTTCATTATAATTTTAAACGTCTAATATTTATTTTGTGTATCTCCGCCTTTTTCTTATCTAATTGGCTTGAGGAATAAAAATCTATATCATCAATTAAAAATATTACCAAGCTTTACGCATGGTATAGGGTGTGATATGTAACAACCTGACTTATTTCCATTTTACACATTTTACTACACAGACATGTAAATACTTTTTTATTACAATTTTGTAAGAAAGACTAAATATATTTTGTATAACAAACTTATTTTTGATATCTTCGAGAAAAGCATCCACATCTTTTCTATTATTTGATTTGTTATTTGTGAAATAATACCCGTATAATAGATGATCAATATTTAATGAAGAAATGTGACTTGAATTACATAAGTATATATTTATGTATTTGAACGTTACAATACTTTTTATGTAGAGGTTTTTCGAGAGATATAAAAAATGAAGTGTAATAAAATATATAAATTGTAGAAAATACTAATACAATGAAAACGTATTTTGCCATAAGAACCAATCATTCTTCCACTGTGCATTTTATTGTATTGACTCAGAAATTATGTGAAGTCTAAATGAGAAAGATTTGGTTGTTGAAAAATTATTGCAAATAATCCAGCTTATTTATACTGCACCTCACCTCAGCCAATAGAAGCTGGAGTTAGCCAAGTATATTAGGACCCATATAATACTTATTGTGTACATCATTTGCTCTCCAAGTATTATTGCGATATTTACAAGACCTCATGAATTACAAAAAACTTTTGATCTAAAATCCCACATGACTAAACTACAATTATATTATTATTAAAATAAATTAAAAAGTCATTTGAATAAAAAATAGTTTTAAACAGTAGTACAAACAACACTTTTGGTTAACCAACAAGACAGAAAGGTTGAAATGAATAAACCATTTATTAAATATCTAAATTACAGGGATTGATAGCTGAGTGACATGCAGGTAAGGCAAAAGGAAAGTTTGACTGATTGTGCACAAAGATTTGTTTTGACATTAATTGATGTTTTAGTTTTATTTGAAAATAAAATACAGAAAAAAACATCGCGTACGTACAGATGTAGTTCAACAAAACTTGCAAATGACAAAAAGGTTTTATCAAAATTGTTTTACATCATATTAAGCTATTGCTGGAATAATAAAAGTCCAAAACAAAATTGTTAAAATTAGGACGATACCAATCCACATGAAATCAAATGTTTCCCGAAAAATTTTCTTTGTTTTATTGTGGATTTTGGGCTGGCGGTGTCATTGAACCTGGCCAGGACATCGACATCAATGGCGAGTGCCATAGGTTGAAAATTGCACTTCTTTTGCACTGAATTGGATGATATGGACACCTACAGGCCGGCACCAAGTGTAATAGAACTCATGCCCAATGGGAAATTTTGCACGAATTGGATTAGATTGCGTGGTTATCTCACATGGAGGTGGTGTGAACTGGCCACCGAGTTTAATTTTTTTTATGTTATAAATTGAGAAAAATAAAATATTTTGGATTTTTAATATTTAGAGTTAAAAAAAAATTGGCAAGATTAAATGAATTTTAAATTTACATAAAAATTTATATTAATGAAAAAACTACCTTATTATTTTTAATTAGGTTAAATCTATAGATATAATAAAACCATAACTCATTTCCTGTCGGTCTGTCTGTCTGCTTGTCTCTCTGTATTCGCATCACATAAAAACTACTAGATGGATTTAAACAAAATTTTGTGAGGAGGTACGTTAGTCTCCTGGTTCCAATAAAAGATATTATTTCTGCAAAAATATCTTATTACATTACCACGTATGACACAAACACGAGGACCAATGGCACGAGGATTAAATTTAACTTTGACACAGGTATCAGAACGTATCTCACGATGTGTCTTTAACGCACTTATGTAAGAGAAATGCTTATCACAGCCATAACATAACATAACGTTTCATTCCTATGTGGCGAGATAAATGGGCAATCAAAGTTTCACGATGAGTGTCGCAACGTTTCACGCAAACCTTAAATTATTGCAAGAGCAAAAATCAAAAGAACGGCCTTTCTCCAGTTTGCGTTCTATAGTGAACCTTCACTTGTTTGTTACTTTAGGAGGTTTCGGAGACGATGACGATGTATTGTCAATAGTTAGGGATTCCGTTCCGGACGCTGTTTCTAAGGGCTGTGAATCAGTATTTTGTGTTAGAGGTTCCTCTTTTATTTGAGGTTTGATATCTTTGAGCGGTTCTTCTAAAAAAATTATTTTGTCGCAAAAGTTTTCACACTTTCTTCTAATTTAAATTTAATAAAAGAATATCTTACCTTCATATTTATAATCTTCATATACTTAATCTTCTCCATATTACGTGTATTTAAATTATGTGTCTTTACCAGGTGCATTGTGAGGGCTGTTTTTATTTCATTTTACCGATTCGAAGGTACTTCAGGCTTAAGGCATCAATTATTTTTGAAAGCAGAAATAAAATTTGTATTTAATTTGAATTTTTACTATGTGGAATTACATTGTTATTAAAATATTTCAAACACCTTTTACATAGCTTTACAATAAATTTTAGAATTTTATATAAATTTTAGAATTTTATCCCGGGATGGGCACCTTTATATAAAATAAATACGTAAGAGTCTTAAAATATGGTTGCGGATTACTTTCAAAGCAAAACTGAACAAGATATTGTTAGGACGCACACAAGGTGTGTGGAAACAGGTGACAAAATTATTGGCAGATTATTTGATAGTGCGAGTTAACGTCTTTCGCCCTTTTCTTGCAGCGTTTTCTTATGTGGCAGCTCTATGCAAATAAGCCATAAACCACGCCTTCCCTCAAAGTCAACATAGCCCATGCAATTGGACAAATTCATCCTGCGTATACGCCAGAGGATGGTAAATGTGATATTTCTGATACGCGCCACTTACCTAAGCCACGATGGCTATTTTCATGATATTATATTCCATACACAACGGCATCGATGGGCCTTTCCAACGAATAAATAAGAAGCGTCTATGATATCTCACACACACACACACTCTTTTTTAATTAAATTTTGAATATAAGAAGCTACTAAGAAAAAATTAATTAAATTACAATTTAGGTGATAATATTAAAGAAAAATTGGGAAAATTTAATTATTAGACAACAGCAGGAGGGAAGGTTAAGGTAGTGGTAGACTTCGTTCTCACCAACTGACGATTGATAATTGAATACAAGTTTTCTCGTACTCCTTTATCTGGGTTTGGTTGGTTAAATAGATGATGCTTACAACTAAAACACTACCCTAAGTAGATTAGATACAAGTTGTGCTGATGACGGACATGGCTGTCTAGAAAATGTACATTCCACTCGTGCTGGTGTCTAAAAATTAAATTTTCCCAATTTTTCTTTAATATTATCACCTAATTTGTAATTTAATTAATTCTTTCTTAGAGAGAATAAAAACGAACTTAAGCTTGATTATAAATTTCATTGTATGTAATACATAAACAGTTCAACTAATAATAATTAAAATTTTCAAAATTATAAGAAGCTACTAATGAAATACCCTATGTCTTGATGAGAGCTGAAGAATTTTCAAAAGTTTTCCTATTTATACATAGAAACAAAACAGTTTTCCCGAAAAATTCTGTTGTAGTCTTTGCACTATTTAAATTAAACCTCCGTTCAACCGCAAACACCGGTGTTAAAATTAAAATTATTACTTTTCTTGTTAATTATTAATATTTGTTTTGCAGTTCAATAAACACTCACGGTTAGCAAATATATGGGTATATTTTATATTAGCTGTGCCCGCCACTTCGTCAGCGTACTTACAGTATTTTGTTCGATTTGCTTCGAAAGTTATTCACACCAAATTTTTAGTCTCCTAATTTCATAGTTCTTCAGATATGGTTTGTGTGTTTTCTCTATATAGATGTACCCATCATTGGCTAAACTCTACTCATGAACATGGCCTTATATAAGATTCTAAAATCTATATAAAATTCTAAAATTATGGTAGGGTTCAGTAAAAAGGTATTAAAATTTCCGGCTGACAAAAATAAAAGCTGGGGCCAAGTTTACAGTACCATTGAATTGGTAAAATGGCGTATTTTCACTATTATTTCCTTATTTTCTCTTGTATATTTTTGATATTATTTCTACAGGAAAAAACTTATCCATAAAATATTATTAAAATTCTTCCAGTGGTTTTTACGTGATGCGAAGACAGACAGTCATACAGAAATTTTAAGTTTAATTATATGTATGTGTATAGATTTTAATATGAAATTCTTATCTGACGATGTTCTTATTGTCAGGTGAATAAAACAAATCACCAATATTGTAATGTATATAATGTATAGTTTTGTTATGTTAAAGTACTACTTAATCAATTCTTAATCACTGAATATTTTGGTCTCACGGCTTGTTCAGCATTATCATTACGTTGGTAATCCATCAACCATGTTTAATTCCAACTGCATCCAATTACTTTTTTTTATTAAATTAAAAATATTAAAGAATATTTTTTAAAAAAAATTAAAATTTATAAAACTTGACAAGCACGAATTACAAAATCAGGATTGGTTGTGTAGAAATCAGGAATATTTGTAAGTGCTAGTAATCGGTGTGATTACTTATAGGATTTCAGAAAGCCAAAAATCCTTCAGAGTCTTTTGTGAATACATGAGTTTTGGTCAGGGATTGGAACTGTACTGCACTGTATTTCTTGGTCAATTTGGTCGCATCAGTTGAGACTGTAATGGCTGCCTGGTCATGAAGGCAATGTTAAAAACAAGCTGTAAAATGTGCAAGCGACGTAATTGGGTTAAGTACAATTAAATTGGGGGAAATCAATTTTAGATCTTCATTTAAACACGCAAAGCTGGTAAAATTTTAGAAGTTGCTACTGATCGATAAGAACTACAATACCTTAGGGTATGGAATGGTTTACCAAACAATGTATTCTATTTTCTGTCATGTCTTTATACAAAAATTTTAAAGCTCATACTATATTTTGCAATACATATTACAATTCCTACATATCTATTTAGTAAATAATCTGCCTTCTGGTCTCATAGGGAAAATTTTTCCGGAAGCGTTTTATAGCCGCAGAAAAATAAATTGATCTCTTACTAAACAAGGTGCTTGGATATACACCCATTGTAAATAACTTAAAGAATTAATAAAAAATCTCTGGGCCTGATGATAATAATAACAATTTCTAGTCAACCAAGTTTAATCAAAGAAAATATCACATCACTGAATTTTGTGAGAATCTTCAAGACAGGTTTATATTACGGATTCTCAATTTTTGCTAAAATATATGTATGTATAGGAATGTGAGGCATTGAACATATTCATGAAAATAAGATATGACTTTGTTTATGTTTATTAAACTTGTACATAGAAGTAAGTAGAAGTGATTCGGAAAAGTGAAATTTTCAAATATTCAAAACACGACGTATCTTATTTACTTACTTACAAAAAAATCACAATAAACTTAAAATTACTTAATATATATTTAAAGGAAAGCCAATTGGCTGCCTGGCTACGTTACTTAAAAAAATAACAAAACTTTTTAATAGACATACATACATACATACTTTGGTACCATTTATGTTTAAAAACTAATTGCTGTGGCAGCGGTATAGGTATACAAATACGTATACGCCGCCAGCTTCTTTTCAAATAACTATTGTCTACGAGTACTTCACAACGTGTACAATCGTTTGCGGCTTTCAAACATTTAAAGAGGGTAAACAAGGTGAAAAGAGTATGACAAAGGGCAAAAATAGCAACAAGGTTAATTGCGTTATGCTTTACTAAATTGAGGCTTTTCTGAAGGCGTTTTCTTAATTATGTATGTTAATATATGTTTATACCAGTATTTGTGCAAGTGTGTATTTACTGGTGTATAAGGATGTACATCATTGTACGAGTACACTGTAACAATTTAAATGTTTTTATGTTAAAAATTAAAAAAAAAAAATACAAAAAAATATTATTTATTTCTACAGAACGCATATACATATTTTATGAACAAATCATAAAATATTTATTTTAAAAAAATATAGTAGTTTAAAATAGTTTAGAAATTTGGATTTTTTTCTTGCTTTCTAGACTTATAAAACTTCTCATTTGGTTTATTAAATTTTCGGCATAAGAATCTGGTTTTTATTCAGAAAATTTAAAAAAGTCCACTGACGATCTGTGTAGCCATCAGTGAAATAGCTATATGCTATATGTATATGCTTTGCCAATAGTAATCTGTTTGGATTACTATATTTTTTGAAAATAAATATTTTATATTATATATAAAATTTTTTCGGAATTTTAACATTAATTATTTAATATTTTTTTAATTATCCATAACGTTTTATAATAAAAATGCAATTTATTTGTTTTATGATTTGTTCATAAAATATTTATTTAATAAATATTAAAAAAAAAATTATGCCTTCTATAGAAATAAATAACGTTATTTAAAAATTCCAAATATAATTTTTTAAAACAAAAAATAATATTTATGATTTGTAATATTTAGAGTTAAAAAAATAAGTAAAGTTTAATAAGCATATCTACACTTAGAAAAATATATGATGCAAAAAGTCATTTTAAATTTGAATAGAAAATACACTGTAACAATTTAAATGTTTTTATGTTAAAAATTAAAAAAAAATATTTATGATTTGTTATATTTAGATTTTAAAAAATTAAAGTTAATTACACAAACCTAAACTTAGAAAAAAATATGACGCAAAAGGTCATTTTAAATTTGAATAGAAAATCAAATAAAAAAAAAACATTATCTTAAATTCAGTGATGAAAAATAGAAGTAGAAGGGGTTTCTTCTTTCTTTGAAAGCGCATTTCATTCATATGCCTTTTTTACACAGAATGTCATTGCGAAGCCGGCCTTCCTCTCTCGCTTCTGCTGGCAAGCGTTCCAGAAGGACTTCTGAAGGATTTTCGTAGCAAAAACTAAGAAAAAATATTTTGGACAAGATAATTTTTATTAGTTTTCTAATTTTATAAAATTATTTTAAAGTTATTTTTGATCGAGATATTTAAATTCTTTTTTCATTTTTTCATGAACCGAATTCTCAGCCTGTAGGTTGAGGATAGACTAGCACACTACGAATCAGTCTACTGAAGCATCTCAATGGCAATCAGCACTGAATTATGTAAAGGGAAATTTAATGAATTGGTTTTTATAAATGAGAAATCTAAAAAATAAAAATTATGTTTTCCCATGCAAAATGAGAGATATAAAAATAAATCAGTCAAGTGCGATTTAGACTCACACACGTAGGGTTCCCTACTGTGTTCAGTACAACTTTAAAAACACAAGTTGTATTTTTTATACGCCTTATGGGACACCCTTTGATTTTAAAGAATTTTTATATTAGACCATATGTCCTGTGTAAATATCTGCATATAATATATAGAAGAGAAAGTCAAATTCATCAAATTCACGACATCAAGGGAACACACTTTTATTTTTATTAAATTTAATTTTGTTGCTTGTTGTTAGAGTAAATATTATAAAATATAATCTGTGAAAATTTTAAGTGTCAGCCTATTACTGTTCAAATATAAGGTATTTCTACGAAAATATTAGGAGCCTACTTATTGCGATTCAAAACATAAGCCAATAGAAGTGAAAAACATGCTACTGCGGAACACCCTTTAATTGTTATAGCGATGATGATGGCAACACATTTACTGTAAAAATTTCAACAGTTTACATATAATGGTTCAAAAAATAATATACGTCAAATCATGGCACTGTCAAAACACCCTTTTATTTTTGGTAATTGCCCTAGCGGCCGTTGCAACATATCTTCTATACCAATTCTGTACTTATTACGGTTTAAAAATAAGGCTATTTATGAAATTCACGTGCTATTTATGCTCTTTGTTATAGAGGCCTTAGTAATATACCATCTGTGAAAATTTCAAGAATCTATCTATTGCGGATCAAATTAGACCATGTTCATGCCAATCACGTCACTGGCGGATTTTAACTATTTTTTATAGGGGCCATAGAAATACACCTCCTGTAAAAATTTAAAGAGTCTACCAATTATCGTCCAACACTTTGGCTATATACATGCAAATTACGTCACTATCGGCACACCCTTTAATTTTTAGGTTTAATTTTGTATACTTGTTTAAAAAGCAAACATAATTTTAATTCCTATCTCCAAATTTTAAGTGGTTTCCTCTTACAGCTCAAGAAATAAAGACATTAACTCAAATAACACGTCACTTTCAGAACACCCTATAAGTTTTAGTATTTTTTGCTATAGCGGTGTAGTTATACACCTTCTGTGGCATTTTAAAGAGTATACCTACCATGGTTCAAAAATTAGGCCATGTACATGTAAATCACACCACTATCGGAACACCCTTTAATTTTTAGGTTTAATTTTTTATACTTGTTTTATATAGCGAACTAAGTTTTAATTACTTTTTGTAAATTTTAAGTTTATGCCTCCTACAGTTAAAAAAAACACATACACATACGTGAATAACAAGTCTCTAGTATTTGTTACTATAGCGGCAGTTGTACATCATCTTTTTAGAAAATTTCAATGGTTTATCTATTACAGTTCCAGAGATAAAAGGAGCTGACACACGGACGGACAGACATTGTAGCGAAAACAATAGGATTACGTTTTTACCCTTTGTGTACGGAACCCTAAAAAGAACATCACAATAACATTAGATCTTTTAGAAAGAAGAGCCAAGGCCTTATAAAACACCTTCTCTGGAAGGCACAGAAAAATGACGGTCATAGGGAGAGAAGGCCGGAAGTGAAAAGGCTATTTCTGTTTCACCACTAGGGTTAAAACAAAACTACAAATTAAAACATAACAGTATTTTATATACAGGTTGAATATTGTGTAAATGTAAAACGTGTGGATTTGACGACTGTAGTTTAAGGTATATGTATATAGAAGCTGATATCTTTTAAGGGCGGTAAAGAAAAAAAACCAGTAGTTTAAGCAAAACGTACTAAGTCTTATCCAAAAGTTCTACACATATACTAGGCAATACACACTAAGCCCTTCGAACAAGAGATGAGTAAACACTGCGTTCACGAATATACAATATGTTATGAGTAGGCATGTGTTCAGTAAGCTAGTTTGTGTTCGAGTATAAGCATTTGCTCATGAGCTTATTAGCACACCCATTAGATGAGCTTGCAATTAAAATACCTTCATACAAATTAAAAAAAATAGTACGAGAGTTTTTGCGAGCTGCGGAAATAGCAAGGCAGAAAGACAAACACACAGAATGTCATATATTTGACATTTAAAAAAAAATTAATATAACACTACCTTCAATTTTATTATATGAGTAGATATTGTAATAAGCACAATATTGTGAAATAATATTTTTCCTTTTCAAAGCTGGTGTAAAAATAATGCTTTTTTTTATCTTAATAGAATTTAATACCACAATTGTGTAGTTTTCTTATGGTTATTCCTCTAAGTGTAATTTTATTTCTCTTTATTAATTTAGTAATGAACAAATAACAATGTAGTTAATAATACTGAAAAAATTTTGACAGCTAACATGCAAATTTTGCAAATTACATATTTATGTAATTTTATTTTATTTTATTTTACTTTTTTCAAGCTTTAAAAGAAAATGGCCAAATTCTAACATATTTTCAAATTTTTATTTCATCTGCCATCCAATAACGTATTTTTAAGGTTTTGCTTATATTTTGCTATTTAACAAAAAGTTTTATTCCCTTTTGGTTGGGCTTTTGGGTTATTTTGTTCCATATTCAAGTGGTTTCTGTGGCTTTTTGCAATTATACTGACACACATACCCATTTAGATATAAATATTTAGTTTGCTTTAAATTTTCCTTAAACATTTTAATATAAAGAAACAAAATTCGAATGAATTTAATATTAAAACATTTTAAAGAAAAACTTTTTTTTCTAAAACAATGCTACTAATAACCTAAATGTTTTGTTCTTTTATGGTTTATTAAGAACAACTTGACTCCTATGTGGTTATTTGTTGCAAACATTTTAAAAATTATTATTTATATATAAGAAAATGATAAAATAGTTTTAAAATATTTAGTACGAACATAAGGGTAGTATGCTTTATTTCTATTCATTTTTGAGTAAATCAAATGTATATTTGGGACGTTTGTTGGCTTAAAATAAACAAGAAAGAACTTTGGTAGTTGCAATGATTTCTAAATAAAAATAATTGCCAAAATTAATAAGATCGTTTTGTACAGAAAGTTTTTTCTTGTTCCTGTAATTTAAATTTTTAAATTTAAATTTTGTGTCAGTCGAGTTCGAAGCAAATTTTGTTTAGCGGTGAGGCCCATTTCTAGTACAATGGGTATGTAAACAAACAAAATTGCCGCATTTGGGACGAAGAGCAACCTGAAGAGATTCAAGAGCTTTCACTTCATCCAGTAAAAACAACGGTTTGGTGTGAACTGGTGGAATCATCGTAACCGTCAATGGCGACCGTTATCGTCCCATGATAACCGACTATTTGATGCCTGAAATTGAAGCTCGTGATCTCGGCGACATTTGGTTTCAGCAATCAATGGATTTATTGAGAGAACATTTCGGTGAGCACATAATTTCACGTTTTGGGCCGGTCGATTGGCCACCAAGATCGTGTGATATAACACCGTTAGACTTTTTCCTGTGGGGATATGTAAAGTCTAAAGTTTATGCGGACAAACACACTTTGCTTCAGGCCTTGCAGGAAAACATCACGCGTCGAAATGCTCGAACGAGTCATCGAAAATTTGACTCAACGGATGGACCTTCTGCGACGTAGCAACGGCCAACATTTGATAGACTTTATCTTCAAAAAATTAATGCCGAAGAATGTTCTTTCAAATGATAATAAACATTCTCCATTAAATTTAAATTTGCTGTGTTTTTTTTCCTTAAAAAAGTAGGGATCCTCGATCAGGGATCACCCCTAATTAGCTAAGTCCAAAATCAAGTGAAAGTGCTGTAATCTGCTAAGCAGAATCTTATATGATGCTAGATTTTTTAATATTGTTAAACCGATCGCCAATATATCAAATCATATACTAGCCATTGGTTTGTAAATTATAATAATTTTTTGAGAAATTTTTATTTAATAACAAAACTTTGCTAGTCGGTTGTTTTTTATTTTTAGTTTTTGTTTTAGTAAAGTTTTTACTTTTTTATTTAGCTTTTAAATGAATTTAATAACATTATTTATCAAAAATTTTATATTTGGTAAGTTAAAGATTCTTTGGAGACTGTACGATATTTTAGTTAAAATTAAATGAATTGGCAATTTAGAAACGGTAACAAATTTTAAAATCTTCGAGAAGTAAACAAAACTAAGTACAATTTATTAAATTTCGAAATTAATTAGGTAAATGTCTGTTTTAGAGAATTTATCGGATGGTACTGTACAATATAAATAAAATTCTTAAAGTTTAGTTTCCTATTATGAATTGATAACTAGCATATAACCAACAGGGTTTTGCAAATGTACATATATACAATGTTAAGAATTTTTTAAAGTAAATCAATAAAACTGCTCACAAGAATAAGCATTATGTGATTAAATATAAACATTTGTAGCTGTGTTAAAATTTTTTCTGCAACTTATAAAACATTCATTAAAAAATTAAAAAATTTAAAAATAATTTACTAGACTTGCTGAACAAGAACACAAAACCTGCATTAAGTGATTAATTTGAACATATATTTTTTTAACAAAATTTTTAAAAGTTTATTTAACTTTTTAATAGACTAGACAATACAACAACAAAAAAAGGCAAAAATTGGAAAGTACAAAGTAAAGTCAGTAATTAATTTAACATGCAATGCTAAAATACAAAATTGTACGAGATGTTGAATTTATATTTATTTTAAAAATTCCAGCGAATATAAAATCCAGTCTTGTAGCCGCACACTATTTTCCTGCCTTACAATAGCTCTTAATAGTAATGTCTTAATAATAAGCAATTTTGTGATGTAAAATGTTTACAAAAAGCAACGAATTTTTTACTATTCCCCCTACAGTAGTGCATACTAAAAAGCACAACTGTAAGGCAGTTTTAAATGTACGTGGAGTTACCAGGAGTTATGTTCTCATTAATTATATTCTTTCTTCACTTTTTAAATTTGCAAATTTAGTAAATCTGTTTGTACTCAAAATTTAACGAAAATGTGTCACTCATTTCTGCATATCCCTAAATTTTTTTTATAATTACATTTTTTATATTTTTGGATTTTCATCTAATTTACGGCCAACAGTTGCCCAACCAACCCTCCACGGTTACAATTAATTTTAGAATTTAATGCCCCTGGGGCAAATTGTCATGGAATTTTTCAACAACTTGACTCTAATGCTTACGTTGTATTTGGAGTTATCAGACCCCAAGTCTTTTATGGGGCCAACAACTAAATGATAAAAATATTTGAGGGAATGTGTAGCTCCTGTGTCGGTATATTGTGATGACCTTCGGGGAGTAACGTGGTATCTGTGGATTGGACGTAATCGCAGGAAGAGTGATTTTCATGAAGCCAAAAAGAAGAGGTACGAATAGGGTCCTATTCCCCCTTTGGTGAAACTCGTCAAAGGCTATATACTGGGATTGCTGTCGTTGAAATTGTTCATTAGGTCTGAAGAGCGCTATCATTTGCTATGGCTTGGGGCTGAACATCGAGTATGCCTGACTTGTTTGTAAGGAGATAGGGAAGCGTAAATGTCAAAAAATAGTCGAAAAACTGCTTAGGACACTCATTGCGCAAGGCGTTACACATATTGAGTGTGGAGTATGGAGAACGACATCACCATGTTTACTGATGGTTCTTGTATGGACGGTAGAGCAGGAATAAGTGTATATTCAGCTGAGCTGAGCTGAGCCTGTCCTGTAGTCTGCGATTGGGGGAGTACGTCTCCGTTTACTGGCAGAAAAGCTTGGGTTAATGCATGAAACTAGTCGGTTATAAAAATAATGAACGTAAACGTGGACTCCAAACTAGTGGTGGAACTGCTGTAAATTTATGTCGACCAGTAAACGACCCAGCGTAGCACTGGGAATACAATGCGAGCAAAGATTCTATAATGGGAGGACACTACATGTAGGCAGGCTCTAATGGTGCTCAAAGAGCCCCTTAGCAGGAAGGCCAGTAAGGTGCTCAGATATTATAGAAGTACCTTAAGCTGGATAACTACGCTAGTGACAGATCATGGAAACTTGAAGTAGCATCTAGCTAAGATGCAAATCAAAGAAGATGATGTTAGCGCTCATTGTGTGGATGCCGTTAATGACCTGAGCCTTGAAAAAATGCTAACAATTACTAGAAATTCCTTGTTGGGAAAGAATGCGGACAGTTACCAGTCGACAGTCTGAAGTCACTAACGTCAAGAGTAAGGGCTGGCAGTAGCAAATTTTAATAGAAATCTATACATATAATAAAGTAGTAACTTATTTTCGTCTGTCTGTTTGCTTTTCATTTACGTTCGCATCACGTAAAAACTACTGCATGGACTTTAACAAAGTTTTGTGAGGAGGTACCTAAGTATATGGGTCCCAATATAGGATACCTTTTTCCGCAAAAAATCTTATTTCTAAGAAAAAGTGCAGAAAAAGCAGTGAAAGTATGCAGTTGAACTAACCGGATATGAATACTTTGTTTTTTATAAAGTAAAAAAAATACATAAACTGATATGTAGCGTATCTTAAGGAGGAACTAAGTAGTGCTTAGTGCAGCACGGCACCTTTAATTTTTGAAAGTTGTATATTTTAAAACACAGATCGCTTTATTAGTACGGCACGGCACCTTTAGTTTTTGATATTTAAACACAGATGGCGCTAAATAGATATGAACTACTTACTGCCAAATAGCCAATTGAATAAAATGTATTTGTTTTGTCGCGTACGTATTGTATAATTTGTTTATTTTGTGAAATACATACATACTTAGGTAATTATGTGATTACATTATTTTTGTTATTTAGCGTTAATTTTTAAAATTTGGTAAAAATACTACGACTTGAGTGAGGCTATAAAATTCTATTATTGTTAGTTTCTTCTTACAATTGATGTGAAATTAAACATTTATTTATTTTATTATGCATTTCTTTATTTTATATGCAAAAGTTTATGATTAACTCTAGTAAACTCATTTGAGAAATTTCACACTTATGTTACAGAACAGAGTCATTTGTTATAAGATATTAAATTGACATGAAATTTTTTACTTTCAAATTGTAATTTTAAATCCCCAAAGAAACCCAAACAATTCATATTAAATCCTATAATCAGCTATAAAAAACTTTAAGTGCAAATGAACAATTTTTCCCTTAAAAGAAACACCACAAATCTCTCCTGACATTAAAACCCCTTTCGCCTTTTTTATGAATCTATAAATAACACTCAAGAAAGAAAGGTAAAGTCATGGCAGCTCTAACCTGGTGTACTCTTATATTTAAAATGCAACGTTATTTACTCGTAATTCAACTTAATGTGAAGGAATAAACGGCAAAATAAAATACGACTGAGAATTTTGGCTGTGGAGTTTGAACCGAAATGATGACAAAACTTTTAATTACTATTTTGCCAAGTTAAGGCAGTTAACTCGTGCTCTGAAATCTAATTAGATTGCTTGACTTAAGTTCGGTAAATGTAAGAGAAGAAACAAAAAAAAGAACAACCTGATAGAACATTGTAAAATGAACAAAATTAAATGAAGTGCAAGTTATAGTCTATTTGTAAGTTTGTATGTTTTTGCTTCTTTTGCTGTATGAAGGACTAAGAGCTTAATATATATATTTACCAAACTGTGCAACAGAATTATGCAACGGTGTTACAACAAAATGATCTATTTCTAGAAGCTTTTAACCATTTAATGTTAATGTAAACCTTAATTGAAATAGATAATTTTATATACAGTTATTTTTGTGAAACTTTAAATTTAATTAATTATTTTATTTTTAACATTTTACATTGTTGCTTTTTAATATCTAATTTAGCCAAAAGTTAACTAATGACCTAAATAAACTTTTTTTCATATTTCTATTTATTGTATCTTCAATCTATTTTAACTAACAATAAGTGGTCACATATTTCACGAACCAATGTTCGGACAAAGGAAGTCATATCCCTCATTCTTAGTCCTATGTTATCATGACAATTTAGGATTCTACGGACTTTAAATGCAATACTACATGTTTACTTTTTATGCTTTAATTAATGGCACATTTATATCTTTGTGAATGTTCCAGCTTTTTAACCGACTTCAAAAAAAGAAGGCGGTTATCAATTCGTCTGAATGTTGTTTTTTTATGTTTGTGCCCGCAGAACTCAGTCATTTCTGAACCGATTTTATTTTTTTTTTATTTAAAGGAAATGTTTACAGATTGGTTCCATTTTAAAAGAAGTTCAGAATTTTGAAAATTAAAGGGTGTCCCCATACAACATACGTATTTTTTACGTGTATTATGAACCGTAAAGGGCACCCTTTTAAAATTAAAAAAAACAATAACAGAAATTGATAAAAATTAATAAAAAAATAAACTTAAAAATTAAAGGGTGTCCCCTTATGTGACATCAATTTAAATATATGAACCATTAGAACCATTGTAGACAATCACTTGAAAATTGGACAGAATGTCCAATATTTATAATCAGAAATTAAATATTTATAATTAGCAGTTAAAGGGTGTCCCAATAGTTTATGTAATTTGATTTATATTGCAAACCTTTTGAACCGTAACAAAGAGACGGCTGAAATTTAAGAAGAACCTGTATATTTAAGTCCTTTATAACTTCAAGTATATAATTTAAATTTGGAAACTAAAGGGTGTCCCCATAATTGATATAATTTTACCTATCTAGCCCTATCTTTTGAACCGTTATAGACAAACACTTGAAAATTAGACAGAATCTCCACTACTATGTCCCGTATAATAACATTTATAAATATTTAAAATTATAAAAGGTGTCTCAATAGTTGATGTAAATTGTTGCATATGGCCAAACTTTTGAACCGTTTTAGACAGACATTAGAAATTTACAAACAATCTGTCCTTTAAAATAAGTGTTTAATTTAAAATTTTACATTAAAGGGTGTCCCCTATGTGATATTGTTTAAACCATATATGGCCATATCTTTGGAACCGTAACTTTTTATTGCTGTGTCAGTAATAATAAGTATAAAAAAATAAAGGGTGTCCTTATATCTGACGCCATTTGAACGTACAGAACGTATATTACTATGGCCGTTAGTATAAAATTATTTGATTTGAGTACTATTTCTTACAGATTACTATCTTTGAAATTTTTAGTTTAGAATTGATGCACATATATTTGTTTTGTAGTCGGTTTTTTTTTGCAAGAATTATAGTCAAAATGGGAGCAACTGCGATTTTTACTAGAATATTATTTTGGCGCATTTAAATTTTTTCTAATTTTGAAAGCTGAGACTAAGGTTTGAGGATTAAATTATACAGTTACTAGCCCTAACCTGACGGTGCTCTTAACACTGATTGAAAACGAGTTGACCACCATTGTGTAGTACAGTACACTATCATGTACTTCACAGTCACAATAAGTACCAATTTATAGAAATATGGCAACCTAGAACCCAGTAGACGTTTGCAATCTAAGGTGAGCACTCCCTTCAGTTTCATTTGTTCTAATTCTGGATTCTTTATGGCTTTTCCAAGCAAAGCACCGGTCCAGATGTATATCGTGGTATTTGACTTCCGAAAATTGTCGTATCATTAGGTTATTTTTACAACTAGGAGTGTATCAGCCTCACCATCCCCTACCTACTGTGAATCTTATATGAGTACATTTTTATTCATTTACCTTTTCCTAAGTATGTTGTGTCTTAAGTATCGTGATGCTTCTTGGGGATTTCCGTGAATGGCTTAACCTTTTTAAGTAATTGGTGTCAATTTTGACCCATTTAAGGTGAAAAATTTGGGTTTTTTCTAAAATGAGAGGTTTTTAGTTTTAATATTTTATAAGTTTTATTTTATGTTAAATCTCAAGTATAAAATGGTTCCTAGTATAATACCTTACAGAATTCCGCCATCAAGTATTTGAGATTAACTTAAAAGTCTTCCTTCATTACGAACTTTCGATCATTTAAATAACTTTCTAACAGCTTATACAAGTTGTCGGGCAAGTTCAGCTTTAACTTATATGTAAAGCTATCAAAGGAATGTTTAATTTTTTACGGGTTCCCTATTGTTTCCCTACAAGGAATATCCGTCTGTCACCCTCTTTTATCTGTGGAACCGTAGTAGGTAGAAGATGTATAACTGTTGCCGCTATTACAACAAATAATTATAGGTGTTTCCGAGACGTGTTATTCACATATACTTATGTGTTTATTGAACTGTAGAAGGCAAGCACTTAAAATTTACAAACAGTTATTAAAACTTAGTTCGCTATATAAACAAGTACAAAAAAATAAACCTAAAAATTAAAGGGTGTGCCGATAGTGACGTGATTTACATGTATATGGCATAAGTTTTGAACCATAATAGGTAGACTCCTGAAATTTTCACAGAAGGTTATAGCCTTTAGCAACAAATACTAAAACTAATAGAGTGTTCCGAAATTGACGTGTTATTTGCGTTTATATCTTTACTTATTGAGCTGTAGGAGGCAACGACTTAAATTAGGCAGATAGTAGTTGAAACTATGTTCGCTTTATAAACAAGTATACAAAATTTCACCTAAAAATTAAAGGGTGTTCCGATAGTGACGTAATTTGCATGAATATGGCCATATTTGAACCATAAGAGATAGACTCTTGAAATTGTTACAGATGGTATATCACTACGGCCTCTGTAACAAATAGCAAAATAAATAAAGGGTTTTCCGACAGTTACATCATTATTTGCATTTACATATATGGCCTAATTTTTTAACTAAAATAGGTAGACTTTCGAAATTTTCAATGAAGGTGTAAAGGGTATTTCGACAGTGTCGTGATTTGCACGAATATAGCCTTATTTTTTGAACGGTAGTAGGTAGAATCTTGAAATTAAAAAAAAAAAAATGTGTTGCCATGGCCGCTTTGATAATTACTAAAAATAAAAGGTTATTCCGACAGTCACATGTTTTCCAGGCAATATAGCCTTATTTTCTGATTCGTAATAGGTGGGCACTTGATATACTCATAGAAAGGGAATTACCATGGCCGCTATAACAAATAATAACATTAAAGGGTGTTCCGATAGTGACATGATTTAAACGTATATGGCCTTGATAGTAGGTAGACTCTTGAAATTTAAAAATAGGTAGACTCTTGATATTTTTACATTAGAAGTGTTGCCATCGCAATTAAAAGGTGTTCCGTGATAATATGTTCATCACTCATATTGGCTTATATTTTTAATCCCAGTAGGTAGGATCCTGATATTTTCATAGAAAGTCCTTATGTTTGAACAGTATAATTTACAATATCTACTGTAACAACAAGTAACGAAAATAAATTTAATAAAAATAAAATACTGTTCCCTACATGTCGCGAGTTTGAGGAATTTGACCTTGTTTTCTAAACGTTATAGGCAGACTCTTGATATATTCATAGAGAATTTAGTACTATGCTCTAATAAAAAAATTATTAAAAATTAAAGAGCTCCCCATAAGACGTAAAAAAATCAATAACTTTTATTTTTAAAGTTGTACCAAACATAGTGCGGAACCCTACGTGGGTGAGTCTGACTCGCACTTGACTGATGTATTGCACTAATCTTTGTGTTTTTTCGATTATTTATTTACTATATTTTTTTGTAGCGAATTGATGGTTTTGAATAAATCCTTTCTCCCTGAGTATTGGGTTGAGGCTAGAAATTAAAATTATTTATTTTCTCTATAGATTTCTGATCCTTACCTGGTTTAGAAATCATAGTTATCAAGGAAATCATAGTTATCAAAGAGACCTTACAATCTATAGGAAAGTACTCAAGACTAATTAATGTAAAAAATTCGGGTTCAGATCAATTATTGCCGTTTCAATAGCAAGTAGCTCATATTTTATCAGTATCATTTCTTTATCTTTAAGCATTTTCGTTATTATTTTACTCTGTTTTGAATTGTTTTGAATCTGTGTGACGGCCACGCTCTGTGAATTCCTTTTTTCTTAATATGTCCTACTTATTGTACTAAATATTTTATTTTATTTACGACAAACAATGACAAATTATAAAAAAACAGGATACTTGCTGCATGCATATGGTCTGACTTTAATTAACAAAACCCTGCAATTCTAATAACTGCTGCAGCTGCAATAGATTTTCAAGCTTTTTTAATTACTCGGGGTCCACACAAAAATTTTTAACCTATTTATTACTTATAATATGTGAGACCATTAACTTTGCACCTATTTTGTATGACAATTTAAATCATTTAATTAATTAAAAAATTTATTTAAAAAAAACTGTTTAATTGTTTTTGTATTTGCAAAATTTTTCTAAATATACAATTAAAAAGCTTGTTTATCTATATTTTTTAATAAATTGGCAATAATTTAAAAATTCAATTGATTTATAATTAATATTAAATTTTTTAAATATAATTAAACCTCTTTCAAAACTGCTTGGTATTTTCTAGTGTCATAATTTGTTTTTAAAAATGTCATGATACGAGTTTTAATATAATAAAAGCAAACAACTGTAATTAAAATATCTTCTAATTTAATAGATTTTAGTAAATAATATTTAAATTTAAAAACAATTTGCACAAAAAGTAAACAAGTAAATATTTGACTTGAAATGAGAATTTATTTTAATTTAATTTTTTTGATTATTAAGTTTAAAAACAAATACTTGTTAATATCAGCCATGAGATTTTTGTTTATATTGTTATTTAATTTTTTTCACTTATAGGGTAGGCCCAATATAAGTGTGTTTTAAGTCATATGTTATTTAGTTACTGCTAAATTTTTTCCGACCGAAATATTGATTTGGCCCTTTTTTTTTTGTTTTAATATGTTGCTGGAAATGCCTGGACTTTTATGGCTTGAAATGAATTTAGGTAAACTATGGTTTCAGCAAGATGGTGAACCAAGTCATTAAGCGATAATCCTGTTATCATCTACCTTGTCGATGTTACTTGGCTATCTCGGAGCTTTAGACTATACATATTGTATGGAATGCCATTAAAAAATGATACTACACGAATAATCTAGAAATAGAAGTAGAAACCGTCAGCAAAATTTTGTTAAATTGGTCCGGCCAGATAAGCCATCTCTTAGCACGGCGCGGCAGTAACATGCATGAAATCGTCTTCCATAAATAATGGGAATATTTATTATTTCTAAAAGATGCATTATGTACTACAAGAAGTTAAGCTTAAATAATTTTATTTAATTTTTAAAAATACCCTTCAATTTGAACCACCCGTTACATGCTCTATTACTCATTGAATTATGTTTACTCAGGATGCTTGAAATTACACTGCGTGAAATATTATATAAGCCGGTCTTGAAATAACCTAAAAACTTGTTTTACAAAATTTGTATTTTGAAACTCATAAGTAAAATGATCACCTTTCATCTGACAATCAACTGCACTGAAATGCAATACTTGATAATACATTTAGTAAGAACTCGGTTTATAGTATTTATAAGCACCCAATAAACATGTTCACCTAATTAGGATTAATCAACACCTACCACTTTTCTACGCCATAAGGACCCTTAGGGCTACCGCTTCTTTTGCTACCAGTGTGTTTGTATAAATGAGGCTCTTTTAATTCTTCCTGATTCAGTATCAGTGCCCAGGCAAGCCTATGTAGCAGGTAACACTATATTCTGCAATAAGTCAATAAAGGGTGATTTTCACACAATCATGTCAAGAAGGGAAATTTTAGAGTCTGTTAACCGACCGCCTATAGTAACTCATATATACTGACCATCTGTACTGTTTATTAAGATAGACTTCCTTCAGTTTGATCTATTAAACATCGAGCTGGGATTGGAAAATGAACACTGCTGCAAACAAACAATATAAATTCCCAATTATTGTTGAAATTATTTCATGAGTGAAAAAATACAATTTAGGTATTTTAGGTTTTTGTTTTGAGATTTGTGGAAAACTCCTCTGCTATGGTAATGGCAAGTTTTGGATCAATCGGCCCTTTACAAATGGCTGAACTATTTCCAAAATATTTTGATTCTTCCCCACTCTGGAGTGTAGGATTTAAATAGTCATAGCAATGAGCATTATCCTCATTATTATAACGAAAAATTACTTATCGCTCCAACCAAATCCTAACTTTAACTTGCCTTTAACTAAAGTTAGGATATTGTTGGAGCGATAAGTAGTTTTTCGTTGAGGATAATGCTCATTGCTATAACTTGTCCTTATAGTACGTGAGTGTTAAAAGTGGTTTTTAGCTTACTTTTAATAACGAAAAACTATTTATCGCTCCATCAAAACCCTAACTTTAGCTAAAGGCAAGTTATAATACTGGGCCTTAGTCTTTTAAAATATAAGTATATTTTAATCAACAAAATTGTACTTTTTTAATAGCCTCACCACTGTCAGGAGAGATTTGTTTCCGTATTTTTTTTTTTTTTTTTTTTTTCTAAAAAAAATTTATAGTATTTTAATGAATTTGATATCATTTACTTCTTTTAAACTAATTGAGATAAACATAAGTAGTTAAAATATGATGTATCTATGTGTTCTTTAACTCTGATATGATACTTGTTATATATACATACAGTAGGGAGCAGAAATGAGTACATGTTTGTATTATCTGCATTTGTAGGCGCATAAAAATAGTAATAGTGAAGCGACTTAATCTTTTATTTTTTTATTATATTTATTATTCAGTTGTTAACAATAATGTTTTTAAACAAATCAAAGAAAGGACATCTATATATATAATAAAATAGTAACTCATTGCTGTCTCTCTGTCTGTCTGCATTCCTTTTGAGTTCGCAGCACATAAAAACTACTGGATGGATTTTAATAAACTTTTGTGCGGAGGTACCTTAGCATCCTGATTCTAATATATTTTCCGCAAAAGATCTCATTTCCAAGAGATAATAAAGAGAAAAAGCAGTAAAAGTATGCCGACTTTTTTTACGGATTTAAAGGTACTGCATACTTTAAGGCATCTTTTATTTTTAAAAGCAGGATATTTTAAACACGGTCGGGCAACAGATGGCGCTGTTTTAAAATAATGACAAAATATTAATTACTTACTGCCAAATAGCCAATTGAATAAAATTTGTATTTGATTTGTATTTTTACTTTGTGGAATTACATTGTTATTAAGGTATTTAAAATACATTTTACAGAGCTTTACAATAATCTTTGGAATGTTTGACTTTTTATAAATTTTAGAATTTTATAGAAACTAAATACATAAACCATAACTGAAGCACTAAAAAAATCAGAGTCTTACAATTGGTGTGGAATACTTTCAAAGCCAAATGGAGCAAAATATTGTCAGGACGTCCGCGATGTGGCGGACACAGCTAGTATTTAAATAAGAATAAAAATAAAATAATAATAGCTCTTATGTACACAATTTTGCACTTTATGTTAACATTTAAAATATTTTGTATTTTTAGTACTTGGCCCATTGCCATTTGTTTTGTAATATTTATGCGTTTGGGCCAATTTTTGTATAATTTCATTTGGATTTTTCTGCAACTCCAGCTGCATTCGTTGCCACAACTCGATTAAGAAAGATGCAGCTTTTCGATATTTCCCCATCGCCTTTTTACAATTGACCGCAAATTCTCAATTAAATTGAGGTCAGAACTTTTCGGAGGCGACAGCATTAATTACAATTTTTTCTAAGTCAGACTTTCCTCAATGATTTTGCAAGTGCGTTCCCGGTCTGTATCCTGTTGCAACACAGGTTCTTCCTTAGAATATGCCCTCATATCTGAAAAAATCGGGAAGATGGGTAGACAATACGTTTAAATAGTCATCCTTTCTCATGATGCCAATGTTGTGTATCCAATGTATCCAATGTTGTGTAGCTCTCTTCTTATTTCCATCGTGCAACAATTTTATTTATTGCTATGAAAGCTTCCTTTTGCGTTTAAGACTTGTCAGTTCTCATCTTTCTCATCATGAGGCGTCCCCATCAGTTAATCAGTACATTTCGCCGTCTTAGCACTCTAATAACGTAGAGATACAGCATATAGACATTAGTGCATCCGTCAAACAGTTTTATGAGCAGCATGATGTAAGACATGGTAAGCTTGCAATCTGTTCCAGGCGGTACTTAACAAACCATGAACTGTTTAAAAATATGTTTCTGGAACGCAAACGGTTTACGCCAACACAAAAATGAACTCGAGTACTTCTTGAAGAACCAACAGATTGATGTCATGATGGTTTCAGAGACACATTTAACAACAAATAGCTTTTTTTAAATCAACACTAAAGACCCCCGTGGTAGAGCATGTGGTGTTTCAGCAATACTAATAAAGGATCGAATTAAACATCATCTACTGTGTGATTTTTGTGAGGACTACCAAACAACAAACATCTGCATTGAAGAATTTCATCAAAGCTTAGTTATTTCTTCGATCTATTCACTTCCTAGATTTCAAATATCAGAGAGTCGCTATAGCGACTTCTACAAATCGCTAGGTCTCTGTTTCATAGCATCAGGCGACTATAACGCTAAGCTAAGCTAAGCATAAGCAAAAGCTATTAGATTATTTTGTTGTTATTAAATTTTTTCTCATTGCTTATTGATTTTCAATTTGTTTAAAGAGCAGTTTGGTTAAGAACTAAATAGGAAGCGAATTCAAAATCGCTTCGTAAAACATTATGCACCTAGCAATAGTAAAAATACCAACATGTACGCACATTTGCTCCCTACTGTACATACATAGTCGTATGTACAAGTATATACTAAACTATAATAAAATTATTGTAATTAAAATTAATGAGCATTTTGTGTAGTTTATCATTAATTACATAAAAACACGAACTGCTACCTAAATATAAGCATTTTTTCTACATAAATATTTACCCACACACCTCAACTTTAAAGTTCAACTAATTACAAACAATTTAATGAAAGTGTGAGCATTGTGTCTAAATGACATACTTTTTGATTTTAATTCGAGTTAATAACAAATCATGAAATTGTATTTTTAATTGCTGCAATTTTTTGTTTCTCTTACATATAAAATATAATAATTTTATTATGGGGTTGTCTTAATTGGTGATTCTTTATATCCTTAAGCAGTTAGGGGGATGCGTTTATAATTGTTTAAAATAATAATTCCATGCGAGGTTAAATAGGGAGATTATGGTGAGATTTTTTGTTGGGTAAATACTATTTTTAAAAATTTATATCAGTTTAGCTTATAAATGAAGGGGAAAAGCAATACAAGTAATTAGCTGAAATAAAATTTTTAATATTATTTGCAATAAATGACAGACAGACAAAAATTTCAAAAATTGTAGTCTGAGTTTAGACGCGAAAACATTTGGAAGGGAAACACTTAGCTTGGCTGTATATTACAGGTCGTCGCATTTCTTCTTAAACTACGCAAGCGCCAAGCAATCATTGTTCAGAAAACGAAAACATCTTAAGAACTTTTTAAATATGGGTTTCAATACAATTTTTTTACAAAACATGTCTGTGCGATTCTCTAAAGCGTGTAGAAACTTTTTGTTAAAAAAATGTGTTACTTAAAAATTACTGCAATTTTTTTTAGCATATTTCTGTGTGTAGATCAACATTTAATGTTATGTTTATCAAAAAGAAATTTTAAACTTTGGAATGGTCTGAAACTTTCCAGATTTCTGTTCATCTCAATTACCAAAAATTTAGTGGTTGAGACTAAGGCGCTTACGATGTTTTGAAAATAGCTGTATAGATGAGAATGTAGTCTAATTGAAAATGTTATTTTCTATCATAAAAACCAAATAAGTCAATTTCGAAAAAATCGCGCTTACGTGGTTTAAGAAGAAAGGCGACAAGGTAGAGAATAGAGCATCGTTTTTGCGTTCCGTACTCGGCGCACAGTGATTCATTCCGTTAATCTAGATGACCAAAAGTCAAAAATTAATGGAGCATTTGTGGTGTCAAAGTACGTTGACTCGGTAGATAAACAATAAACATCGAGTTTACGTGATAGTTCCAATTCGAACGTTGATAATAAAAAGCCGATTAAAAATTTTACTTTAAAAAATAAAGACAATGGCCTCGTTACGAGAAAATAAGTAAAATATTATATGTATTTAATTCCAGATCAGCTTACATTTAAGTGACATTTAATCAGAACTGTGAATACTACAAATTAGTATATCATTTATTTGTCTTAAAAATGCACATGTACTCGGGATCACTTTGGATTAATGAGTTTTTCGTCAGTATCCTTTCTTCAACATCCTATTGGTTAGAAAATGTCGCATATAGCAGCAACTATTTGCAACCCTTTGCGTAATTAATTATTCTTGATTTTAGGTGGAACGTTATTATTGGGAAGAATGCTGCGGCAGTCTAATGACCAGCTACCCCACTTTTGTTGAAAGGAATTAAAAGAAAGTATAACTTACACATGCCTTCCGATGTTTTTCTAACAGAAATTGATAGATGTGTTAGTGTTTGTTTGAAATATGTGTGAATAAAATGGGTTACATTTCACAGGAATTTTGTTTATTTAAACAGAAAATATGATGACTGGCTTAATGATTCTATTGAAATATCAAATCTGGAGACATGGGCCCTAATCCACAAAACACTAATCAAATTTTCACTTTGCACTTATCAAATTGCATTTTTTGGAAAAGTGATAAGTGTTTCTGTTCCACAATCTTCTTTGCGAATCTCACTTTGCAATAAGCTAATTTTTACAAACACTTTGCAATTTTTGTAAAGACTTTGCAATTTTTTTAAAGTCTTTGCGCTTTCTTGCTAAGTAAGTATGCAAAGTGTTCCACAAAGCATTTAGTCATCTTTGCATTTCTGTCTTACTACTTTTCACTTTGCATTTGAACTATCAACTTCTCTGATAGAATGAGCCGTAAAATAAAAGTAGAAAAAAAAACTTGCAGTATTACTTGTGGTTAAAGAAAAAAAAGATATTTTATTCCCCAGCTTTCAAAACAATAAAGTAAATACTTGTTTATAAAATTATCGTAAATATTTAGAATATATGAAAATTTAAATTTGATTTTTGAAGGTTAATAAATTTGAAAAACAGGCTGCCTGGGTGGAAGTTTTGAAAAAAGCCCAGTCTTTGCAACTGGCGTCGCACAGTGAACGGTTCCCATACTAAAACTGGAAAAAAATCGAAGGAGTTACGCTAGCTTAATGAAATTTTTGGCACATAATTCTCTTGACCTACTATTTACAAAAATGAATTAAGATTTTTAGAATTCCGTTTATTTTTCCGGTGTGGGGACAATTAAATACCCACAATTCCCCCATTTCAGTAATTATTATTTTTTTTTTAATTTTAATCTATTACTTCACATTCCAAATGATAAAGCGTGATAGTTTTTCTTATAAAATACCTTTATATATACCTTTTTTTGAATATGACATTATTTTAAATTCAAATAACATAACAATTTTAAACAATTTCTTAATCACTAATATAAGTTTCTGAGTCTGAAACAGTGTTAAAAGATTCATCTACTATTATGCTGCTTGTATTTATTGTTTTTCTATTAGACGAAATTAATGGATCAGAAGAAATTAGTAGTTTATTAATTAAATCTTGATTACGATTTCTCTGCTATTTTTTCGAGTGTGCTCAAGTCTGTTCTTTCTAATTGTTTTGTGTAGGAATTCTAAAACAACTTCAGAAAGCATTCCTATAATAAACCAAGAAATTATTTGAAAAATTTATTTCATACAAGTATTTAAATATTACCAATAAGTAAATCAAAATATTTTATATTTTCACAACTAGGAATTAGAAGTTTATGCAACGTTGATGACATATAATACCAATCATTGTAAGTTAAATATATTTATCGAGTTTCCTCCGTTAGCTGTTTAAAGTTAGATATATTTATAGGTTTTCCAGAGGATACTGTTTTTAAAATTAAACTCAAATTATATATCAATTGTTCAATAACTCCTGTAATCTCGGACGATTTTTTGAAATCGTTAAAAAAATTTTGAGCTGTATTACCATCATTACTGGTGCCATAATTAGACTTCACTTTATCAACTGTTAATCCCATCTCAGATCGAAATTTATCTTGAATTTGTTTTTTTCTATCATTGTAAAGTGTTTTCTTATCATTCCTAACATGCCAAGTCTTAAAAGGCAATCGATACGCAATGTGTAACATGCTCTCAAAGCATCTTAGCAAACAATCCAAAGGCGAAATTCCATATCTATAATGGCCTTCGTTGAGAGAATAAGTAATGCTAAGTTTGTTCATATCTTCAGGTTTAGCTTGGCATATAAAGTACTTCGACCCCGAGCTTGTGTTGGTTAATGTTTTAGCGACCGCACCATCTAGCATTGTACAACGCATTTTAAAGCGAACATTATTCTAAGAATTTCCAGAACGAATAAGTTGCGACACTAGATTTTTAATTTCATTTTCGAAATCATAAAAATAATGTTAAATGATATTGGGATTTTCTTTTGCAAATAAAAGAAACTTTTTGATGATGGCTTCGAAAAAAAATCGAACTAACATAAAAAACGACGCGATACGGGTCTTCTAATTTAGCCCCTATTTTCACCCCTCACTCTCAGAATCAACCTAACTTTTTCTAACTTGAATTTGTTCCACAGTGTTATCATACATTTTCAAATATTAAAAACATCAACTTATAATTTTAATAAAAATATCAAATATGGACGATTTTTAAAATCATTATATTTCAAAAGTTGGAATAGAAAACACCTAAATATTTGTATACATATTTTAGTATACATAACAGAAAATAAGATTATTGATTCATAAAAGTAGTTTTTTGGTATGCCTATTTTTTCGGGTCCATCGAAGCTATTTTTTTTTTTAATTACATATTTTGGTTAAAAACTTCACTATTTTTTTTTACAGTGTTGTTATAAATATTTGAATTTTAGGATTTTTTCATTGTTTCTGCTACATTTCTGAATAAACAAACACCATGCATAGCTATGCAACACCATACATAGCTGCAACTCCATGCAAGCACAATAGCAGTTGATTTTCAGCGCTCTGTATTGTGCTCTAATTTTTCTGCAATTTTATTTAAAATAAAATCAACTTGCATTTGATTTAAGCGGACGCACTCTTTAAAATTAAAGTTTTGTAGTCCTGAAAAATTAATTCGGTCTTTATAAGTTCTTGTTTTAACCGCGTTTTCACTATCATCGAACAAAAACTCACGTCTTAATATTTTCAAAACTTCACTAGTAATAACAATATGAATTTGCAAAGCGATCGTTTACCTTGCAAATTTTTGACAAACTTATCAACATTTGCTTTGCAAAAAAAGAAATTAAAGTTTTTGTGGAACAAAACAGCATAATTATTTGCAAAGTCTTTGCAAATTACACTTTTCAATACTAACTTTGCACTTTGCAAAAGAGGACGTACGTGGAACAAAAGTTGCAAAGAGAACGTAAAAATTGCAAAGACTTTGCAAATTACACTTATCAATTTCAACTTATCACTTATCAAATTTTATAGTTCTGTGGAACATAAAGTTTTGCAAATTAACGAAAAATTTGATAAGTGCAAAGTGAAAAGTTGATAAGTTGTTTTGCAGAATAGGGCCCTGCTAAGGATTTTTCTATTAGCAGCCGTTAAAATCGAGAAAGATTAGTAGGATCTTTTCTGAGCAGATCTGTAAAAGAACTTTATTTTGCTACGGAGAAAAAGTTGGGTCAGCATGGAAAAAAGACGGGTATACAATATTCAATAAAAAATCTATGTTGAAATTTTTGATTTTACATTTCATATGACGATATATACAACAATATATATTTCTGAAAAACTAAAATTCAATTTAACATTAATTAAGTAATATTTGACTTTCAAATAGTCCCACATTAACAAAACGCAATCATCCAAAATTTATACCACAATATGTGGGAGATTTATTTTCCTCTACACGGATTTCTTAAAATAACCGAGTGTACCGAAAAAACCAATAGGAATACACAAGTGCATTCTCGTACAGCTCTTACTGCTGCTGTTCGCGATAGTGTGACTGAATAGCCGTCCACCTCAACTCGTCGTCATGCTCAACAATTGCACCTCTCATGCTCGTCGTTGATGATGATAATGCATAAAGACTTGTATTTACACGCTTACAAGGTGCAATTGACTCAAGAACTAAAGCCTCGGACATTGCAAACGTCTTCAATGGTCAGAATGGCGGCAAGAAATGGCAACATTACATGATCAATTTTCGAATAAAATCATCTTCAGTGATTAGGCACCTCAGTGAATTTGTCAATAAGCAGAATTGCCGCATTTTGGCGAATGATAATCCAAGAGTGATTTTCGAAAAACCAATGCACCCACAAAGAGTGACTGTTTGATGCTTTTTATGGGCTCAACGTATTTTTTCCAAAATGTGGCCAGTCAGGCAGTTACTGTGATTGGTGTTCGCTATCGTGAAATGATAACGTACTTTTTATGACCCGAATTGGAAGATATGGATGTGGACGATATGTGGTTTCAACAGGACGGTGGGTGCCACTTGCCACACAGCTAACGAAACAATATTTTTTTTTGCGGGACAATTTCAATGGTCGTGTTATCTAACGTGGTGGCGATGTCAATTGGCCGCCAAGATCATGTGATTTGGCACCGTTGGACTTCTTTCGTTGGGGCTATTTGAAAGAACAGGTGTACGTCGGTAAGCTATCAACAATTCAAGAGCTAAAGGATGAGATAATTCGGCACATTAACGGCATAGAACCTCAATTATGCCTCAACATCATCGAAACGATGAAGGTGTTCCGCGGAAGTTGCGGCGGCTACTTTTTGCCGATATATATATATATATTTTGCCGATATATGTTCTATACATAATTGAACCATACCAATATTATCAAAATACAAAGAAATGACAATAATTTCCTAAATAATTTGTTTTCTAAATCAACATCGGGCCTTAAAATTTAACCACCCTTTATAATCACAAAATATCAATCATATTTGTTGACTCTGTTAGGCGCTATTAATTTTTATCAGGTAGACTGGCAGAATGGACGACTGTGACATGCTTTGTTGACAATTACTTTGTTGGCATTTATTTTGCTCTTTAAAATTTGTTTTAATAAGAATAAAATGTTGTCGACCACGCTAATAAGAAACAAAACAGAATTCCAAATGTTTTTCTTCTAACATATAGAACAAAATTTTCCAAAAATATTTCATGTACAGAAATGGTCCTTATTAGATGCATAGATAATTGAATATTTTATCGCCAAAAATATATATTGGAGCCACAAGGTGCGCAAAGGGTTTAAATGGTTATCCTTTTCCACAGTGTCTAGAAAGATATGCGTTCAATATGCCACAGTAAAATTTAATTTTTTTTTTTGTTTGTTAAGAAATTAACAGTTTCTTGTTACTCATAAGTAAATTCGATTGCTTGTTATTGTTTTTTTTTTTTTTTTGGTTTCTGTTTTTGTTTTTAATATCAAAAATAAATTGCATTAAATTGAGTATAAGTGTAGAAGGTTGTTTTTTGTTACTTCAGCTTCGTGTTAAATTTCCATCTTACATTTATTTATACTGTTTAACAGTTTAAGGAAAAAAGAACAACTTTGTTGATGAAAAAATAACTTGTAACATGATTTTCCATTTCATATTATATTCAATGTAGAACAAAGTTTGTTTTTATATCATACTTACCAATTCCCCCACTTTAATAAACTCAGCTTTCTTTGCTAAAAGTCGTTTATCATATTTTGTTGAACAATCTTGAAAAGCGTATGGAATAAAGGAAATTTTTATATTGAGTTTTTAATGTCGGAATATATTGAAAAGGGTGATCGGAAAGCTGTAAACGGTTGGTAAACCAAAAAATTGTTTATGGTTAGCAAAAAATTACGATTTTTTGAGCACATCTATCCTAAGATGTAAAGTTTATTGGTGAAAAATAAATCCTTTCACAATGTATCGCTAGTTGGTGCGGCATTTACTCTCGAGGTTCTACTGCACCCTTCAAAAGTATGATTGTTCCAACTGTTACTGGTGCTTAATATCGTGTGATAATTTCTTTGTAACTGATGTCAGCGAGACATATTAAACATCATTTTCTGATCTTATATTTTTTATTACTTTCGGTAATGTAAATTGGCCCCATTATTTTTCTTTAATTAATTCAAGTCTATTACAATAAGCCTACAACCAAGCCGTGCATTGAAGGAGGATATTTAACTTTGCCTTAAAAGAAAAAAAAAACTTATAACAATTTAAAGAACAACTATTATCTTTATTATCAAGATCTAACACAATTTTGGGACACCTTTTAATTATTTAATAAGGAGTATGCGTAAACAAATTTCAAACAAAACGTTTGTTTACATGTTGCTACCCATGCATAATTTCTTGAGGTTTTCTTATATTTCTATCGTTACAGGAAGAAAAAAATCATTAACACAATTTTCAAAAAAGAAAACGAAAGTATGTATAAGAAATATAACATGAATTTTTTTACATTAAATCAAATTTTTTGATGTTTCTGCGGTAGTTTTAATAAGGTTTATTACTTCATTAGAACTCACAAGGAAAAGGGTGGCCAGCTAATCAAAGGTATATAATGGGTGATTTTTTTGAGGTTAGGATTTTCATGCATTAGTATTTGACAGATCACGTGAGATTTCAGACATGGTGCCAAAGAGAAAGATGCTCAGTATGCTTTGACATTTCATCATGAATAGACTTACTAACGAGCAACGCTTGCAAATCATTGAATTTTATTACCAAAATCAGTGTTCGGTTCGAAATGTTCAAATGTGACAAATTTTGTTCAGCGATGAGGCTCATTTCTGGTTGAATGGCTACGTAAATAAGCAAAATTGCCGCATTTGGAGTGAAGAGCAACCAGAAGCCGTTCAAAAACTGCCCATGCATCCCGAAAAATGCACTGTTTGGTGTGGTTTGTACGCTGGTGGAATCATTGGACCGTATTTTTTCAAAGATGCTGTTACGCAACGTTACGGTGAATGGCGATCGCTATCGTTCGATGCTAACAAACTTTTTGTTGCCAAAAATGGAACAACTGAACTTGGTTGACATGTGGTTTCAACAAGATGGCGCTACATGCCACACAGCTCGCGATTCTATGGCCATTCTGAGGGAAAACTTCGGAGAACAATTCATCTCAAGAAATGGACCGGTAAGTTGGCCACCAAGATCATGCGATTTGACGCCTTTAGACTATTTTTTGTGGGGCTACGTCAAGTCTAAAGTCTACAGAAATAAGCCAGCAACTATTCCAGCTTTGGAAGACAACATTTCCGAAGAAATTCGGGCTATTCCGGCCGAAATGCTCGAAAAAGTTGCCCAAAATTGGACTTTCCGAATGGACCACCTAAGACGCAGCCGCGGTCAACATTTAAATGAAATTATCTTCAAAAAGTAAATGTCATGGACCAATCTAACGTTTCAAATAAAGAACCGATGAGATTTTGCAAATTTTATGCGTTTTTTTTTAAAAAAAAGTTCTCAAGCTCTTAAAAAATCACTCGTTACTTACTTAGTACTTTATTCTGTAGCATTCTTTGTGCCTATATAGTTGGGAATTTAGCCATAAACATTATTTAAACAACTAATGTTTGATAAATAAAGAAATACTAGAATTAATTTAATCCGAAAATGTTTATGGATTATTTGATCTTAAAGTCTTTATATTTCAGAATATTTTGTGCACAAAATAGATTCGATAGCTAATAACTGGTAGAGAAGAATTCCAACAAAATAAAATTAAAGGAGGATTTGATGAAGTATTGCCTCGCCTTAATTCTTTAAAAATCGTTTACCGAGTGTGGGTTTCTTTAAAAAAAAAATTTATTACATTTTTTAAAAAAGTTTTTAACTATAAAATAATTTATTATAAATTAAGGGTTATATTTTTAAGAAGTATTTTTAGTTTATAAAAGGTTTATTAATCATATTTTATAAAAAAAATCTTTTTTATATATTTTTATTAATTTTGCCCTTAAATTACTAAAAAAAAGGAGAAGACTGACATTTTTGGTTGTTTTTTGGGTAGAGTGTGCATTCGCTTCCGATGTGTATCATTATTAAACCAGATCTTAGATAGTACTAAAGTACTTTTTCTCCAGTACTGAAGCTTAAAACTTTGTATGTTAAATCACTTCATTACATTTCTTAGGATTACGTAAATCAAAAATAATGTCTAATTTGAACACTGTATAACCTTAAGATGGTGTTACCAACTAAAAACGTATCCAAAAATATTTGTGTTCTTTCGAAAATGGTATTCGTTTTTGTTGATTAACCTAATACCTCCCTCCTTCATATAATGACATCCATCGACACATCTTACTTTTCTTTACATTTTTTGTCGAACTTAGTCAAAGTAACGTTCAATACATTTTTGTATGAGTTTCATTATGAATTTGTCATTTTATGAATTTTTTTTTTCACACGCACACTACAAATTGAAGTTTTATATTGAAGTGGATAATCTGTGATAAGTTTTAACAAAGACTAACTGTGCTTAACCTCTTAAAACATTTTTTTTTAAGACACAAATATTTTTTTGTTAAACGCATATGCCCTTGTTCAAAGCAAATTAAAGTTTACTTGAAGTATACTTTATGAAAAATTTTTTGTAGAAACTTTTAAATATTTAGAATCATAAATGTAATCCTTTCTGCTTGCTCCTTTTGTAAGATAATGTAATGAATTACAACGACTTAAAAACGTTTCATTTTAGAAATAGTTCGGTGGCTCATGTACTGCTAGAGATATCTTAATGAAACAGAGGTGTTTGTGAGTGGAGGGGAGAGCCCGCAAAGTTTAGAACCTTAATTCTCTTTTTTTAATGTTATCAAATTTTATTTATAACTCAAATGTTAAGAAATTTTAAATTAAGATAGTCCTTATAAATATCTACAAAAATTTTGCTTACGTATCTGAAAGAAACTTGGCTTAGATTTTTTTTTTTAATTTTTGGCTTATTGTAACTTAGTACTTTAAATGTGGTAGTCTTACTTATGATCGGATTATTAATTTAAGATATCGGCTGTACTTTTGATACAAATTGGAATAGATTAATATCAAGTTTTTATCGTTAAAAAGTTATAAGCCTTTTCTTTTTCAGAATTTTCCCCAAAAAATTAAAATTTCCTACGGTGGTATGAATTTTTTAACAATTTTGAAGACAACATATAACAACTGCTAACAAAAAATAAATAGGTTAATAATTTGTAACGATTCTGCGTCCAGCCCTATTCAAACATAGGCAAATTTGAAATAAAATGTATGATTTATTATATATAAAATTTCTCCGAGTGTAAAGCCCCAATTGAAAGACGTTAACAAACTTTTAAACTCTTGGCTATATACTACATAAAGAAGTTGACAGCCTCGTGGTTACAAAAAAAGAAAAATTTTTCGAAACGTATCTTTCCCGTTTTAGGAATTTAAGTGTTCAACTATAAAATAATAAAAATTTGTATAACCACATGCTTATAAGCTCTCTTATCTATGTTAATTTAACAATATCTCATGCCGCGCAGAAGTTATGCCAATTTAAATTTTTTACTCTATTTTCCACAAAATCACTTTATCGTGATAATTCCAGTATTTAGAGCAAATAACACAAAAAGTGCAGCGCAAAAAAATTTTTTTATGAAACAATAATCTAGAGGTCACACACTTTCCTGTGATTGTAATTACTTGAATAAAAAATTTATTTTTAAGCTTTAGGAGGTGTTTTCTATGTAAAGTCCAGTGTTCTGTTAAATTTTTTATGCAGAAGCTGTCAAAATATTTATGTACGTAAAATAATTTTATGAAAAATTCTTGAAAATTGTTGCAGAAGTATTACTCTGTTTTAACTGTGGAAAAATATTGAAAAGTTTCTGGAAACATTTTATCAAAGCTGCGAAATAAAGCAAATGTGCATTATTTCATGTGGATTTTTTCAAACAGATTTTGCTAACATTCATAAAACATTGTAGTATACTTAAAAACAATAAAATCGTAAAATTTTTCCAAATCGAGAGATAGACACCACATTTTAAATGACAATTATTTTCCTTGTGAAATAATAAATGTTGTTAAACATTTTCCACAAATTCGTACAGAGTACTAAGCTTAAAATTATTTATTTATTTATTTATTTTTATTTATTAAAAGTAAATAAATTTACAAATTAATAATAATAATTGTAGGAACTAGATGCAGCGGCCCTTGTCCTTTAAGCTTAAAATTGAAAAATGTGTTTATATACATTTTGTGTTTATAAACATTATTGTGTTTTTTCAGGTTCATGAAACATCTATACATATAAAAAAAAGAGTTACTTATTTCCGTCTCTCTGTCTTTCTGACTCTCTGCTTTTCATTTGTGTTCGCATCACGTAAAAACTACTGGATGGATTTTAACAAAATTTTGTAAGGAGGTACCCTTGCATCCCAATTCCAATATAGGAATTTCCATAAAAATATCTCATTTCTAAGAGAAAATGGAGAAAAAGGAGTGAAAAAAACTGGGTTATTTTAAACAGGGTTGCCCCATTTATTTTTGAAAGTGGGATAGTTTAAACACTATTGCGCTACATTAGGCGCCAATAGAGTAAAATTTGTACTTTATTTGTATTTTTACTTTGTGGAATTACATTGTTATTTAAATATTTTAAACACCTTTTATAGAGCTTTTCAATAATTTTTAGAATTTTTTATAAATTTTAGAATTCATCCAGGGATGGGTAACTTTATATAAAGTAAATACACAAACCATAACTGAAGCATTATAAAAGTAAGAGTCCTACATTTGGTGTGGGATGCTTTCAAAGCAAAATCGAGCAAATATTGTCATTAAGTTAATTGTATTTCAAATTAATGCATTTTATGTACACAATTTTTTACCTGCTTTTCATGAAATAAAATTGTAAAAGAAAATCAGGCATATATAAATGTATGTTCAAAATTTTATTTAACATACATTATTTTTCTTTTTCATACTTGTTCTGGTTTGGGCACTCAATTATCTATTTATTTATATACATGTGAGTGTGTGTTATTGTATAAGTGTTGCAAAATCTCATTGGGGAAATATGGTTGAACTCCTTCAAGCGTTTTTAATATAATCTTGCATACATTTACTTATTTAACTTCATTTTTATATCATGCAAACCAACACGCACGATTTAAATGTGCGATAAAAACGATTTATCATTTACACTTTACGCATTCTGTTGGTAACGTTGTTAAAACTAACACCCACACATACATTTATAAATATATATACATGTACTCATACTCATATACATTGTTATGGTTTTACATTACAAAGTAACACTGTTCAGCTCACATTATGATACTGATGATGGTTGAGCATGTTAAAATATAGAAGAGGAAAAAACAAGATTGTAACAATGAAGCAAATTCACTTACATATACACCTACATGCTGTTTTCACATACATACGAGTATAATTTGCTTATAAAATAAGGGAAAAAATAATCGCTCATTTTTAGCTATCCGTACCTTAAACACATTAAATATAATTTCTCCCAAAAGATTAGTTTGCCTGCATACACTCAAACTCAAGTACATCATTAAACGTGTGCAAAGGATTCTACAGCTATTCAGAATTATCCTTTTTTGCAAGCCAGCTGCCGTTAATATCTAATTTATATGCATTTCAAGCATTATACTTTCACTTATTTAACGAGTATGTTAATAATATTTCTATAAATCTTAAGTTCATAGTGTTTTTATGGTCCTGATAAACAATCTGTACCATATTTCATTTTCTTTTTTCGTCCAGCCTATATTTTCATATGGTAATTTGAAGCGATTTACAAAAAATATATTAATGATGAAAATATGTTCTTAATAAAAGTTAAATCCATAAACAATATGCAAAGTGCACAAAAGTTAAATTGATTTGATAGGGCGTGCCATACCTATAGGTATATGTATACATGTATACATAAAGATAGTCACGCCAACAGCAAAATATACTCTTTAACAAAAAAAAGACCATGCAAGATTAAAATAATAAACAGTTTTTGTTATACGTCTAGATCAATACATTGAAACATAAATAGGCTTAGTGGCTTAACGGCAGACAAATTGTTGTCTATAAGCTAATTAATGATTCATTTAATTATTACATATGAGGGCGGTTTGATAATTCTGGGACTCTTTGTTTTCTCAGCGCAGTGAAATTTCCATGCAACACTCCTCAAATTAACTGTTATCCGTCAAATTTTAATTTTAACGAAAATTAAAAAAAAAACAAATTTCGTGCACCAAATAAATACATATTATTTTTACGTCAAAGACACATCACTTAAACCAAAGAAAGTTTTAAGAAATCCTAATGGCCCCCAGCACTATCAATTTCAATGGTTAAAGCCTAGTTTGCTGAGGTTAAAGTCACACTAGCATATTTGACGCCGAAATCATGTCGCACAAACAAGGTCGTCACGCTGAAAATAGCCAAGAGAATCCTTGCAATAATATTTGACGATCGAAGAATGAGAGTACGTGAGGTGGAATTTTAACCGAACGACTACAGCACATTTTGTATGCACTTGTGTGCTGCAATCAAGAGGGTTCACAGGCGTTTAAACACAACGGCAAGAATCAATGATCTGCTACCCCATCCAACATACACTTCATATTGAGCGACTATTACTTGTTTAAAAATTTAATGGAATTGTCGGATGGTAAGAGATTTGGGTCAAAGTTAGGTTACACACAGCGCATACGAGTCCAAGATTTAAGGTTTCTTAATTATTGCAGCAAATAATAAAACTAACAATACGCTGGCCTAAATAAATCGGGCTTATAGAATGCTATGTTATCATCATTTAAACCTTGAGAACTAGAGAATCTTGTTATTGGAAAGTTTGTTTTAAAGAATATAACGCACCCTAAACACAAAAGGGTCACAACTCAAAATTTTCCAAAACTGATTTTTGTAAAAATTAATTCAGAGTACATATCTCTAAATACTCTTTGACATAACTATCTTTTTTAACTGGAAAAATACAGTTATGTCTATTCTTATGTAAAGTGTGCTTCTGTACAAAAACGGTTTTTTGTCTCTCCTGCAAATTTTAGTATTTTGAGTTGTGACCATTTTGTATTTAGGGTGCGATATGAATAATAATATTTATTATTCATATCGCACTTGCCATAACTTGCCATAAGATACTGAAGCAGACCACTAACTTTTTGGGAAATTTACGAATATCTTACTTTCATTGAGTCTCGTGCTGTCGCTAGCCTTTTACTCTCGTCTATAGTGATTTGTGATTGGCGACCGATATACGTTGTCATTTTTCCTCATCACAGAGTCTATGGTAACTACTAACATTTGCTTAAGGCTAGGTCTCCACAGCATCTGCATATAATATGTGTCTGCCGGTGGTCCAGCGCCTTTTGATGTCAGCCTTTTTCCAAGCACAGTCTGCAAGAATCATCTTTCCGCGATTTTAGCTTGGTCAGTTAATACTTGAGAGTCTGTGAACTGTACTAACGCAGTTAACAATTTGTAGGCATCCAGATTTTATCCAAGAATTCCAGAGCCTTTGGTGGGAATCGAACTCACAACCCCGGACTGATATATAAGAACACTATCTACTAGCCAAAGGAGACACCCTATGAGTGGTATCAAGTTTTACTTCACTTAAAGTAAAAGGACACTGTGAAGTCTAATTTGTCTGCTCTTTTTTTAGCTTATGAACAGCAGCAATATTTGTATGTAAATTTATCTACAAAAATTACAGAAATCTAGTTTGAATTATACAAGGAATATTTTCAATAGAAAATAAAGCAACCTGTTCGATACCGATAGAAACAATTTTTAAATTACGCTTACCGTTCCTAATTCCTAAGTCCTTTCACTTAGTCATCACTGATAGTGATGCAGTGATATATCTAAGCATATGGTAACGCATGTGGTGGATCGAAAAAATATATATTTTTCATAATTGAAATGCTTTCAGTAAAGGCTATTTTAATTTAGGTGCAAAGAGTAAAAATAATTTATTTTAAAAATAATAAAAATAAAATTACTTGAAGCAATCAAAAAAGCTGGGAGATCGAAAATTAAAAATATCCATTAGAAGCTTTGAATATTTGAAGATTTGAATAACTTTTATTATATATTTAAAGACTTATTTAAATAATTTTATAATACACAACCATTGCAGTATGTTTTCATAAAATCCTTTGAAGTTCTTTTTTTTTTCATAATTGCTATTAAATTAGTGTTAATAATCAATCAAAACTCTTGATTTAAAAGATTGTTTCGTAAAGTATACCTACAATATATCTGTTGAAGTAGAATATAAAGATTTAACTTCA
This sequence comes from Phasia obesa, assembly GCA_949628195.1. Classification (NCBI taxonomy): domain Eukaryota; kingdom Metazoa; phylum Arthropoda; class Insecta; order Diptera; family Tachinidae; genus Phasia; species Phasia obesa. The sequence continues at coordinate 48,382,987 of OX451217.1, forward strand.
ATAAAGTTTTTTTATAGCAAAACTTCTCCTTTTTATTTTCAAATTTACAAATGTGTATATGGGAAGGAAAGCTATAAATTATTTCGCAATTTTTCATTTAATAATTCTTACATGTTGCATTCATTCTTTTTCATTACAGCTTGGAACATTGGTACCGATTGCCACACCCGCCCCACCGACAACAATCGCACCACCAGTACGTGTTGATATACAATCATCGAATTTATTAAATAATTTACCACCATTACTCAATACACCTACGGTAAGTTTGTACTCCAAATACATATAAATATATATTTTTTATTTTTTTTGATTATACATGGTATTTTTGTGCTTCTTTACTTTATTTTCTTTTGTATAAAAATGTAGTTTTTATTTTACCGTTACAAGTAAAAAAATTAAGCAATTGAATACAGTGAGGAGCATTACAAGAAAACTAATAAAATAAAAAAATAAAAAATAAAAGAAATTATTAAAATAAAATTTAATATAATTTCGTTAAATTAACATTTACAAGTAATTAATTACTTTATATATTTTGATTAGTTTAAGCACATGTTATTAAAATTTTCTCAGTGTATTCATGTGTAACGAAAATGCTAGAAGTGTGTTATTTTATTCTTTATTTTTACTTCTAATTATTATTTTATGATTTACTTTATATCTGTTTTTATTTATTTATTTATTGATTTATGTTTATTAAAAAACTATTCATATTTTGCATACAAACAAAATAAATTAATATCAACATACAGACACTAAAACAGTAGTTGTTAATACGAACAAAAATTAATATTATATATTTCCAATACTAAAATTATTTGCTTATGATTGTAAACAGCCAACGTTAAGGAATTGGCGTACAGTTGATTTTTTATTAAAAATATTATACAACTTTTCAAGAATATTTAGATTTTGAAATTTGTTAAATATAAAAAATCAGTTTTAGGTTTAGTATTACTGCAGCGAAATATGTTGAATCTACAAATAATATTTACTTAATTTAATTTAGCCAATCTCTTAAAGTCCTTCAATCTATTCGCCAGTTTTTTATATATTTGTCTCGTTAGGTTAGGTTAGGTTAGGCTGGCAGCTCCAATACAGCTCACTTGGATCCAAGTATTGGTCCCTTTCTCTCGTAAATATTTTATGAAACTGGTATTTAAAAATATTTTCAACATAACTTTATTTGATGCAAGAATGAACCTTAAAATTATTTGCCCAATAACTCCTATATGTTTTTAAAAAGTTACGCAACTGATACTAAAGAAAAAGATTTTTTAAGCTCACCTCAGCCAATTTAATTTGTGAAGGAATTATATGGGGATCCATTTAAGACTTGTTATATTTTAGATATTCCAACAAGCAACCGAGACCATACATCACTCTAGCGGCATAGATTTCTTTAGCATTCATGAAATTCCCAGGTAGCATCGCAATATTACAATACCATAAACTTAATTTAGAAAAATGGTTGAAGAAAAGCAGAATAAAGGCATATGAACAAAAATGTACTTTGATAAAGTTCACCTTGCGAAGAGTATTGTGTCCTACAATTTGTATTAATTACTATGTAATAAACCCACTATAAGAAATCAAATACTTCATTCGCCTTGCTTGGAAAAGCCATTTTGAATTAGAGTTAACACAATTAAAGCTGAAATCAATCCAACTGAACTTACCAACGTTTCTAAACAAATTAAATATCTGTCAACAGAAGGAAAATAGAAAATAATATTTTCACCAATTAAAGGTTTTAGTTGATTTCAGATTAAAATTTAATTATATACTTAATGGATTCAATTATTTCTTTATTTGGAAATTTTTCTTGTTTTTTTCAAACAAATATATATTTGAATCAGTTAAAAAATTAATTGAACTCTAATTTAAAACTAGTTAAAACCTTTAATTGGTGAAAAAACGTTGTCTGTGAAGTATGAATATTTGAACATAAAAAATCTATACTCGCATTGAAAACCCCAACAAGACAATGTAGCCAACATGACAATTTCCCAAAATTGGGCTACGACCTACAATTCTCCGAGCTTAGCTCTTTGGGACTATTGCCTGTTTCCAGATTTTAAAGTAAAAGATTTGGGTCAAATAAAAAGTTCATAACTAAAAAATAAATATATATTTTTAAGGGCCTTGATAAATCCTATTTGTGGGGTATAAAAACTAGAAAGATACTGGACTAATGAGGCCATCCTCATTTAGTTATAAACAAAAAAAAAATTAAATCAAATTAAATAAACCAACAAATTTAAATGAAATAAATAAATTATTCCAAGCAATACCTGAAAAATGGGCCTTTAACAGGAATTTTTCCAGATCAATTTCCTCAAGTGTACGCGAAGAAATATTTGAATTCAATTTATAAATGGCACAGAATTAGATTTATAAATGGCACAGTTCTAAGGTAATACATATTACATAGGAAAACTCAAAAATACATCTTCTATAGGGCACGCTTCAATATAATTTTATATCGCATAATTTTACTCGTTGTTATAGCAGCCAAAGCAGTATATACCGTGCGGTGCGTATAGCTTAAAAGCCGTCATGTTGCCGTCGAACAGATCATGTACTTTAAATTCTTGTCTTGAATGGGACACTCTTACTTCTTATTTATAAACAATCGCAAATCTTCTGCGAGGAAAATTTTTTATTTTTCAACATTATCATTTTCTATTACTTCTTACAGTGGCCACAGTATTAAAAAACACTTATACCAGCTAGCAAAAAAGGGATATGCTGTAAATTTCTGTGAAACAGAACCCAGAGCAGCACTATCTATTGGCCTAATGTGAGCGAAGGTTCTACAATAGCTGAACTCACTAAACCTAAAAAGGTAAAGGGAAGCTACTACATGTTAATAAGCTCGAGTGGTGCTTTGCAGGAAGACCAGTAATGTGCTCAGATATAATAGATAACTGCGTTAGTCGCAATTTACATTAGACAGAAAAATGGGCAGACAGAAGAGATTTGTAGGCAAGGGGTTGAAGAGGTAGAGTGTGTATTTCATGACTAGTGTACTGGACATTTTTTCGTTTCTCTTTTCTGCTTTTCGCTTTTTTCTTTGTTGCTTCACTTTATATTTCTCAAGTCGGCCTCACACAGATTTTGAAACACACAAACATGTAAAGAATATAACACAGAAAATAAAATGTGCAAAAATCTGTCTGTCTTGTTTATGTCCAATGTAAATTGTTTAAGCAAGAGCAAAAGAGAATTCGAAAAATGTCTGCCCTGTTTCTGTCCTATGTAAATTGCGACAGGTCATGGAAACTTCAAGAAGCATCTAGACAAGATGAAAATCGAAGATGATACTATGACTATCGTGACTTAATGAAAGTAAGGTTGCCTCTAGTCATTGAAGACGGAACGGAGTCAAAAAGGGATCTATTAAGAAGTGATCTGCTTCGATATTCCCCCTATATATATATATAAATAAAATCAAATGTCGTTCGCTGATAATCGCATCACCTAAGAACGGCTGCACCGATTTAGCCAATTTTTTTTCCAAATCTTCATCATTACACAATTTAGGTTTTTACGGAAAGAAAAATTGACCACGCCCACTTTTTTAAGTTGCTCGGGAACTATAATAGATAAATCATTGAAATTTTCAACCACTACACCACTTGTTAATATACATTGTTTAGCGAAACGCAGGCTACATTTAAATAGCGGGCGTGGTGCCTATCATAGAAAGTAAACAATAGCTACAATCTTGAAACTTCGCACAATTAACCCTCATACTAATGTGCATAGTCTCCAAAGGACAAACATAGACTTTCTTGAGATGTTGGGCGTGGTACCTTCCACATAAAGTTAAAAATTACTATTGTGTACCTATTGAAGAACAATACAATAATGTGCAGACTGGATTGTAACAGTAGACGGGATATCTCTCATACAAAATGAAAAATTATTATCGTCCATCTAAATAACTACAACAGGTAGAGTTTTGCAACTTAACGCAAGTAACCCTCAGACTAATATGTATAGTCTAGCAAGATTTAGACTGAATTGGGACTGTTTGTGTGGTATCTGCCATACAAAGTAAAATAATAGTGTCAATATGCATAGTCTAGCAAAAAACAGATTGGATGGGAACAGTGCGCGTCGTAACTTGCATATAAACTGAAAGAGTTTTGTCGTGAGAATAGCGTGCGTTTTCGAGTTGAAGGTTGGCCATACCTTTCTTCCAAGAGTTTAATTTTTTTTTTGTAGATGGGTATAGCGGAGCGCAGCGGAGATAGCTAGTTTATAATAAATATACTCTTATGCTAATTAAGGTTCATAAGATAATGTACGTCGAAACCAATTTCTACGTTCGCAGATTCTTTATTTTTTGAGTTTATTTCCTTTTACAAATAGAAGTTTAAAGAAAATATACACTCTGTAAAAGTTTGTCGAGACTTCCCATAACGATTCAAAAGATACGTCAAAACCTGTTGTATTCTGTGGGGACACCCTGTAATTTTAAACCTTATTTAATTTTTGTATCAAAAAGGACCATGAAATGCGTTTTAGATTTGCTAACAATGCCTTCCTTAGGGACCACTAATATGCAAGATTGTTTACCAATATTATCAAGTAATTTCACCATTTTTTCTGATATAAAAAATACAAAAGAAACCCTTAAAAAGAATTTTTTATTTTGCGTTTTTCGCTTAAGCGTAAAAATAAAATTGTTAAATTTCAATATCCTGTCAAAAAAAATGTAAAATAAACAAACAAAAAAGATAAGAAATTGTCCTTTTGATGTTTCTCTTGTTTGCACTTAGTCGTTCTTATCTCCTTTTTTCACTGTATTCTAAAGCTTTATTTGTGCAAAATAAAATTTTATTTAAAAAAAAAAATGTTGGGTTTATTCTTCCAATTCAAATATTCTAACGAAATATACTTTGTTTTTTTGAAAATTATTTGAGCGTAATAAAACCCTTAATAAAAAAAAAAAAACTTGCGTGTTTGTGACTAAAGTAACTAAGATTTAAGTCACTACTCTGGTATAAGATAGTAATACTGTTTAAGGGTTCTTTGGTCAAAAAGTTATTATTTAAAATATCTAAATAATTGCAGGTTTTTAGCTGCAATATTATTAATGAATTACCTTTTTTTTTAATAAAATATGAATATTTTTTAATATTTAATATTACAATTTCTTAGTCGAACTATTTATAAAAATTCAAATGAACTGTTAAGTTCAAATGAACAGTTCAGACTTGAGTTCGTTTATTATCTGTAACTACATAATAGGGGTAAAATTAATTTTTGTTTTTACAATTAGGAGATTAAGTTTAAACAAAAAAATGGGGGAAAAACCTTAGGGCTCCAAGCATTCGTTTTTACCCCCAAATTTTCTTGGGGCAAAAAAAAAAAACAAATGTTGTTTTCATTGTTCGTTGTTGGTTGGCTGGAGCACAAAACATAAATAAGGTGGTAAATATTAAAGTAAAACAAATTAACAGGAGGGAAACTTCAGGTAGTGGCAGACTTCGTTCTAACCAACTGACGATAGATCATTCAAACCAATTTTAACGTATTCTATTATCTGAGTTTAGTTAGCGAAATACCTGTACCCTTATATAAAAGAAACAAAGTCTAGTTGAATTGTACTTTATGACAAAATCTATACATATAATAAAGTAGTAACTCATTTCTGTCTGTCTTTCTGTATGTCTGTCTGTCTGCTTTTCTTTTACGTTCGCATCACGTAGAAACTAATGGATGGATTTTAACAAAATTTTGCGAGGAGGTACCTAAGTATCCTGATCCCAATATAGGATACTCTTTTCCGCAAAAATATCTTATTTCCAAGAGAGAGTGGAGAAAAAACAGTGAAAGTATGCTTTCCGGTATAAAAGTACTGCTTATTTCGGCACCCTTAATTTTTGGAAGTTGTATATTTTAAAACAGAGATGGCTTTAACTGCTTAGTACTGCACGGCACCTTTATTTTTTGATATTTAAACGCGGATGGGGCTAACAAAAAATTAATTACTTACTGCCAAATAGCCAATTGAATAAAATTTGTATGTGTTTTAAGTCGCTTACATGTTGTATAATTTGGCTATTTTGTGAAATACATACATACTTAGGTAATTATGTGATTACAATATTTTTGTTATTTAGCGTTAATTTTTAAAATTTGGTAAGAATACTACGACTCGAGTGTGGCTATTATTGTTATTATTAGTTTATTCTTAGTTAAGTTGCATTTTTCTTTTATAGGTGCTACTCTATAAAAGTAAGAGTTTTACAATTGGTGTGGAATACTTTCAAGCCAAAATCAAGCAAAATATTATAAGGACAACCACGACATAGCGGTTACAGCTTGTTTTCATATACAATTTGAAATAAAGTAGACTTGATTTTTGGATAAGGGCAATGATGTATACAACTAAATACTACCCAAAGGAGATAGGGAGAATGCTGAAGAAGGATGTAATGTATAACATTCTGGTGTCTAAAATAATACAATCTTTTCCATTTTTTTTTTCAATTTGTAATTTTTTAATTTAATTTGTATTCAGATCTTAGACGGAATAATCGAACTCAAGTACCTCTAAATAACAATTTATTTCTCTACAAAGTCTGCTCGATAAATTTAATCCTCGAAAATGATTTGTCGAGGTCCTTAAACTAGGCAAACGTTTTAATGGTATCCTCTTCGTTTGACCCAAAACTCTTACCATCCAACCATCAGTCATTTCTACCAATTTCGAAACAGAAAATAGTCGAAATGGGCTAAAGCTTAATTGGAATAGTAAGTCGTAGCCCAATTCATAGATTTTTGTCATATTACACTATCCATCCTTGCATTGTGTTGATTGCGACACCTTTTTGCACAGATAGCTGCTCTTTCATATCTAAATATTCATGCAAAATCTAATATACCTTCTAGGTTAAGATGCCTTCAATCTCAATCACTAAACCCACCTTTGTTCTCCGAGCGTTCAATAATACTTCATAGATTTTACCGACTATATCTGGAGTGACGTCCTTTATTGGATAACCTCTAAAAGTTTGTGGTTATCTGTAATGATACTGCCGCAACCAAAAACAGGAATTAATGGTGCAGGGTCCTCATGGTATTTATCAGACCTTCCTTTGTTTACCGTGTCTAGTTTTGCGCAAAATTCATAATCAGCATACGATAGTCGCTTTTTCCCATTTCATTAAAATCATCGAGGTTATTTGTTTTCAACGGCTGTCAAAACTAAACTAACCTTGCTAAAAATTCGAGAGTAGTATTGCAAGCAAAAGAAAACACTAAATGGAGCCATTGTTCCATTGCCATCTACTGCGCTGGAGTTATCAAACTAACCTCGTATATTACTTTTATATAGACATCAATTCTAATGTCCATTATCTATGCTTCATATAGATCGTTTTGAAGAAATAAAAAAGGATAAACTTCTTATCGGTGCAACTAACTAGAAAATGTTTAAATAAATAAACAAACAAAAAACACATTTCAACAATTTTTTTTTAAAGAAAAGAGATCAAAGAACAAGATTATGTCATGAAGTATCAGAATCTATTTCAACCCAAATTTTTTTCTTTTTAGTTTTAGAAACCTTAATTTTACCTTTATTTAGTTTTTAATATTTATTTGCGCAACAAAATGTAAGTGGATGAATGCAGAGAAAGAATTTTATCATTTCTTTTCAACATTTATGTATATATTTTCAGCCTTTCTTGCTGTTGAAATTTATTTTAAGTGAATCAAATACTCGAAAACACAACAAGCGAAATGAAGATAGTTTTCTTTAATTTAACAATTTTTCAATCTACATTTGTAGTTGCTTTTTTAAGGATTAGTTTTAGAGGTTTTCATTTGATCTGTATGTCTAATGTGATTGGAAATTTAATTTTGTTCGGTTTTTTTCTACTTTAATAGTCCAAAGCAGTAAATGAATTAATGTTGTCATACATCTCGGTGAAGACTAGGCAATTAGTGTTTAGTAGAGTGTTACGAAGAGTGCTGATGACGGACGTAGCTGTCTAGAAAATGTACATTCCGTTCTGCTGGTGTCTAAGAATTCAATTTTCCCAATTTTTTGTTTAACAATATCACCTAATTTGTAATTAAATTTATTCTTTCTTAGAAGGAATAGAACGAACTCAAGCTTGACTACAAATTTTCATTGTTTGTAATACAAATAGTTCGACTAATAAAATTTCAAATTTTCAAGTTAGGTATTTTAGATGATCACTGTTGCCAACTTTTTCTTATGATTTCCCACCAAATTTCTACTGAAAAACGCTAGAAACCGCAAAATTTTTTGTTTAGTGGTAATTGAAGTGAAAAAATAGCTAAAAATATAAAAATTACATTTAAATTCCAGTATATTTAAATTTATTTAAATTTGAAAGCGACTATTTGATATTATTCGACATTCGATTGTATAATGACTAAGGGAAATTTAATAAAAATAAAAGAAAATTATTCAGGTAAACTTGAAAGTAATTTTTATCAGATATAGGAAAGATTTATTCGTTTCTGACAATTAAACCTTTCTCAAGCAACAACTTGTAAAATTTTTAGAAAATTTAGTTCATTTAATACAGTTAATACAGTTTTTTTAAGTTTATTAATAAAGCCCAATCTAAATGGTTATGTAAGCAAACAGAACTTTGAGTTTTTAAAAAGCTATTACCCTCAGGTAAAAGACAAAAACACTTACTTGCCAGCGGAGCACATCCAGATAAAGTTGTTGTTTCTCATCGTGGTGAAATAATTCATCCCATATATTTTTGAAAAAATAAGATTATTTTTCTGCTGTTACTTACGGTATTCGATAAAATTTGTAAAAGTTTTAAAAAATTACATGTCGCCTACCACATAGTCACCGTAGCAATCGATTTATTGTGAATAAAGTTTTAACCCCAAGTTATTTAGCACTTATATCTTATTTTAACTTTAAAAATACGGCACTAAACGTGGTGTTGCTGAGAAGTACTGGTTATCGCATGAAAGATGTAAGAACCACATAATCACGAAAATAGTTTTCTCCCCCCAGCAAGTTTTCTTTGTTCAAATGCATTGGATATTTGACAAAAATTGTATCTCTTAAAATCAATTTAAAAATCGCTAGATTTCCCGCTAACCGCTAAGAGACCATGTTCCCCACGATTGGTATTGAAAAAAACGCTAGATTTAGCTGCAAAATCTCCAAATTGGCAACAGTGCAGCTGATTCACCCTAGTTTCGGTACATGAATAATGAATGTTTTTGAAATGAACATGCGAATTGACTGCATAGACCTGCCTCCGCCCTAGATGTATCATATTGTGCGTCAGTCGTAATGCCGCGTGGTAGTATTAGAAACAATATTTTTGGGTATTACCTTCAGAGTGCTGAGTTAAGATGGCGCAAACTTAATAACTGTAAGGTCGTTATATCAATGGCTGTGCTTTAAGGACAAGCGTTCGGTCCAATTAATAAATATTTAAATAAATATTTGTGCTAACGGATCATTGGGTGATAGGTACACATGCTAGTAGATTGGGATTTCCCCATAACAAAAGAAGAAACAGTGTATCACCTGCTGTGCGAGGGCCCGATACTCCAATCTTGAAGTAATTATAATAGACGATTTATCTAAGTTATTAGGAACCAATCTAGGTGAAATCACTAAATACCTCCACGGAACAGGATAGGTATAACTATCTACAGGGACACAATGTGGATTGGTTTCTTGTCTAACGACTGGGGTGGTGTCGAAACGGAAGCACTTGTTTATACTTGAAAACTTGTATGTATAGAGCATCTAAACCAACCAAACGACCAACGTGTCTAAATATAAAGAGTGTTTCGTTCACTTATTTTTTTCACTTAATTCGTTTGAACTGTGGGCAGCATGTCATGAATCGAGGGAATAATAATAGAAAGAGTGTTGAAATTTTGTACCCTGAGCATAACATGGGTTTTTTCTTTAGAACATGGCCATACTCTAAATTACAAATTTAGTTTTTGTCGATGGGGAGTAGCGAACTACACCGGGTATAGCTATATATTATAAGCAAAAATTAAAAAAAAAAAAAAATAATTTTGCCGATACTGGCAATTTTTTAAATTGCGTTTGGCAAAAAAGAAAAAAAATCTGATAACCCTTTTACCACTGCATTAATAGATGAACAGCTGTCCAACGAAGCGTATGATAAATTTTTCAAACACAACACTCATACTTTTATATGTATGTACATATATATTTTTTTACACGTTTTTTAACAAAATTAACCCCTTTTTTATTAACATAAATTAAACATAACAAAAACACACAAAATAAAATAAATATTTCCCTCAATACTCATAAATTATATATAAGATCCTGAAATATTTAAATATTTCACATTTAATAAGAGCACAACAGAAACTTTCAGCAAACAATAATTTTATTCAAATACTGCGTATTTTTTTTTTTTATAAAAAACAATTATTATTTTTTTACGTTTTATTTGAAAATTATTAACAAATACATACATGTGGAGCATTTTTTAAATTACCTTTAAGTTAATAATAATTTTTTACATTTATTATACAAAAGTGCGAATTTTTTATTTGATATGTTAAAAATTTTTTGGTAAAAATAAACAGGAAATTTAATGAAGAAAAAAAAACTACACTACTAGACAGATTTATTTGCAAAAACAATTCCTGCAATTTGAATCAATTTATAAAATTGTTGTTTTTTATTTCTATTTTCACTTCCCGTTATTTTTTGCCGTTCAAATTCAATAGTTTACAACAGCCCCGGAATATGAAACGGTAAATATTTTTTCGAGTTTAGTTTTTATTGTTAATAATTTTTATTATTTATTGAATAAATGTTTGTAAAATAAGAAAAATCGTGGAATAAACAAATAATGAATATTCTGTATGTGCATGTAATTCAAATAAATTTTTGCAGTTTAAATATTTGCTTTAATCTCTCATACGCTTATATTTTTCATATTTATTTATTTTCAATAAATTTAATGAATTTTTGATTGTTGTTGCTGAGTGTTTGTGATTGAAACAAAAAATTAACAAAAAAAATAAATTAAATTGTTTTATAAGTTTGTACATTTAAATTGTAGTAGCATTGTAAATTTAAAAATTATTAAAATTGCATGCTTTGTTTGAGTGTTTGTAAATTATTTTCATATAATTTATTTCAAGCGAAATAAATTAGTTTCTATAATTAAATATTCAAAACTTTTAGAAGATTATATGCAATAGATAATACGAAGGCGGTTTTAGCAAAACATTAGTAAACAAAAAAAATCTCACTGTAAATGCAGCCATCTTAACATTCTTCGTAAATGCCTAAGTTTCTGTTGTTGTAAAAGGTCTGCTGTAGAAATTACTATTCCTTCTAAATTAAACTTGAATATAATACAACTATGATCGCATTAACAATACCTGACTATGTGCTATTTGGGTAAGGATATATTACCATGGGTTTGTCCACTGTTTGGCCTTTCTTTGTCTAAATCAACATGTGTGAGTTATTTCTCCAGCCTTTGTATCAGCAATAAATAGTGATACCCATATTATTGTATACGTAATATAATTGATTTTTTATGCATTTTTAGATGTTGACAAAGAAAAAAGTATTTAAAATATGAAATTTAGAACAAAGTTACTACTTATGTAATGTAGTGCTATGATTTTAAAATATCTTCAAAATAAACTAAAATATTAAAGAATTTTATCCTTTATTCTTTTAACAAATATTAAGTTTAACCTCTTGTTATTCTTAATAAAACACTCAATACAACTTAATTTATAATAATTAATGTCATTATTAACAATATGTAATAAATTACAATTTAATTCAAATCCAGTGAACCGCAAAGTATGATTAATTATAACTTAATTTCCAAATATGCGGCGTTGCACATACGCTTAGTGGTGCAGTGAAGAAATTTATTGCATTATAAATTCAGTTTAAAAATACATACCGACATACATATGTAAATATGTTATATTTCGGGTTTATAAGATTTGTATTGTATTTGCGTTGAAACCAGAGTTTCACCAGTACATTCTAGTTAATTCAGTCTATAATTTTGAAACTTTCTGCTTAATTTTCCCACTAGAAGTACTGGGAGAGCGTAAGGCATTAAAAAACTTAGTTCAAACACACACATAATGTGTTTTTTCATTATTTAGAAAAACTTTTCCAAAAAAATAAAATAAAACAGTAATTTAAAAACGCCATATTTCTCTATATATCGTCGGTAAAGGTGGTAAATCGGTGACACTTGGATTGAGGCCTCTTAAAGTCGTCTACGTACTATTGCATCTTTATAATGTTGCGGTACTAAAGAGATTATTTAACTGTTGTAATTTTTTGTCTATTTTTTAGGGATATTTCGTAGCTTAGGTAATTTAAAATTTAAAAAAAATATATCCATTACAAATGCAAGAACTTTTTAGTTCTTACCTTATTTTTTCTCGTTCCGCCATGAAAAACATCTACTACGAATATCGTTGGGTCTATCTCATACGCTCTAAAATACTAATAGAAATTTAAGCTTTTAATAAAGCTAGAATAAATTGTAAATTATTGAAAATAGGCTTTTCCCAAGTATTCATAGTTAAATAAAGTTAAAAGTTTTTCACAAATATTATGTATATTTTTAAAAATTTTAACAAAGCCAAGATTAACAAAAATCTGATACTTTACTAAAGAATTATAACTGCTTTCGGTGTTCATTTTGATTCTACTTATAAGAAAGTATTGTTGAAAACCACCATTTAAAAGTTTGTGACAGTGTTGCGATTTGTGGTACAATTGTACCAAATTTGGCATAATCGACACATCAGTGGTACACTGGTACAATTCATGTTTTTTTGGTACAATTTCGTATAAAAATTATAAAATATTTTTTTTTTTATTAAAGCCCAGTATTCTGTTAATTTTTTCATGCGGAATGCTGTCAAACTCAATACATAAAAAATTTGTATGAAAAAGTCATGAAAAAATGGTGCAGAAGTAGTACCCTGGTTTTACTTTAGAAAAACATTGAAAACGATTAAAGCTGTGAAATAAGGCAAATGTGGAATTTTTTATACAGTTTTTTGTGGCAAATTTTGTAAAACAATGTCGTATATTTCAAAGCAAAAAAATTGAGAAATTCTTCCAAACCGCGAGATAGACACCACATTTTAAATGTCAAATTTTCCTTGTGAAATATTAAATGTTGCTCATTTAATATTTAATCAATACTTTTTTTATTTCTTCCTTCAATAATAAATATTTCCAATTTCTTAGTTCTCCAACCCTGTCTAGAACTAAATGAATTGCAACATTCTTGATTTATTTTCTAGAATTTTATAGTACGCATAAGTGTTAGGTAATTTAGTTGCAAGGCCTGTTTGCTGAACTATAGCGTTTAAACGCTCTTGCATCGCCTCAATAAGTTTCGCGCAGTATTTAACTAATATATTTTTCATTCTTTCGTAATGTCTTTTTTAGTAATTAGCTGACTCTTTAATTCTTCTTTTAAATGATTCGAGGATTCCTCTGTCGGATTAAGATCCGGTGGCATTGGTGGAGTTTCAAACACTTTTTGGCGCCTAATATTGCTAGCCTTTTGATTATGTACTTATTAGTAAATGAACAACACAATAACCAAAATTCAAGGAAAGGTATTTGAACCCTAGAATATGTTTTGATTTGTCCTATTTTAATGTCGACGTATTGTATGTACACACATATTTTATTTGTTTTTTCACTTAATGCCAAATATTGGTACAATTGATGCTGATTTGGTACAATTGCATCATGGAAGAGGTACAATTTAAACATGGTCAGATCAAAACACTGATTTGTGTTGGAAATTTTACAAGACGATTTTATAGTTTAGTAGTCAAGCATTAGAAAAATACAGGAAATGTACCTTGTAGAAAGGATTGAATATAGAAAGCGCATATTACAGAATAGGTATAACTACGGTTGTAAACCATCGTATAATTTCGTAAGAGTCTGAACAAAATTTCCCATCGCTTCATAATTCACAACACACAAATTATTTTATTAATTGTTCTTGATACATTTCACTTAAATCGTCCCTTCAATATGTTATATAATATTCAGTTTTAACTTGATGATTCGCTTAATTTAGTAACAGATATTCGAATATCATCTGCATAACTGCATTAAGATTTAGAATATGAACAGTTAAAGAATCTCCTTAATATGAAGCAGAAACAATAATGGCCCTAAAATATACCAGATGGAGCACTAGTAACATGAGATAGAATTCTGAATTTTTTAACACTATCCTCGACCCATTAAAATACATTCAATCCTTTTTAAAAGCATCATACATAGTCCCAGCAAATGAGCATCATTAACCCTGTCGAATGCTTTACGGGAATCAGCTTGTTTTATATTTTACTAAGCAGCAAGTTCATTGATAAGAATATTTTGCAGTCTTCAATTTCTGTTAAATTTTCACGTTATTTAACATATCATTTATCGATACACCTTTAAATGTCTAGATTTTCATATTTATACAATATTAATAAAAAAAAAAAAAAAAACTTCATGACTTTTATTCATTAGTTCGTAATCAAAAATTCATTCTATAAATTATTTTTTATGTTTAAATAATTTGTATATTCCTTTGCGAATTTTTATTGTTTAAACATTAATGATTTCACACGTTTTGCTGTGATTTTTTTTTTTCGTTTTTTGTCACACTCTGTGTTATAAATATTTCATTTATTTACTTGTTTTGTTATTTTTGTCAAATTTGTCAAATTTTCGTGCTAGAACGCAGGTGTCACTATTCCCGGATGATAAAAATATCAATCACGTTTTATATATTGATGCACATGCACATGTACATACATATATGTATATGGATGTCATATTCTTCATGTTGAACGTTAATATTTACAACATATTGAACATGATTTTACTTGTTAACATTTAAAACAACTAAATAAAACTTTGCCTAACAAATAATGTAGGTAAAAAATCAACAATAAAAGAACAACAACATTTGTTAAAAATATTAAAAAAAAAAAATTTATAAATTGGAACAATTTTACTTTTTATTTTAAGACAACTTACCTTACACAACTTAAAACCTATTTTTGATAATAAGTTGTATTAAATACAACCACGATAATTGCGAATATATTGTTGTATTTTTTATTTAATATTATGCTAATTACCCATAACGTTTTATAATAAAAATGCAATTTATTTGTTGGGGGAAAGAGTTAGTCCCTATACGTATTTCACTGGTTGCTCAGGCCAGATCATCAGGAAACCTTTTTCCTAATTTTAGAGAAGCCAAAAATAATCTATAAGTAATAAAATTCTACAAAACACAATGAGAATTATGATGTTAATAGAATAATATTACAGAATATTAAAGCTTCAACAAAACACCAACAAACAAACCACGTTTTTATTTTTCCTTACTGTCCTTCTACAATTGGATGGGTCTGGTAAGGTCTGTATTTTTTGTTTGGCTTTTTAAAACGACAAACTTTTAAATAAAAAAATTACTAAAATAAGATGTAAAAATGTATTCTTAAGTCAGACTAATGAAGGAAGGATATTTTTTACAATTGTTAATAATTAATTCGACTATTAAATATACATGTAAAATATAAAAAAATAAACATAAACAAGAATTGTGGAAAATGCAAATTGTATGTAAAAGGATAGAAATATTTTCTGTAATGACAATTGCTTTAAATTTTTCCATTTTATAATCTTATTTTAATATCTATACATATAATAAAATAGTAACTCATTTCCGTGTGTCTGTCTGTTTCCTTTTCATTTGCGATCGCATCACGCATAAACTAATGGATGGATTTAAACAAAATTTTGTGAGGAGGTACTCTAGCATCCTGATCCCAATATAGGATATTTTTTCCGCAAGAGAAAGTGGAAAAAAGGCAGTAAAAGTACACAGTTGAACTAACTGGATATGAATAATTTATTTTTTAAAAAGTAAAAAATACATAAACTGATAGGCAGCATAGTTTAAGGCGGAACTTAAAACGTAAAGGGTTGATTGCTTTCCAAGAGAAAGTGAAGAAAAGGCGATTTCGGTTTAAAGGTAGTGACATTTTCGGTTTAAAACTGGGATATTTTCAACACGGTTATATTTTCAACAGACCTTTTTATTGTAAAAAGTGGAATATTTTAAAAACTATTGCGCAACATTAGGCGACAATTGATAAAATTTGTATTTGATTTGTATTTTACTTTGTGGAATTACAATGTTATTAAAACACCTCTTACACAGCTTTACAATATTTTTAGAATTTTAGAATTATTTATAAATTTTAGAATTTCATCCAGGGATGGGTAAAGTAAATACATAAACCATAACTGAAGCACTATAAAAGTAATAGTCTTACAATTGGTGTGGAATACTTTCAAAGAAAAATCAAGCAAAATATTGTCAGGGATAGAAAATGCAACTTTGCTTGTACCTTTCAAAAAGTGCATGTTTATTTGGGTTGTAATGCAGTTAAGAAAATATATACAATTAAGAAAATATTAAACAAAATATTTAAACGATAAATAATCTAAATTTTTTCTATTTTTTATTAACTAAAGTATATATAATTTCATTTAACCATAATAAAATCTAGAGTGACTCGTGCTCAACTTTACCATTCCTCATGGAAACAGAGATATTTATGGATATATTACATAAAGAATATTCGAATCGAAAAAAAAACTATTTTCGGTTGGTGGAATGTCAAGTAGACTACCCCTTGCTGTTATATACAGTTTTTTATAGCTACATACCAAGGGCACATACCAAATTTCATTTTAATAAGTCAAACGGTATGAATTATAGAGCCTTCACAAAAATAGTGGCATACATATCCACCCAATCATAGACATCATCACCAAATTAATAAAAATGGATTCAGGAAACCTCAAAATGTAAAGTACCTTTGAAATTCCGAGATTTTTTTCACTATTACTATACTTAAGCTATTCTGCATATGGTAAATAAAAAAGTATGATCGTATTGAGTTTCCATAGGCTGTGAATATTTGTACTTGTACTAGAAAACCTTTTATACAAATACTAAACTTAAGGCTGTTGAACTGGTTTAAGAATGGTTTCAGACAGGTTAATGGTGATACAGAAACCGGTATTCTTGGTCTAAACTTTTAAAGTGCTATTCACATGGCGAACAGCTACGATCTTTCAGGCAAGAGTATACGCCATCCTCATCTGTGTCAGGGAATGTTTAAGGAGAAAGACAATGGGGAAAAAATGTATCTGATGTCGGACAGCCAAGCTGCTCTCAAGGCTTTAATCCTATTGGAACTTAGAGCTAGGGTAGTCATGGATTGTATGACATCTCTAAATGAACTCCATTCCACAATAGTCTAACACTTCGAGAGTCACTTTGGTAATGAGCTGGCGGATTATGAAGCCAACTCAGGGGTCCGACGTAGATTTATAGGACCAGAATCCTTTTTTGGTATATCCAATGGTTACGCTAAGGAAATAATTGATTCCTCGCCCGTCAAAAAATTAGGCATTACCAAAAGAAGTACTTTCTACATAATGACTTACTTTTGGGATTATCAATTTCTGCTACTTGATTACAAAACACATTACATTAAACTTAAAAAAAGGAATTTGTAATTGAACTAATTCTTATATTTTAAAAGATAATGCCTTAACAAAATATTTAAAAAATAAGTCATTATTTCAAATAAATTTTTCAAATTTCTAAGTTATCTTCTTAATTATTTAGAACCTAAATAAAAGTATTTGAATTACATATTTTGCGTAATATACATTACGTAATCAATTCTGAGAAACTAGTTATTTTAGTCTCAAGCCCTGTTAAAATCATTAAGTTGGTAATCTAGTTCGGAAGTACTTCCGCCAGAAATGCTTAATTCCACACTTGATTACCAATTTTTAATTTTTTGCTGGGCAGTCAAAGCAGAGTTCTCTCGTCATTGGAAAGCTCTAACAGGGCTCAGACAAGAAATTGCATATATTTCGAAGTACATCGCAAAGACTACTATCACTCAATAGCAATGTCTTAAAGTTACTTACGAGATGGTGTACCGGATATCGTTGTCTTCCTTACCATTAACTCAAATTAGGTAAGACGAAGATAAAAATCTGCAGGTATCGTGAACTGCACTAGTAAACTTCGGAACATGTACTTCGTACGTGTCCTGCCTTGCGGTCTTGTAGTACAAAATATCTACGAGGCTCTCCATTTTCTACAGGGGATATAACTGATCTCTCATCGTATAAAATGTATAAGTAGCCTAGAATTAGTTCGGTGAACATAAAGGCTGTACAACTGATCCCTTAATAAAATTAAGCCGGTTGAAAAAAAACTATGCTTGGCGAAGCTGTCAATAAAATTATAATTTTTTTATAATTTTCTCTCGGATTATTCCATAGAAGAATATTTCTCAACATTGAAATATTTTCCCAAATAATTTAATGTTATATTCACGTTTAAACCAACTCTATTAATTTAATGACGAATATTTATATTAATGCCAAGTTGTAAAAAAAATTTATCTGGAATTTTTGCTAAATGACCTTTAGACTCTTCAACACGATGCGAGTAATTCCATTTATTATTTTCTATTTTATGTTGTGAAAAACGTGATGAATTTATTTAACTCATGTTAAAAACTTGTCTATTTTTTACAATTTATCATCATATAAATATTTCAACATTTTGCTGTTATGGTTTTGTATTTCTTTCTGTCTTCAAATATAAATGTTTATAAAAACAAAACAAATTTTTTCATGTCCAAACAATTCAAATGTTCAATTTAAGTTAACAACTGCATCAGTAAACATGCAGCAATAAAATAATTACACATCATTCGCTAACATAACGTCAAAGTAGTTAAGATACTTTCTGAGTAAAACGTCAGATTTATATAGGTTCAACGTTCTTACATTCATACATATGTATTCGTATATTTAGAATCATAAAGCTGTTAAGTATTTTTCACTTTTAATTTCAAAAGTTTTTTATATTGGTTTTTAAAATAAATCCTTCAACATGCAACAACGAATTGCTTTTTGAAACTTTTTCGTTTTTCTTAATTGTTCGTTTAATGTGACATTTTTTTTTTTTTTTTAATTTGTCAGCAAGTTGACATTATGAAACATCAGAAATATATGAAATACTACCGCATCGTAGATATTGATGAAAAAAAAACTCTGCTAAATATTTATTTTTAAGCTTTATTGACTATTAATGCAGGTGTTAAAAGTGAAAGATACATATTTATACATTGCTTGTGCTTATTTTCGCAGCAGCAACAATCGCTATAAGGCCGCGCTTGTCTGTTTTATCTTAAGAATGAAAGAAAAAGTTGTCATGATTGAAAATATTCACAATATTAATAACTGTAATCACCTGCTTATGTTTTATAGAATAAACGAATAATAAATTGCTAACCTTGTGATATCACATTATCAGACTTTTCTTGCTGCTATAGTAAAAAGACTATGTGGAAAATTATCCACCATAAAGCAGATAATAGGGGTTGGATTTTTTATATTTTTTTTTCTCCAGAATGGATAATATGGAAAAATCCATTCATTGTATTGAAGGCCAGATAATACCGTAACTATTATTGATTTAATTATACGTCCTATTTAATGAAATCGCGCGTTCTGTGGCAGCTAACGAAGCTCAAAACATATTTAATGCAGCAACTTACTTTTGCGCAGTTGTTATATTTTAAATTATTTGTATCTTGGTGGCCAAAAGGCTTTAAGACTATAATTAAGCGTAAGTAGATAAGGATTAAAGATTGCTTGTATGAGTATATATGGTACAAAGCGCACGTCACACAGGCAATTTAGGCAATGTTGGGCTTTATTTTAGCTTTGCGTATGAAGAGTGATGCCATTTGGCATAGCTTTGAGCCGAACATCGGGTATAAAAGTATTCTGGACCTAGTTAGTAAGAAGATTAGGAAAGCTATAATGCTCTAATGAGACACATGAGTAGAAAAAAGATAGTCGAAAGGCTGCATAGGACACTCATTACGAGTATGCGGAAAACGACATCAGCAATCTTACTGATGGTTCTTTTATGGACAGAAGAGTGAGCGGGTGTATACTCAGCTCAGCTGAACCTGTCCTGTATTCTACGCTTGGGGGAGTATGTCTTTGCTTGGGTTTCTACAGGCGTTAGGTTGCCTGCTGTAAAGTCGGGTGTATGGAAAAAAGGTTCCCATTGCAATTAAAGCAAATAAACGTGTACTCTAATCTAGAGCTAGAATGTGTTTTTAAACTTAACAGATGCGCCTCGGTTAATAAGGTAATGTCAATGATGTGTGTGTTAAAGGACTTATAGGCACAGCAGTGAATGAAGCAGCAGATCAGCTAGCAAAAATTGATCTGCTGTGAATGTCCAGAACCAGGCCTAATGCGAGCGAAGGTCTTACAATGGGTCAACTTACTAAACCTGAAAAGGTGGATGGAGCCTACTACACGTAGACAGGCTAGAATGGTGCTAAAATAACCCCTTGGCAGGAAGACCAGTAAGGTGCTCAGATGTAATGGAAGTACCTTAGGCTGAATAACTACATGAGTGACAGATCATAGGAACTTTAAGTATCATCTAGCCAAGCTGAAAATCGAAGAAGATGATGCTTGCAAACTGTCCGTGAAATAGGCTGAGACAGTAACATATATTATGTGCCAATATTCAGCACTAGCTAGCAAAAACTTAAAACCACGGGCTCCAACTTTTTATATGTGGATTCCACATCTAAGCCTTGCACAAATGATAGCAATTGCTAGAGACTCTGTGATGAAAAAGAAGGCTAACAATCGACAGTCTGAAATCAGTCGAAAAGGGAGCCATTAAAAAAGCAGTATGCTTCGGTTTATAATCGATTTTTATTCACTCCATTCTACATGGAGGTATACAGATAATTGAACTGCACTCTGTTGTGGTTTGAGTTAAATATCGGTTTTCACTTTTCCAACCAATGCTGCTGGCGTGTTGTGTTTCTTTGATATTTTTTGTTGATACTGAAATCATTATAACTAGAGACGGTCCGATATACCGTAAACATATTTTGTTTACTGTTGTAGCTCATTAACGATAGTTGTCTGCAACTTTTTAGTCAAATATAAAGCAAAAACATTAATGAATTTAAATTATATTTTGGTAGCTGATGACAACAGCGGCTTTAAACTGTATTCTTCAGAAGGATTGCTCATAACATACGTATACAACTGAGGAAGCTTTGTCCGTATAAACAACTACCACATTGTCGTCCTTTTTTCTTAACTATATCGAGCTACGAATTTTTGTGGATTTATCCGTTAACCACATGTAACCACATGTATTTTATCTTAATTTTAATTATTTGAGATGAAAAAGTTACAATTTACATCCAATAACGAGTGCGAAAAACAACAAGAAGAAAAAATACACAGAATGTGAGGAAAATATTCTACTTAACAACGGAAAAATTAAACAAACGGACGAAAAAGTCTGGTTAGGTTAGGTTAAACGTGCCGCGCGTACAAAGACGAATCGGAGGCTTTTTCGGCTCATTGTGTTGCCCCGACGACTATCCACACCTCCTTTTCCCTATAGAATTCCATTACCTCTAGTGCGGGCGAACCATCTGCAGCTTCTCAGGAAACCCAGCAAGTTACTCAGTGTCTCATCCCTGAGACAGCTCACGTCTTGGAAAAAGAAATTTGGCCCAGAAATTTGAGCCTGCCCGGGCAGTCGCAGACAAGGTGTTGAACTGATTATTCTTCTTCCTCATCCATACAACTTCTGCAGCACTCACCACGAGAGATTCCCATACGCTCCAACATACGTCCTATCATATAGTGCCCCGTAATGATGCCTACAAGAAGCGATATCGAATTTTTCTCGAGGGCCAATCTTGAATATCGAATTTTTCTCCTATTTCCTATTTCTGTCAAGGACCAAAGAATTCTAGGTAATCTGCAAGTGGTAAGCATAGACCACCTGCGAGCCATTTCCTTTAGCGACCATTCCCGTAGCGTGTTACAAATTTCGGCCAAGGGAATATAAATATGCCTTCGGGAATTTACCACGTCCATGGCACACTGATCAGCCATCTCGTTTCCTCGAGTGCCTTCATGTCCTGGAACCTGATAAAAACTGTACAAAAAATGTGTGCAACAATTTTTAAAATAAGGGAATACCACATACTACTACATTATTTACAACCAAACCCTCGTTTCTAGATTTGATCAAAAGCTGCTAATAAGAACCATAACTTTACGGCGGCTTTTTATTATTCGGCACCATCGTTCTGGGTCTGTCTGAGCTTTAATCTAGAAGACAAAACCAGCCTGTTGCATAACTCTTCGTTATCCTAATGTTCAATATTCGAGCAACTACTCTGGAAGTATCAAGTTTAAAATGCACACAAATGGAATTAAGAATCACAAAGAAATATTCAAAAAGAAAAAAAAATAATTCATAAAAATTAATTGAATTAATTAATCAATTAACTCAACAAAGAAATAAATTGTTTTACCTTCTTACATATTAATCATTAAAACCATATATTAATTTTATATATAAAATTCATAAATTTTTCATAGAAGTTCACTCTCTTGAACCTTAAATTATTAAGATAGAAATCCAGTCGATTAAAAACACGCTTCAACATACACAACCATACAGAAGTTCTGAAAACCAAAAACGTTATTTTTAAATGATTAAATCTATCAACTGTTTTCTTTTTTGTTTTAATTTTACACAAAGCCATGTGTTGCAACTACAAAGGATAATCAATTATCGAATGCCATCATGATGATTTATGCAAGTGGCATGTTAAACAAATATGCTTTGTCCCAATATAAGCACAAGGATGGTAGGTAGGGGGGTTAATTGCGTAGAGGCTTGATTTATATACTTCCATAAAATGTGTACATAAATATATTCACACATATAAATCTTTATTAATATGACTATATTATTTATGTACATAAAAGCATGTATGTTAACCAATTTAAATATAATATAATTTAAAGCGCCTTTAATATAATAAGACGACAGAAACCTGTGAACTTGTGATATAAATTAAAACTGTTGTTTAAAATATTGTTATGGTATTCTTGAATTAAACTCAAAACCAATGCGAGAAAGAATTTTATGGCTTTTTGGCCATTTTATGGCTTTTGGACAAAACAAAAACACAAACAGAGGGAAATAAATTAAATAAAAATGTCGGACCACAAAGGCTTCACATACAAATATTATTTTTAAATATTAATCGAATTTAACAGTAAATTTATTATACGAAATAAAAATATATTAAACTTTTTTATGAAAAAATCTGGAGTGGCCAACACAACTTTACCAATCCCCATATATTTTTGCGGATATATGTACATATGTACACCCAATTCTGTTTTTACACGGTTTTGATTTAACACGGTTTGAAAATAAAAAAAAATATTTTTTTACACGATTTTATTCCATTTAGCACGATTCAAAATCTTTTGAGCTTAGATTTTATTTGTAAAATTTAAGTTTTGCGAAATATTATTATACATCATACACTAATCATACACTAAAGATGCAAATAAACGGTGCAAATACACATAATATGTACATTCATACATATATATAGAGTTTGTTACTAAATATACGGTTGGTAAAATAGGGTATTATTTATTTGGATATTCTACTTGGGCGTGGCACCTCCCATACATTGTAAATATTTATCATTGTGTTGCTTGGTAACAATAATTGGTAGCACCTTCAAATTTTGCACCCGTAACCTCTATATTAGCATACTTTTTATGGAGGAAAATAGACTGGATTGGAATAGTGGGCGTGGTGCCTCCCATATATAAAGTGAAAAATTATTTTCGTGTTCCTTCACGATTATGCCCAAAAACCATACCTCTCTTCATACCAGAGGCACATACCGAATTTTATTTTGATATGTCAAAAGAAAAGTTGCATACACACTCACCCTTCCACCCACAGACATCATCGCGAAAATAACATAAATACCTTCAGGTCATCTCAAAACGTAAAGATCCGCAGCAGTCCCGACATCGATCTTTTTACGATTACTATACTGTAGCTATACTACGACGCACAGTGGACCATTTTACGAGTAGGTGGTAAAAAATCCGTAACTTTTGATTTTTCTGTTTTGTAGGTGAGACTTTAGGCTTTAATTTCGACTGATAAGAAAGAAAGTTATGAAGGGTTTAAAATAGATTTAAATTTTTATTCGAATTTTATCATGAATGTGAAGTGATAAAACGTCCTAAAAAGTTTTTTATGTCTTAAATATTTAGTTACACTTATAACTAATACTTAGTATTAAGTTTTTAACTTAAATTTTGTCAGAAACTTAAGTCCAAAAATTTCTCAAAAAAACATAAATTCTTATTTTTTTTGGGAACTAATAGCTTATAAGTTACAAAATTACACAAAAATGTATTTTGTATAATTATATTTTAAAACACAAAAGTTTTAGGTATTGAAAAATTAAAATTTTCTACAAAAAATTTTGCAAAATATGGAAAAAGTCCACTTTGGACTACCTTGTTCCCTGTGATAATGTTGAAATAGAGCAGTAATATTTTGACTCTCGAGTTACTTTGGTATTTACTTTCAAATGAGTAATATAGCTTTGAAATCGGTAACTTTAAAAATTGATTTTTGTCCGCCTCTCAAAATATCTGCCACAGTGCCACAGTATGGTAAAGAGAAAACACAACACAGCGTGAGCTGTACAATGTATTTTCAATACTCGTCTGTAGATTTACATTTCAAAGGCATACATACATATAGATATGTCAACAATTTTTAATTTCCCTTCTTTAGGCGCGTATAACAAAATTCAAAAATCTCAGAGACAACAACTTGTTTTTAAAAATATGCTTGAATTTTTTTCCAGTTAAAGAAGACAGTGATCTCAACGAAATGTGTGTGGTCGTAATAGATTTGATATGTAAACTGGTTTATAAAAAAACATTTTTAATAAATATAGTGTGCGATATATTGATATATTGATATCAAGATATATTGATATATTGATATCAAGATATATTGATATATTGATATCAAGATATATTGATATATTGATATCAAGATATATTGATATATTGATATCAAGATATATTGATATCAAGATTTAATAAATCTTGATTTTGACTCCATGTTTGTATCATGGTTGGTCAGTTTTTTTTTTAATTAAAAAGAAAACGACTTGTGCCATCTAAATTAAACATCGTGTTTCTTTCAAGGAATTCCACTGATTATTTAATAGAACCTTTTGTATGTAAGGCTTTATACTTTACTCGATATAAGAGTTTTTTATTTCAATTTTGTTACCATTCACGATGCTTAGAACCAATAAAATTTTTGATTTTGTTTGTGGACATCGCAAAGGGCATTTTCTTAAAACTACAAAAATAACAACAAATTTATCTAAAACTTATAGGCCCATGTTATTTATGAGAAGTGCTGTTATATCGGTACGTGACTAAATCTCGTGTGTTTACACCTACCAAATTGGGCCTTAAAAATAATTTTAAGAATTTAACATATCGTCCTAAGAAGAATACATGCGAATATTAGATATGTCGTGAAATGTCGCAGTTATAACATTAACAAACTATGTCCAAAGCCGATACTAGTCGTAGTAATTATTCTAAGAACTTTTCTATTCTATTCTCTTTATAAAACTATTTTTTAATGGCAGCGAATAGCTTTTAAAAATATATTCCCAAATGAATATTTTTTAGCGGACCATGATGTATTTTACATTCATTCCACATTTGTAGACTTTCATATGCATAATTTAAAAAATAGAAAAACTATAACCACACATGAAGAAAAATTAATCCAGATAAAAATGCTCTACAACTTGCAATTTCAACAAGTTGTCTACTTTACAAGACTTCGTTTAACACATACCAAACTTTTTATATTTTCTGATGCCTTACAACCTATATGTAAATTCTGCAACAACTTGACCCTACTATAACTCACCCTTTTAAAAGCTGTTTCTCCTTTAGTAGATGAAACGATGACATAATCTAATGAAAAATACATCTGAATGTAATATAATTCTTATTAACAGACTCCTTAAGCATTGAGTATTCAACATAAAATCCAATGGCTTTCTAAATTATATTTTAGTCTAATATTTAAAATAGACACATCATATTCCTAAACCGACGATGGGATCTACTGCTAGTGCTGTACTTTTAAAGATTTATTATAATTTTAATTGTAACAATATCTAAGAAAAAAATAAATAACCTTTTGTAGCCATAATACAAGTTATGGGATTAATTATTAAGATTTTCTGTTTGTTGATAAATTTCCCGCAGGACAGTTATATTTTCTTTTTTTTTTAATGGATAACAACAGAATGTTTCTTTTTTTCTCTTTTATGGATTGACACATTATTGACAAAAAATTTGTTTATTTATTTAATTTTATAATAAGATTAGCTGTGCCCGACACGTCGCACATTGGGTTGAAATTGCTAAACACGGCTCTTAATTCAGGCGTTAGAGATAGCACTTATTTTTTCATTTCGTATTATTAAGTGGGTTATTACTACTTAAAAAAAAATCATTTTTGAAAAAAAAAAATTTAAACGCCAGGGGTGTTTGTTTTTCAGCTCGTATGAATATTTAAATTGCATTGGAAGCTCCATTTTTAAAGATAAATTAATGAAATTTGGGCAATTTTATTTTTTTAGGTTAGTAACTCAACATACAAAAATTTAATGAAATTGGTAAATGATTTCGTATAGTCCCCATACACAATTTTCACGGAATTAGGCCATACTAATCTTTATTTATTAAAAAGTTTTTATTAATATAAATTTACATTTTATGTTTAATACTAATATTACTAATTATAGGATCAGAGCTTATTAAAAATCTATTGGAAATATCTTCATTGTACTTTTCACGACTAAATTTCCGGGAAAAATGTTCTCTGTATGATTTAAAATCTTTATTACGAGCTTCCTGTGCTTCCTCCGATAACTGGCCAATAGGTAGCAAAGCATGAGTAATAATCTGCGGACCATGTATTA
The DNA here is from genome assembly GCA_949628195.1 of Phasia obesa. Taxonomy (NCBI): domain Eukaryota; kingdom Metazoa; phylum Arthropoda; class Insecta; order Diptera; family Tachinidae; genus Phasia; species Phasia obesa. Next base: position 48,410,077 of record OX451217.1, read on the forward strand.
AAAATTTGTGTAAAACTACATGTATATGTACACACTTACATACATACATACATGATTAATGCAGTGACTGCGTTGCTAAGCATACACGATTTTTTTTGATGTTGAAATAGAAAACGATTTTTTTCCTTCTAATCGCAAAAAAAACGCAAAATGTTTTTATATGATTTGTAAGTAGACATATCATAGAAAATTCCAAAAAAAATTTTTTTACCCAAGTTTCCCCAAAACCGGATTTGAATTTCTACTGGAAAGTGAAAAATTATTGTTTTTTACACCAATTTTCAAAATAATATTAAAAATATTTCTACAACAAAAATATTTAACTGAGATACATATTTGAGTTTCCAAATACCTGAAGTTGAAGGTTCCAAAAAAAATATTACTTTTATGTTAGGAAAATACAAAAATGTAATTTAAAAAAAAGATATTTTTTCAGTTTTTACCACTGTTTTCAAAAACTTAAAAACACCTCAACTTTGTCAACGCACAACTCGAAAAGTAGATAACATAGAAAAATGAAAAAGATAATTAGTGATGCACAATTTTGTTTACTATAACCTGAAATAGATAACTTTTTAAAAATATAAATTTTCAATTAAGAACCATTATTGGGAATTTCAACCCAACGTGCGCCATGGGCGTCCTGCACGCCTTTTCTTTGAAAGTATTCCACACCAATTACTCTTACTTTTATAGTGCTTCAGTTATGGTTTATGTATTTACCTTATACAAAGGTACCCTTCCCTGGATAAAATTCTACAATTAAAAAAAATTCCAAAAACTATTGTAAGGCTCTGTAAGAAATGTTTAAAATACTTTAATAATAATATAATTCCACAAAGTAAAAAAACAAATTTTATTCAATTGGCGTCATCTGTTGTGCAATTTTTTATAAAATATCCCACTTTCGAAAAGATAAAATATAAAAATGCGCAACCGTGTTTACAATATCCAAGTTTTAAACCGAAAGTTTCAGTACCTTTAAACGGAAAATTGCGTATTGTCACTACTTTTTCTCCACTTTCTCTTGGAAATAAAATATTTTTGCAGAAAAAAAGTATCCTATATTGGAATCAAGATGCTAAGGTACCTCCTCACAAATTTCGTTAAAATCCATCCAGTAGTTTTTACGTGATGCGAACACAACTGAAAAGTAAGCAGACAGACAGACGTAAAGACAGACAGACAAACGGAAATGAGTTACTATTTTATAATATGTATAGATTTCTGCTTTTTTTCACTTTAACTGTTTTTACGTTCTTTATTATTATTTCGTTGCCCTTTTTTGTGTACGTGTCTTTGCTGCTATACATACAGCCGTTCAATTGATTATGCCGCAGAGCAAGCGTTTAAAGAACAATGGAAGCCAATGCATATATAGTTCTATTATAATTTTACTGAGATTAAGTAGATTTGAACACGGTTATATTTTCAACACAGCTTTTTATTTTTGAAAGTGGAATATTTTCAAACCTATTGCGCAACAGATGGCGCCAGTTGAATAAAATTTGTACTTCATTTGTATTTTTACTTTGTGGAATTACATTGGTATACAATCATTTTTAAAGTTTTAGAATTTTTTATAAATTTTAGAATTTTATCCGGGGATGGGTACCTTTACATAAAGTAAATACATAAACCATAACTGAAGCACTATAAAATTAAGAGTCTTTCGAAGCAAAATCGAGCAAATTATTGTCAGGACGCCCACGGAGTGGCAGTCATAGCTAGTCTTAAAATATAATTTCCTGTTCAAATTGATATCGCACTTGATTGCAGTGCAGTGTACACATAGCATGTTATTTATTTTATTTTAAATATAAATCTAATATATAATATGTGTGTCTGTATGCTTTTTATTTTTGTATGCATGTATGAATACATATTAAATATTTATAAACGTTTTTATTAAAATATACAATTTTATTTCTTTTTTATTGCTTAAGATAATATTATTTTTTTGAAGAAACAAAATAAAATGTTAAACAAAATCAACAAAAAAATTTTAAATCGAAAAAGACTTTTACATTTGTAACTAGTAAAAATTAAGTAAAATAAAAACACCTCAAATGTCAATATTTAATTACTCAATTCAGAATGTAATAAAATTATAAATTTAAAGTGTGACTCATCAAGATGTTTTGTATAAAAATCCTTGTACGGATATTTTAAATTTTAAGTATTCACTTCAACACAACATGTTTACTTTTGTGAAATGAAAAGTGTTTTTTATGAAATCAAGCAGTAGATACAAACATAAGTGTTGCCTGGATTAACTACTTGGTTTTATTGTTATAAATAATCAAATATTGCAAGAATATTTTTTTTTACAAATTTAAAAATTAATTTTTGATTGTTTAAAAGACGTAGTACCACATTGACTTGTTTTTGCTGTATTGTCCATTTCCAGATATGTGTACTATATTCTGTTACAAGAGACTGAAGAACATCTTTATTGCCTTTACAAAAGTATCAAATTTAAGATGAAATTTTGATATATGACTTAGATTCCTTTTGTTCTCTCTAAGTTGAAGGGATATTATTTTACATATTAGGTTCTTAATATTAAAGAAAAAAAAATTTGCAAAAAGTTTTTTTTAGACACTAGCCTTTTCTGGATTCCTACATCCACCTTATATTTGTTGAAAAAAAAATAAAACTAATTTGTTTTATGTTTTGAATTTTCATTATGGCGTATAATTCCGGAAACAAACCGCTTCTCGAATATTTCGACAAATTCGGAAAAATGGGTAAAACCTGATTTTTTGAATACCTACTTCGAAATCTTGTTTAATAACTATATTTAGGGTTATTAAGCAAATTTGATTACATACAATAAATTTGTTCGACTAAATATAAGTTTTTACGTTTTAGAGTCAAAACAATGCTACAGATCAAGGCCAGTATGTTTTAAGTATGATTTCTTTCTAAAGAATACAGGTAACAATATGTGTTTTTAAAAATTGCCATTTTGACTTTATTTGCATAATTCACTATGTCAAAAGTATTCTATCTTTTGTACAATTACGTACAAAACGAAAACAAAATTTTAGAATTCTTTCGATATATTGAGACAGGCAGTATATACTTCTTAGTTCTACTTTTGTGTTAAAGCCTTACTCCATTGGGTTACAATTTTGTGTTCCTTATCGTAGGACTATCTATATTGCGATTATCTGTTAAATAGAAATCATATCATCCATCATCTATATATATATATATATATATATATATATATATATATATAAAGCAAAAAATATGTTTGTTTGTTTGTTTAATTCTTGGAAAGCCTACACTAGTGAACCGCACTTTCTGGATATTTGATATACGGTTGTCTGTTTTTAAATATACGGTTGGTAAAATAGGTTGCTTCTTTTGTTGCTATTTGACGTGGGTGTGGCACCTCCCATACAAAGTAAATATTTATCATCGGGTTGCTTGGTAACAATAATAGGTTGTGCCCTGAAATTTTGCACCAGTAACCTCTTAATAGTGGGCTAGGTACCTCCCACATAAAATGAAAATTTATTATCCTGTATCTAGAGAACTACAATCGGTAGCATCCATATTAAGATACATTGTGTAGAGAAACACAGACTGAATTGTAATGGTGGGCGTGGTACCTCCTATACAAAGTGGAAAATTATTATAGTCTACCTAGAAAACTGCAATAAATAGAGCCTTGAAACGTTGCACGAGTAACTCTTATACTAATATTCATACCCTCGGAAAATACAAACTGGATAGAGGCAGGAGGCGTGGTACTTCCTATGCAAAATGAAAAATTATATAGTATAACGCTTTCACGCGAATGTTAATTAGAGTTTCTTAACCTATTTTATTTTTTTTTTTTGTTTTAACTACTTCTTTTACATTAAAGTCTACAATCGTGTGTGCCAGCTTTAACACTATAGCAAGGAGGGTCATTCCAACGGTTTTATGTATTTTATTTGCTTATCGAGTTATATAAGCAGCTACAGTGTAAGTGACCAATTTTACACCTTTATATGTTGCACGCACATGAACAAAGCGTCGGCAGAATAAGGAACAATAATTTGTTTACTTTTTTCTGTGTGGAGAAAACGTACGATGTGTATGTTCCGACTAAACATAATTTTCTGTTTTTCGTCAATGTTGTTTGAATGCTTATAGCACAGCAAATAGCATTTGCACGCTGGTTCAACAGATGGCGTTCTTTAAAAGTCAAATTTTCCTACTAAAAACAACATTTGATGGCAGACAACGTTGTGCGAACAAAATGTTCGAACAATGCTGTTTGAACAAGACATCGACAACGACGGTCTTCACGGGAGGTTTTGATGTGCGCACATGAATTTGTTCAATGGTTGAACTAATCAATGGCTCATCAAGACTGCGTGTTAGGAAGCTTTCAGTCTGAAACTTTCAAACTTCACTTAAAGGGTTGTCAGTAGTTTAAGTTTCATAATTTTGTGATAAAGAAAAAAAGCTATGAGGGAACTAAAAACATGGCGAATGGGTTCATGTAATAATACACACGGTTTGAATAGGTCAGAACTTTGCCAGATATTAGTGCTTCAGGTAGTCCGCGCTTCTAGGTTATGGTATCGCACTATTTTTTTCATAGAATTTTATACTTTTAATAAACATATTTGATGAAAAAAGTGTATTCTAAAAACTAACTACAATAGATGTTGTTTGTTATTTATATTTCATGTTATGTTTTTTATATTTTTGTATTTTTTATGTTTGTTTGCATATAAAACTCTATAGTTTTTAAAAAATAATAAAATTTTCTCAATAATAATTCGACTTAAAAATAAATATTTTTCTCTTTCATTTCTTTTCTTCAAAATTGCTTAACTCTATAATAAAATAGTGGTATCCACGTATGGTAAGTTATTTTGATGTATTGATGTACATATATAGCGCTTGTTTAAAAATAGTGTATTACCTCGAACTTTGTTATTTTATATTTTTTATTTCTATTTTAAAACAAAGGATAACGTAAAATTTTCTAAATATATATTTAAGACAAATTCAAACAGTTTTGGTCTCTAGTGAACATTTTTAAAATTACTACATTATTTTTGAACAGCTGCGATAGGTTTAAAATAAAAATCTAGTTTTTTAAGTTGGTTTAGTATTCTTAAGTTCATTTTAAGTTTAAAATCGCAATTTTTAGATTATTAAAAAACATTTTTTGATATTTTAGTTATTTGTTTCTTTTATGTGTTTTGGAATATGGTCTTTCTGAAATACTATATTTGATTTGAGTTAAAAAGATTTTTTAAATATTCGATAACGAAGTGTATCACTGCTTTTGACGCATATTTTTTATTGTATTTGTGAGAGATATTTTGAGAGTGCAATATTACAACTATCATTGTACCCCCGATACCTTGAATACCTTAAGCCACTTATTGATCAATACCATCCCCATCCAGCATTACTTTCATGTTAACATGTTTTAAAATGATCAGGATTAGATAGTATAAGATTATGTATTTCATATGACGTATAGGAATTTGTTTACTCTTTTGCAATTCAATTTCTGTAGAAAAATTTACTATCGGATTAATGGTGACGTCATCAAATGTCATCAATAAGGTGAAAACTGGCATGAATTTAATGCAAAAATTCGTCATAGATTTTTATCATAGTTTACATATCATGTGGCATCAAATTACAAAAAAGGGAGACTAAAGTATCAATTAAATAAGGTTGTAAGAGCTTGGTTAGCACGTTATCTACTTAAAGTCGTTTTACACGACGTGTGTTTGTCATATGACATGTCAGTTTGATAACCCATATGTAATTTCACGTGTTTGTCAAAATAGGCATTTTACAGACGGTTTATAATTTTTGCTTTCAAACGTACATGTGTAATTACATCTGACATAACCTCTAATATATAATTTTACCGCCATACACTTTTGTATTGCCAACCACAGCTGATGCAAAGATGCAAACGTAGTGCTTTTGGTACCACAAAAACCTAAAATAGCAAAATATCAAGTTGGCATTACAGGATGTCAGATGCTTTGTCACATTAAAACAGAACACGTTCTAAATGAAAAATGTCATACGTATTGTACACATGGAAAATACACAAGTTATGTTAGAAAGGGTTCACACGACGAGTTTAGAATTTACCCGTGGAGAAGTGACAAGTCATATGAGAAATACATGTCGTGTAAAACCTTTTTTTAGCATATAACTATATTACTGTTATGGGCCGTTGTCAGCCATTGTCAGTTAAAAATATAAAAAAAAATATTAAATTAAATTAAATTAAATTAAATTAAATTAAATTAAAATAAACGAAAATATCATAGCTTTAAACTAATTCGTCAACTTAACAGCAGCGGCGCACACTGTGGCCACTGCGGCAATAAATCAATTTGGACCTGCTCTCCGATTTTGATGATTTTTGCACAGATGGTTAACAACAATCTAGAGGTCATGTGTGAAAAATTTCATGCAAATATCTCCATTGGTTTTCTGTCCCGAGCAGCGCAAAGTTGAAGTATGTGAACAAGTCTCAAATGTGATAGTTTTCTATGTCATATTCAAAAGCCTGTTACTTATAAACTATACACCGAATGTACCTTATAAGTATTTTTTCAATTAAAATGGACATTAAGCATTATATGTAAATTAAAAAAAAAATTTTAAAAATTGAAAAAAAAATTTCTTTTGACAATGTATATTAAACCAAAAATAAAAACATTTATGATTTTCCGTTAGACTTTTAGTTGTGTGCGAAGCAGTGCGACACATGGAGTACTATACCAAATTATAGCTGAGAGTCTCAGCTAACAGACTAAAAAAAAAAAACCTGCCCCAATTTGCCCGCCGCCGAAAAAACAATGAAAAACCAAAAAATTACAGTAAAAAATATGCGTTATGTGGTATTTTACGCGTGCAAAAACAACTGTGCATTCTTTCTTTCATTGCTACTCGTACACGAAGCCGGTGCCAATTTGGGATTGAGAAATACGAAAATTTCATTGCATGTGTACTATATAAAAAAAAAACTTAAATTTGAGTCCCGATTAGAAAAACAAATGTACACAAAAGTATTTATCAAAGTAATATCGGTACATTGTTTACGTAGACTAAACAACAAAAAAATCTAAATGTAAACTTTATATAATAAATATAATAAATGTTGATTTGGTTAAACAAAGAATGGCTTCCAGAAACAATGGGAATATATCTCGACGATTTTTTGAAAACCCTGAAATTACAGCTGACATAGCCGGAGTAAATAATTAGTTGCAGTCAGGCAATAGACGCTGAGAAATTCCAAATATATTGTATAGACAAGGAAAAATTGTACATTGATTTGTATGGATGGTACTACATGCCCATCACAGTGCATAAAGTTTTGATACATGGTAGCAAAATTGTATCTGAGGCCATTCTACCTATAGGTAGGTTAAATATACAAATTGTTTCATACATTTTAAATTTATTAGATGAAACCAGGAACAAAGATTATAGACGTTATAGGCTATAGCACTCCCGCAAGACTGGGCGCTATTCTCCTAACGAAGACGTAATGCATCATTTGTTGATATCCTCCGACCATACATCAATTCATTTAGAACGAAATTGAAGATTAAACAATTAGATTATCACGAAGATGTGGAAAAGTTGTTAATAAATGAAATGGAGTGAAACTTACAAAATTTTTATATTGGGATTGTATGAGGGGTGGGTGTTACAGTGGGCGGATTTTCTTCATATTTTCAAAACAGCATTTAATACATTGTATATGCATTTTTGCCAAAAATAAACATATTGCATTTTTGAAATATTGTTTGTATGGGAGGTGGGGGTAAAAGTGGGCGGATTAAATTCATATTTTCAGGAGGTCATTCTACTATTATAATATTAACGTTTTATGAAAATTTAGTTAATATATTTAAAATCATGGAAGTTATGCCACATTTTCTATTTAAGTTGTATGGGAGGTGGGCGTAAAAGTGGGCGTATTTTTGTAAAAAAAAAAACTAAAATTCTTAAAAAATTTAAAATAAATGTGTGCAAAATTTCATGAAGCTCCGCAACCTCCTTGATTTAAGACCATTAAATACACTACACGGCCACACTGTGCGGCGCGGAAACTATGTTCTGAAAATAAACACAACATACAAAGTATGTATCGCAATTGTGTAGTAGACGATAAAATAGCCTAAGTGTTGTTCCTTTAAAATATATAGTTTTTTTTATTGAATATTGAATATTTGTTATCAAAGTATTGTTCCTTTAAAACATATATTTTTTTATTGAATATTTGTTATTAAATATATTATATTATTTTATATTTATATAACATATACAGTCTAGGAAAAAACTCTACATACAGCTCAATATTTCTAAATTTCAACTTTTACAGTGATATTTGAAAACAACTTAGTATGAGCTTAATTCTTAGGTTAATAGTTAAAGTTATTTATAGATACAAATTTACAAATATATTCATGTCAACAAAGATATTCTCGAATATAACACAAATCAGTGAGAAAAAAGTCTACATACAGTGTAGCATGCCCCATAGTTTTTTTGTGAGAATATACAGAGGAAACATAAAAATGCCGTTATTTTCGCATATTTGACTTCTTTGAATAACTCGAGAACCACTCAACTGATTTTCAAATGAGTACATGCGTTGGAAAGGTCTACTTTCTCTGATGTTTTAAAAAAACAACATCGATAAATTTCTACGAATATGCGTTATACGCACACTTTTATGATTGTGTGTGTTTCCCTATATAAAATGTATTTTCAAAGCAAAATCGAACAAAACATTGCAAAGGTGCTAGTAGGTCATATTTGGATATAAAATATTTATTATATTGATGACAATTTATCATTAACTTTTAAAGGATGGTAATTGCATTAATGACTTTCTGTTTAAATTGACCTCTCTCTGTTAGTCAATTATTTGATGCCTGTGTGACTCTGCATTGATAACAGAATTGTTCGCATTGTCATTGATGACAAAATGAAAAACTAATGTCAGAAGGATGACAAGTCTCAGGGGGTCAAAAGCGAAGACTCTTATCCAGATATGGGGGGATTCAATTAAATTTCAATTACAATTAATGTAATTGCATATTCTCTATTACACATTATAAGTAATTGTAAGTTAGTCAAATTAGAGACTAAAGTCAATTATAAGTACTTGTAATGTGTAATTGAACATTTTTATTCGTAATATGTAATTCAATCTACACATTACATGTACTTGTAATTGGAACTTTTTAATAACAAATAACAACTAATTGTAATTGTAGTTGTAATTGTAATTGTAATTTTAATTGTAATTGTAATTGTAAGCACAATTACATTATATTGCTTGAAATTAAACAAAATTCAATTCAATTCTTAACAATTTTCCATTACATGTAATTATAACTGAATTTTTTCATTTATAATTTACATTTAATTGTAATTAGAATTTGTTAATTAATTACAAATTAAAAGTAACTGAAAATATCTCAACTACTAATAAAATTATTGGGAATTGGGAATATTAATTATTTAATATTATGCTAATTACCCATAACATTTTATAATAAAAATGCAATTTATTTGTTCGGGGGAAAGAGCTAGTCCCTATACGTATTTCACTGGTTGCTCAGGCCAGATCATCAGGAAACCTTTTTCCTAATTTTAGAGAAGCCAAAAATACTCTATAAGTAATAAAATTCTACAAAACACAATGAGAATTATGCATGTTAATAGAATAATATTACAGAATATTAAAGCTTCAACAAAACACCAATAAACAAACCACGTTTTTATTTTTCCTTACAGTTACCAATAGTTGAATGTAATTGTAATTGAAAAAATACAATTATAATTACATGTATTTAATATCCCCCAGTTTGCTCTTATCATAGTATTGATGTAAAATTACATCAGCGCTATGGTGGTTTTTCCATCAGTGGAGAGACGATAGATTATTGTAGTTTCTCTACATATTATAAGTTTATTGTCGTTAATGATTAAGTCCCCTTTCATACCAGTCAAGTCTGACTCGTCAAGTATTTTTATATTTTCTTTTGAACCTGCATTCGTTTTCACACATGAATACATTGTCTCATCAAATTGCAGCAAAGAAAAACGAAAAACTGACTGTACGGTTTAGTATTTACATCTTTTCATTCTCACTTCCCCCTTCGTCCAAAAACTCAAGACTTGACGAGTCAAACTTGACTGGTGTGAAAGGGGACTAAGTATTTTTAAAAAACAAACAGGCCTGAAATTTATACGTATTTCTCCTTATTAATGAGTTAGTTTAAAAAAACTTTGCGAATTTATTTTAGTTGTGAATGAAAGAACTTAATTTGTTCATCAAATCAAAAGTTAATTAACTTATTTTTTTCATAAATAATCTGAAGAAAGACTTTTAATTTTTGTTTTGTTGTTGCTGTTAAAATTCCATGTACCAAAACAAAAGAAATTTATAAAAATTATATACCCTTGATTATTGATAATGAATAAAAGCTTTGTGCTGTTAAATGTTCTTCTTTCCCTTAATTATTATATGAATGCTTATTAAAGAACAATAAATATATATTTTTTATTTAGTTACGAGTGGCTGCCCTAAACGAACCTTATATTGGTGATTTACAAGGTATACGCGGTGCTGACTTTGCTTGTTATCGCCAGGGTAGAAGAGCTGGTTTATTGGGAACATTTAAAGCATTTCTGTCATCCAGGTATGTTAAAGTTTTATTATTTTATTTATTTAAGCTTTTTTTTCAAAATATTATTTGTATGAAGTATTAAAAGCTTTATAAAGAGACATGCCCAAATCTAGAGTTAAATTACCAATTAATATAATTTTGTTTATAGTGGTTTCTTCGAAATAGAGATTAAATGAATCATGTTAATTAACGGGCTAATGAATAACTGGCGGCTGTGTTAAAAGAGCTATAAATTTGATAAATTTTAATATACAAATAATTCGTTACAATAAACCACAGCCGTTGACTTGGTAATATCCTTTTAATTATAAATTCACGAAATGGAAACATTATTTAAGTGCTTCTTTAGAACTCATTGTCAATTAGTAAATCTCTCTTTGGTTAGTTTTGTAATTCTTTTTCATGTTTTTCTTAAGAAATTGCTTTACAAACTTGGAAAATTTGCCATAACTTTATTCACATAATTAACTTTTTGTTATTTTATATGAAATTATGTTGTCGCAATTATCTACACTGGGGGACTTATCGTGAGTCAAATCTTGCAACTAGCAGAATAACCCATACTATACTAATCTATATATACATATATATTAAAACTGGAACAGGACAGTTTCTGTACATAAAATATTTTTTGAAAATTTTGTTGCTGGTGCAGAGTAATCGAAATGGAACATAAAACATAAATTTTTAGAATTTTGTCTGTCTGTCTGCGTGCCTTTCTGCCTGTATGTCTGTCAGGTAGTATTCGCATCATGTAAAGGCAACTGGAACGCAATTTTACTGAGTCAAAGAAATTTTAACAGAATATTTAAAAAAAATTTTCAAAGAATTCTAATGTTTCTTTAACACAATGGGCCTCATGCATAAAAACGAGTAAAAGCGCTGAGTTGAGACAGGTGAGCAATTGCTCGTAAGTCGAGTTCAATCAAACAGCAACAGCTTTTGCTCAATTTTGTATGCATAAAAATAAGTTCAAACCAATTGCAATTACTTGAGCAAAGGGAGATCAAACGTCTAATTGTTATTGAAGTGCAAACATGCCGTCAAGTGAAAGTGAAGTAGAATTAGATTTTCTTGCTGTTTGTTGTTCGATATCATTTCTTAATTGCCATATATCAGTATTGTTGTAATCGTCGTTGATAAAAATTTAAAAATTTAGCTATGGTATGCAAAATGAAACAACTGGCTATTACGTGGGGCGATAACTCTGTCGATACCCGAATTTTGTATTGAAGTATCGAAAATCTCTGCTTCAATTGCCCAAAACACCGTACTATAATGACACGTTCTCTTGTAAACACTTTGTTAAATGCTTTTTCTATGTCAGTTGTTGGGTTTCGTTTCATTAGCCACAGGCGTATTCCATAGCCCTCATCCCCGAGAAGTAATGCATTGCTCGTTGCATTTTGCGTTATTCTACAGACGTCGCTGTTTCGTAAGATGCGTGAGTCATGAACTGAACTAGGCTAGGATATGTCAACGCTTGTAAAAAGTTATTTTCCATCACAAGTTGCCTGCACATTTATAGAGTGGAAGACTTTTCTACAAATATACTCATCGCTTTGATGATTAGCCAACCAGCAGGCTACTATCATCAAACCTATGTATTTATCATTTTATTATTAATTATATAAAAAAATTAATAATTAAGAATACAAACCTGTATAATTTTGTATCCTCACTTGCTAAATTTGTTTTACGCTGTTGATAACATATTTCTCTGTGGCACAAGATATTCAGGAATGATTCCTTTTTAGTGTTCGCGAGTCAATTATAAGGCAGGCTCACAAAATTTGAGCAAGAGCTCACAAAAGAAAGCAAAAGCTTGTTTTTATGCATATGAAAATGAGATCAAGCTCATCTCACTTAGTTCAAACTGAGCACGACGAGATCAAACGTAGCTGTGAGTAAAAGCAAACACTTCAAATTTTATTATGCATACGACAAGCACCTTTTTCTCAAAAAATCGAGTCCGAGCTCAAGCTCACGTTTTATGCATGAGACCCAATATCTAGCATTACTATGATTCAGTATGGCCTAATATAGCACTCTTACTTGTTCTTACCCGAACAATTAATCGACTTAAAATTCTACGATTTATAGAGTGGATTATCTAATTGATGCTGAGATGTATAAAAAATTTTATTTATCCATGTTATTTTGGTATAGTTATATCATCTAGTTTGTAGGGAATAAAACCTAAATAAGGGGTGATCCATTTCGAGTTTCCCTACTTAAAAAAAACGAAAATTCAAATTTAATGGAGAATGTTTCTTATCATTTGAAAGAACATTCTTTGGCATTAATTTTTTGAAGATAAAGTCTATTAAATGTTGGCCGTTGCTACGTCGCAGAAGGTCCATCCGTTAAGTCAAATTTTCGATGACGTGTTCGAGCATTTCGACTGGTAACTGGCGAATGACACGTGTGATGTTTTCCTCCAAGGCCTGAAACGAAGTGGGTTTGTCCGCATAGACTTTAGACTTTACATATCCTCACAGGAAAAATTCTAACGGTGTGATATCACATGATCTTGGTGGCCAATCGACCTGCCCAAAACGCGAAATTATGTGCTCACCGAAATGTTCTCTCAATAAATCCATTGATTGATGCGATGTGTGGGAAGTGGCGCCGTCTTGCTGAAACCAAATGTCGCCGAAATCACGAGGAATTGAATTCCAGGCATCAAATAGTCGGTTATCATGTCACGATAACGGTTGCCATTGATGGTTACGTGAGCACCGGCATAATTTTTAAAGAAATATGGACCGATGATTCCACTGGCCCACAAACCATACCAAAGTGTTGTTTTTCTGGATGAAGTGGCAGCTCTTGAACCTCTTCAGGTTGCTCTACGTCCCAAATACGGTAATTTAGTTTGTTTACATACTCATTGAGCCAGAAATGGGCCTCATCGCTAAACAAAATTTGCCTCAAAAACGTCGGATATTCTTGGAACTTTTCAAGAGCCCATAGAGCGAAGCAATTCAGGTGTAAGTCTTTTCATTATGAAATGCCAAAAAATACTAAACAAAAATAACGTAACAACAGGACACGACTTACACGTGATCTGTCAAAAAAAAGGCGATTGAAAAAAGTATCTCGAAATGGATCGCCCTTTAAAACACTATGTAGATTAAATCTTTTGAAATATTATGAAAAATCCTTACATTCTTTTCGTTTGCCACTGTATGTATTTGTGGTATCTGCAGTCTCTTTGCAATTATACTAATTAAATTTGTTTTGAAATAGCTCTTTATTTATTCAAATCTCTTATAAGTTTAATCAATCTAATTAAACATGCTTTGTTGAACAAATCATAAATTAACTGAAAGTAGCATTTCTTAATCGCAAGTACTTATAATCCATTCTTTATTAATTATTAAACTTCAGCAGAACAAAAAGAAAGTAAATAAAAGTGAGATACTGCTGTTTTAATTGTATGGCTGATGAATATTTAAAAGGACAACAACGTCTGTGTACTGTTTTAGAATTTTATTATGCTTTTAAACATTTTATTGCTTATTTCGTTTTGCTCTCATTAATGATAATTATAAAATTTTTAATTTCTACACGTTTTAACTGATGTCTTGGCTTAACGAACAAATTTAAAAAGTTTCTACATCTAAAATGGTAATAAACTTTATTACAGAGATTTTATAGTAATAATGCTTAAAAAATAAAAATATTGTTGTTAAATAAAAATAAACAATTTTTTTGAAATTTATGAACTTTTCTTTGTTTTTAATAAAATATTAATGTTGTGTTTGTTAATAAAGATATGTATGTAAAACAACAGTTTTTTTGTTAAGAATTTTTGTTTTTAAACTTTTAAAAGTTTTATTTGTTTTTGTGTTTTTGTTGTGGCAAAAAACTTACAAAAGAGCCTCAGCAACTTTGATCTTTATAAAATTATTTTTAGCCACAATTGTAGTATATCCCTCCCTAAACAAAACAGAGCTAAAACATTTAACTACTTTTAGTAAAATTATCAACATAACTGCAAGCACAACAGGTGTTCATTATGCTTATGACAGAACTGAATTACCAATCCCACAATAATGACACCAAACGCAATAGAAAGTTGTACGAAAAGCAAAAATTTTCATGACATGTCTAAAGGACGCTAAAAGAAATATAATCAGTTTTCCATGTCAAGAATTTTGCCCACAGCTTTAAAAATTTTTCTTTAACTTTATTGGGAATATAACTAACTAGTCAGTAAAATAAAGCAGGTTAGAGCTAAAAATATTTCCGAAAGACTGCTGATGATGTTAACATCTCTGTCTACTGAAACTTGTAATAAAATCAGAATTAGTTCCCAATGACTTGTTAAAAAGGTATTCTTCTCTTTGCTTAATTTTAATGAAATTAAAATAAACAAGAATTAAAGAGAAAGAAGCAGGCTCAAAAATTGGCAACCCTGCAAATAAACTGTCATCATTTATATTAAAAACTCTCATAATTTATAGTTATACTCTCGGTCAGAATTATTAGCCAATAGAAAGACATTTTCGTGACGTCATTAGGACGACATGCGCAGACAATTTCAATTTTATTTATCATTCCTGATTTAATATGTGTAAGCCAATGCCAATTCACATACAATATACGCTACTGTCTTGGATAGGCAAGGTCTATAAGTATCAGCTTCTTCGATTTTCATCTTCGCCAGATGATACTTGAAGGTACAAGTTATCCAGTATAACATACTGGATATCAAAGCAACTTTCTGACTTTCCTACCGAGGGGATATTACCTAAGGAGTGCCTTTAGTGATTAACCCGAATACTTCATAAGACACATTCGTATCCATATTGTGGGTTATTTGCATCTAACTCTCCGTCGATGGTTTCTTGTCCTTACCTCTCGAATGCTGTGATTGTTTTTTTACAAAAAAAAAAAAATCATAAAATTCTCACTTGTAAATAGGAAAATATTTTCACCCAAAAAGCGCTAGATAAGTGCAGGAAATCTATTTTAAAAATGGAGGTTGACAGTATCCAGAGTTCGCATGCTCTCTAGATTATAGTTTTTCTAATCCATGAATTAGGATAAATTTTTTATAACTTAATTTCTCCATCGTGTAACAGAAACGATGGACTGACCGTTGGTTACTACACATAAGAGTATGGTTACGGCAACTGAGTATACTATCAGTACTTTGACTTACATACATATACATTCTTGTAATAGGCTCCTAGTTAAGTGTTGCGTTTGCTAGGAAACTGGCCAAAATAATTCTAGCAAAATGTGGATTATTTTCGACCTCCAGGGTAATTATACAGATTTTTTCTCCATTACTCGAAAATTAAGGATGTCTAATGTTGATAATAGCAGACAGGTAAACAGTCTGAAATCACAGCTGTCGCGAATAAAGGCTAGTATTAGTACGAGTCTCAACGAGATTAAATTACCAATCGAGTGCCTAAAGACATAGAGTATCGAAGGGACTAAAAAGAGACGGCCAAAGGTAGTGGTCTGCTTAGATACCCCCCTACCCGCTTCAATACCAAGCGATAAAGCGTAGTTTTACCCTGATGTCTCTTTCAATGTTTCAGAAAAGCAACATATTCGAAAAATAAATGCATCCAAAATGTACAACTCTTTGTTTGGGATTTTCCATTTTGCATCGAAAGTAATTCACACCAAATTTAAAGAGTCTTAGTTTGAGAGTGCTTCAGGTATGGCTTGTGTAATGTCTATAGTATCCACTCGAACAATCATCGCTCGATTAATTATAAAATACTCGAAAAGTCGATTAATTGTTCGAGTTATTATAGCGGTTAATGGAAATATTTGCAAGACATAAAATCTAAGACTAGGTTACGATTGCAATTATATTGGTCTTTATAGTCGGACTCTCCCTTCATCACTGCAATTTACCTTACATTCACTACTGGTGATTTTGATTTGTTCAAACATTTTTTTAAATACCGGTAACATGTAATTGCTTTAGTTAAATCATAACTTTATAATTTTAAATTAAGCGAACTGATATTTTCTCTTAACTAACATCGCCATAATAAAAAGTTTAGTTTTCTTTTTATTTTCCGTTTCTTTTCCCTCTTTTCACTTTCTATCTGTTTATGAGAATTATTGTTGGTAAATAGGAAAAAAGAAAGAAGGAACAGAAAAAAGTTTTCATAATGAGGAAGTTTATTAAAATTAAAACGTTTACAAGGCAAAGACATCAGCAAAATTTATGAAAAAAGCAAAAAAGCAACAATAAGGAACCGATAAGAAATAACACTACAATAAAACAAACACCCACACATACTTACACTCACTCATTCACTCCCATACATAAATAGAAAAGTTTGTTGTTACTTCTTGTTTATTTCTGTTTACTGGGTACTTGGTAAATATTACTTTATAGTTGTTGTTCTTGTTGTTCCTGCTGCGTTTATTGCCATTGTTGTTTTTGTTGAAGGTTATAACAATAATAAAAATAATAATTTGGGTCAAGTTAAAGCAGTAAACTTGTTACATAAATGTGTTCTCTCGCACTTGGCTTAGGAGAACAATAGAACAGTGGTACATTTTATTTTTATACTCGAATTTATATATTTTGTATCTTTCTTATTGCGGTGCGTGCTAGTTTACTTGAAATTCAAGTAATTTTGTACCATATTTAGTATGTGGAATACTTAAGAAGCTTCGAAACATTATTTTGACATTATTGTTAATAAAAAAACAATGGTAGTATAACCTGGTTTTCTTTTATATTCTTTTTTTAATACATGTGCGGGTTTACTTCTGTATTTTTTTTTGTTGACAATCAATGAGTGGACCTTACATTAAAATGTTAATAAATTTAATCTGTGCACTCTCGTAATATTTCAGACGTAACAGCCTATAGCATAATTGTTTACTTAAGTTGTTTTTTTAAGGAATATAACAACCATTTCAATGAGACATTTCTTAAAATGCATAGCATTTTTTAGGCCATCTGAACATTCATTTGAAAACAAAATACAGCTTTATATCTTCTGTTATTCTAAAACTATGCAAATATGTATTTCGTTAAAAAAAATGTAAAAGAAATTAAAAAAAAAAACATCTAAAATACCATATGGTAACATGACTCGATCGGTTTCCATTGATTTGATTAAAGCAGCATTTATTGACAAAGAGCCTTCACTATTTGATAAGAATAATTATAATAATAAAACCACATTTAATATTATATAGATTTTTTGAGAGGGGAAGCTATGTAGTCCCCTTTTTGATATTAATTTCTTTTAAACTCTTTATATATTTTTGTTAAAAATATTTTTTTGTGAACAATTCAACTTTTATTTTTATGTCAAATATTTTATAAGTTTTATTCAAGGTATATTTATTTTACTAGGTAGTGGCATCCCTACAACAAATACAACAATACAAGAACAAAATGGCATTTTGTTGTTGCTTTGTAGTTCGAAATGTCAAAAAACATATAAGAAAATTGAGAAAGCGTGTATGTGTTTTATTGCTTTCTCACTTCTACACTAAATTTCTGAACACATACAACTTTTGACATGTCGAACTACTAAATCAGCTGGTCGGACGACACTACCTAGTAAGATAAAAACACCTTGGTTTTATTATTCTCTTTTAACGTTTAAATAATAAAGAAGTTTTTTAAATAAAAGAATTAAAACAAGTGGTAATAAGAAGCAAAAAAGCAATGTCCCTCCTTCTTAGACGAATGTAAACACGTTCATTTAGAATGTTGCAGGCCAGCAGATTTGGATGTGTTTCAAGCTTCATTCAACACGTTACTGCATATTTAGCTATATCTGCTTTAACTGATGGCACGCAAATGGGTACATATGTAAATAGTGCTTATAACAAACTATAGTGAGTCATGGGACAGCGGTTATCGAGCTAAAAACAAATATTTTTCATTGGATCCTGCAGATTATAATTGAGCTTAATAGAAACCGTTGCCTAAATATGCTCGGGGTACAATACAGTATCTTCCATCTTTTTGTGTTGATGCAGTTGATTCCGTGGTATCCTGCAGGCTCATTGTCCAAACCTTACGGACAGTCTGATTTGCCATGTTGTGTAGGCAAATCAGACTGTCGCTAACCCAGCAAGTTGGCTTAGCAGAGAGTTTCTATAGCAATAGTTGTCGTAATGGAAAAGCAAAAAAAACACAAACTAAAAATTTTTGCAAACTTAATGGATAAGTTTTTTAGCTTAATATTGAATTATTTTTTCATCCTAATATAAAACGAATATCCCAAAAAAAAAATTAAATTAACACCTGCATATTTGGTTTATCTCCCACCACTGCTACCACGTTATTGCATTGTCATCCGACCTTCTTATACAGGTGGGCCAGTTCAGTTCATTTTATTTAATATTTAAAAATTAAATAAACTAAACTAAATTTCTTTTGTTATAAATTGGCTTTAGTACAAATTACACAAATTGTTATTAGTTATGGAGATCGACAGCCGCGGCTGGCTTCGCATTTTTTCAAGGCATTTTTGATAATTTCTGGTTCTATAAAATTTTTGAATTACACATCCTATTTAGAGCAACGAAATTGTCCATTTCTGACCGAATTCTAAGTGAGATGATTAGAATCATTATTTCATCATTGGAATTGTGGAACAAGATTAACGTGAGTACCTGCCTAGTCGGCCTAACCTCACGGTGGTCTTACCACCGAGTGAAACTTAGGCGTAGACTAGCTCCCGCATTGTGTAGTATAACAACACTTTACGATTGCCACCAATCGCAATTTGTGTGTATACAGTCACAATGAGTAGCAATTTATATAATATGGCAAGCCTTTCCAAGGCAAGCCTAGATCCATATTATAACCTCTTGCTTAGGGGTTTGGAGACTATCCACACTCCGTCTGTTGAGAGTGCAACAGCACACTTGATCGATCTTGCACCACATCTACAATCGATCTTAAACCACAACCACCTCGTGTACCCCCGAAGGGGACCTCACCAATAACCGGTCACAGAGAGGATAGGCTCTCTGTGGGGCCACCGATTCCCGTGGTACCAGTCCTTTGTGCACTGGTCAGGCCTCGAAGAGGACCCGTGTTAAAATAACAGACCTTTTCTTCCAGATTTAAGCTCTAGGAACCCTAGCGTCTGGTGCCCCTATTTTCCCCGAGTGAACCGCGTCAAAGCATTTGCCATTACTGCAGTGACAATTGGAACCCCCGGGGTAACCAGACCAGTACAAGGTGATACTATAATTTTCACCGTTACAGTATAAATAATAGTTTTTATCAAGCATTTAACAAATTTAAACCTAAACTTGTTATAAGCTATTAGAAAGTTTATGCTTAATTCGCCTAAGTTCTACAGAGTAATATGATGGGTTCAAATTATAGCTTGATACGAACCCACACCCCCGGACTGATATATTAGAACACTACCTACTAGCCCAAGGAGGCACCCTATGAGTGGTATCAAGTTTCACTACACTTAAAGTAAAAGGACACTGTGAAGTCTAATGTGTCTGCTCTTTTTTAGCTTATGAGCAGCAGCAATATTTGTATGTAAATTTATCTACAAAAATTACAGAAATCTAGTTTGTATTATACAAGGAATAATTTCAATAGAAAATAAAGCAACCTGTTCGATACCGATAGAAACAATTTTTAAATTACGCTTACCGTTCCTAATTCCTAAGTCCTTTGACTTAGTCATCACTGATAGTGAGGCAGAGATATATCTAAGCATATGGCAGCGCATGTGATCAACATTTTTTTAAGTGGATCGAAAAAAAATATATTTTTCATAATTCGAAATGCTTTCGGTAAAGGCTATTTTAATTTAGTGAGATAATTAGAATCAGTATTTCATCATTGGAATAAGGATGTCCACCTACACAAACTTAGTTACCAGAGCTTTCCCGCCTTAATTAAGCTATCGTCTTTACCGGCCGCCACCATCAGTCCTATTGACTGTTCGTTTTCTATCTGCTCCTAATACTAGCATTAAATTTAGGCGGAAGTCCTTTTTATATCAATATTTAATATGTATGTATCTGAATTCATCAGTTTAATGCCAGCCACAAACATATATTTTGTCATCTATTTTAATTGACGTTGCTCAAGTGGCATAGAAGCTTATTTAAAGCAAAACTTACTCTAAAATTTCTGGAAGTTTTTAAAAAGTATTTAAATTCGTTTGAAATTTTAACGCATTTGTAAAGAAAAGAAACCAAGTAGGATCCCGATATTTAACCAACCATACATAAATATATTTTTATTTTGTATTCAGGATGTGAATGAAAGGCAATATCTTTAAGGTAGCATAAAACGTATCCAAATCCGCGGGCTCGTAACGTTCTTAACGACCGTGTAAATATTGGAATAATAATGAAAACATTTTTTGTAATATTGGCTGGACTTAATTAAGTGTTTTTTAGGGTTCCGTACCCAAAGGGTAAAAACGTAACCCTATTGGTTTCGCAACAATGTCTGTCAGTCGGTCTGTCAGCGCCTTTTATCTCTGGAACCGTAATAGTTAGACTCTTAATATTTTCACAGACAAACAGTAATAAAAATTTAGTCCGCTATATACACAAGTATAAAAAATAAACATAAAAATTAAAGGGTGTTCCGATAGTGGTGTGAAGTGTAGAAGGCCTTCTTTTTTAACCATAATAGATAGACTCTTAAAATTTTCACAAATTATGTATTACTATGACCCCTATGGTGACTTATTTTTTAATCGTAAAAGATAGACTCTTGATATTGATTCATAGAAAGAGAAATGCCATGGCCGCTATAAAAAATAACAATATGAAAGGGGTGTTACGACATAGAGTTATAGCCTTTTTTTTATGAAATGTAATAGATAGATTCTTAAAATGTTTACAGAAGATGTTGTTCTTCGACCGCTATAACAATTACTAATGACTAAAGGGTGGTCTATCAGTGACAAGTTTTTCACGTCTATTTCTTTATTTTTTGAACCGCAATTGGCCGCTACGGCCGCTATGACAACAATTACTAAAATTTAAAGGGTGTTCCAATAGTGATGCAATTTCGTTAATATGACTTAATTTTAAAATTAAAAGGTGCTCCATAAGACGAAAAAATTAACAACTTGAATTTTCAAAGTCATACTAAACATAGTACGGAACCCTACGTGTGTGAGACTAACTCGCATTTGACTGATTTATTTTAATAAAATACGAGTACTTATTGTTGGTTCCATTACATGGAAGATTGAATATATAGTAATAT
Organism: Phasia obesa; assembly: GCA_949628195.1. Taxonomy (NCBI): domain Eukaryota; kingdom Metazoa; phylum Arthropoda; class Insecta; order Diptera; family Tachinidae; genus Phasia; species Phasia obesa. The sequence goes on from OX451217.1 coordinate 48,432,001, forward strand.
AAAAACATAATCTAAAAATCTTAGTCTAAAAATGTATATTAATAAAAAATTGTATTCAAGAAAACTTATAAAAGTGGAGGAAAAAATGTTAAAAATGGTTTATAAAAAAGGAAAATTTAGCTGTAAAACGGATTTGTCTTATAAGAGTTTTTGGCATAATATACTTATTTTGTATTACAAAGTTTTTTTTAGGCTGTTGTGCATATAAGAAACAAATAACCTCGAAACTTAAAATGAACATTACTTAACAAAAAAATAAAAAATTACACACTTCATCATTCTCAAGGCAAAATATAAAAAGGTATATCGAATAATTTAATTTATGTCGCAATACATATTTGGTTTTATGTTAAGCTGCTTTTAATATGTTTTGGAAACGTGTATCAGCACGAACTCTATTTGTATTTATGCCATCCTTGAACACTTTGTATAAAATATTAAGACAGAAAGTTTTTTATATTTTTAAGTAATCAGGTTATTCAATACTGCCAAATAGTTTTTAATAAAGGCAACGACTACAAATAGCCTTTCCCAAAAACCAAATAAAAACCAGACAAACTCATAATATTTTTTTTATTTAAAAAACATTATTTTTTTTTAACATTAAATCAAAAGTTTCTTCTTAAAATTACCCAAATAAATTTAACTATTTTAAACATACTAACACGTACACATAATTACAGCATTAGATGCCGTCTTCAATTTCTCTTTTTTAATTAGTAACTTTTTCCTTTAGCAAATACTTGTTACAACAAATAACTACTTTTATATAAAATATTTTTTAACTAAAAATAAATAAAGTAAGAGAATGTACATCATGAAGAAGAAGTAAAACAGACTGGCAGAAAAAAATTGTTATAGAGAAAATATGTGCATAGATGATGTTAACGACTACTTATACACCATCTACACCCCACACACACAAATATCTATACATATAATAAAGTAGTAACTCATTTCCGTAGGTCTTTCTGTCTGTCTGATTTTCTTTCGTGTTCGCATCACGTAAAAACTGCTGAATGGATTTTAACAAAATTTTGAAAGGAGGTACTGTAGCATCCTGATTCCAATATAGGATACTTTCTTCCGCAAAATATTTCATTTCGAATAAAAGTATGAGTCTTACAATTGGTGTGGAATACTTTCAAAGCAAAAAATTTTGACAGGACGCCCACGACGTGGCGGGCGTAGCTAGTATACACTAAAGCATTACTATTTTCAAGAAAATATGTTAAAAGATGGCAATAAATAAGAGCAAGAGAAGTGTCTGCAACGTGCTCATACATACGGGCAAAGCATAAAATGTAAAACTTGTTGTCTTTTTAAGTTGTTATAGTTAAATAACTTTTATGTAATTATATTTAATAACATGATGATGTCGTGCTTAGGTTTTTTATTTTAATTTTTTTAGTTTGCAATTTATTAAAGGTGTAATGTTGATGTTTTTTTTTCTTCGTAAGATATTTAGTTTTTGTTTGATGCTGTAGTTTATTTTATGTATTTTTTTTGCTAGGAACGTATAAAATTAATTTTTAAGGATATTGCAACGTATGAATAATATTATATTTTTATCCAATTATATAAGCATTGCTCATACGCTGCTGGGTACCTGGATTTTATTAGAGTTGTGCTTGTTAGTTCGCTAAAGTAAGCGACCTTTTTACTTCGGATCAATTTACAGATTTAGTCGGTTTTTAAGTTCATGCTCAGTAGATTTTGAACTCTTTGTAAGCTTATATTGAATCAGTATTTAGATAAATAAACTAAAATAACAAATCATAAAAAAATTACGATGGAAACCACACTGCTAACTACAGAGGTTGATCAGTTTTTTCCCATGGTAAGGAAAACCACTCAAAAATTAAATACTCCTTCTAAGCACCCACAACATCGAGCAAATGCTCATTATACTCAGTTAGCCCAACAAACAACACTACATCTTTCATACGCAGATATGTTAAAAACCAATCATACTTCACTACATAAAGCGACACAAACTAATTCTACTCATAATTTGCAATCAATACTTAAAGAAAAAACACCATCTGATAACTATAATCGTCACTAAGCAAGAACAAAGACATTAGTGCATTCGTTAAACAGTTTTATGAGCTCTATGAGCAGCATGATGCAAGAAATGGTTCGCATGCAATCTATGATGTTGCAGGCTGTACTTAACAAATCATGAACTGTTCGAGTTCATAAAAATGAACTCGAATACTTCCTGAAGAACCAATAAATTGATGTCATGATGGTTTCAGAGACTCATTTAACAACAAATAGCTTTTTTAAAATCAATGGCTATCTATTATATGACACTAAAGACCTCCGTGGCAGAGCATGTGGTGGATCAGCAATACTAATAAAGGCTCGAATGAAACATAATTTACTACCTTCAAGCAACAAATATCTATCTTGAAGAATTTCATCAAAGCTTAGTTATTTCTTCGATCTATTTACTTCCTAGATTTCAAATATCAGAGAGTCAATATAGCGACATCTACAAATCACTATGTACCTGTTTCATAGCAACAGGCGACTACAACGATAAACATACGTTTTGCGGATCACGCCTAATAACTCCAAAAGGTCGTGTTTTGACACAGTTTCAAAAATGCGTCTGAATGTGATATTGAGTGGACAACCCACCTACTGGCCTACTGATCGGCAAAAAGTACCTGATTTTATTGATTTTGGTGATTAAGGGTATTCCAAGAAAAACGATTAAAGTTGAAGCGTCACTTGAATTATTCTCAGGTCATTCACGAACTATCGTCTATATATGGGACAAACAAAATATCGTATCACCAGCGACTAGCACAAGCATTAATTGGTTGAATTATAGAAAGTAACCCAGTACTCATTGATCGGAAAACAACATTCAACAATAACCCGACAACTAGCTAGATACAATCAAATTTATTCTGTAGATGTCGAACGGCTCTTGGCTGAAAAAAGCAAAATTCGTAGAGATTGGCAATCAAAGAGATGTCCGCAACTCAAAAGCATATTTAAAGAATGCACGAACCGGCTAGCATCCCTGAAAAACTAATTGGGAGACCTATACGCAATTAAACAATTAGATTATTCATTATGGCGCTCTTGTAGAAATCTTAAAAGCCAGTCTTACGTAAACCTCCTCACGTTTTGGTCCATTAATCGTAAAGTAAATGAATTTACGCTGTTATATTAACTAAATCTCATTTAAAACAACATATAAACTGATCGATTAATCGATTATTTTTTTAAGTTTTATTCGATAATAAAACTTAAAATTAATCGGTAAAATATCTATTATGTTTAATTACTATCAAACTGATTGACTAACACTTACAAAACGCAAATACTGGAATTGAGTACTTTCTAGAGTTTCAGTATTAACATTACTTAATAATATTGCAAGCCTTAGTGAGTTTTTGGTTCTTAAGCCATAAAATGGACAAGATTTAAAAAACCTTTATTGACATACTAAATGAGGGCAAAATGTTTTATCTCATGATGATGAGAGTTCGTATTTACGTGCCTCCAGGAATGAAGAGAACCACTCAAAGTTCAGTTTCAAGATAACCTTTAGATTGAACCGCTAAAAAACCGCTAATGCTTTATCGTTGGTTAAAAGTTTGTATGAACAAAATATTTGTCCCTTTATAACAAAAAAAAGTTTTTATAACTAAATCACCAAACCTATCAGTTTAAGAGTTGCTGATTAATAATGCCACATATCTTTGCTTTTTAGGGCAATTTTTACCACTTAAATGCGGGGGGCCTGGCCAGTTTATGGTTTAGAAAAATAAATTTTTCAAAGTGATTTCAAATCACATTAAAGGTGATTTAAACAGAAAAGTTTTTGAAATAACGCGATTTTAAATTGGTTAGTTAAATGCCTACAATTTCAAATTGTTTACTTATTTTTGCTAGTTCCTTGTGAATTGCACAATAGATGTCTTGAATAAATAAATCCTTTTTTATTTTTGTAGTCTGGTAGTTTATGACACAAAGATATAAAAATAACACATATTTAAAGAGGCTTAAAATGTTATAGATCCGAAAATAAATTCTTGACATGAAATATTTTTCAACTGATTTCTTTTAAAGTTTATTTAAACCAACAATGTGCATCCAAGCTCATCCATATGGCATCACACTATAAAAACAATAAACTATTAATTTCTAGTGGTTTTTAAAATTAAAAACACATCAAAATTGACTAAATTATGTGATTTACAGAACACTTGTGATTTCGAAAAGGTGTTGTGAATATACATTTTGATATGGCATCACAAAAAACGTCTTAACACCCACATTGTAATTTACAGAAGAGGACAAACGATTTTTTTTCTTCCCAAGTCAATCAAACTGGGGAATACCCTCGTGCATTTTTCTCAAAAGACGTAGTGTATTAAGAACTTGTATAGTTTTAATTAAATCTAAAAAATATAAACAAACGAAAAACATTTTTTGACCTTTGCATTTACAGGTATTCCGTTGTTTAATTTTCTGCATTCTATAGACATTTTCCACACATTTAGTGTAGTTTGTTGAAAACTCTTAGCAATTTCCCACATATAATTTTTTTATTTACAAAAAACCAAGATTCCTATAATTAGTCATATTTTATGCATTTTTAAACAAACATTAATTTATTTTTGTGGTCCGCACGTTACTCTTATCTATTTTGTTTAACACTGACCTTAATATGTTCTGCCTTTTCAAAGATTTATTCCTTGAATTTGTCTCGAACGCACTACGACTAAAAACTTTTAAAAATACTTTGTGTGGTATTTTACTTAAAAATTTTATTTCATCAAAGCTTAAAATTAAAATCAATATACTTTTTTTCTTCTGTTTTCTTTTTGCCTGCAATTCTCGTTATGCGGTGATAACATAAAAGCTGAAATTAATAAAAATTCTTTAATAATAATTCAAACGAAAAATTAAAATAAAACACAAAATTTTAAGATGAGAAAAATAAACATCAAATACTGCAAAATATGATGTTGAACTTAGAGATAAGGCACATTCTTTTTGTAGAACTTTGCCATCAACAACAAAAAATAAACTAAAAGATTTAGTGTGGACTGTATATTGGGTGAGGGTAATAATAAAATTCATATAAAAAGAGCACGAAACAAACTAAACAAAAAATATTTTAATTCGTTTAACGTAATAAATCAATGTTTAAAAGATATTTCAAATCTCAATGCTGACAATAGCATAGAGATTATTTCATACTGCTGTTATATCTATAAAACTTTTCGTGTGTTACGTTTGGAGCAGTGCCTCTAAAACTCACAACGAGAGACTTAAAGTAATACAAAATAAAATCCAGTCATTAATTTACAAACTTTTTTTCGTTTTTACCAAAGTAAGTATTTTGCTCACCATTTTTGCTAATTTTCACTCGTTCTTGTATCATTGCTCATGAGAGATCATCTGCTTTAATTTTATTTTTTCACCGCTCATGTGTGAGTGTGTATGCTTTTTTCATTTTCATGAAATTATAGTTTTTGGTTTTGCACACACATAATTGCTCATGAATGAGGCCTCGTGTTGTATGATTTCTATCACACAACACATATGAGAAATGTTCACATTTCACATTGCTCATGAGCAAATTTAATGAAATAGCTCCTGTTGCTTAAATATATGCTCGATATACATATAGGTGGTAGTTGAGGAAAGCTCTTGACTTGTAAATTAAAAATATTATAATTATTTTTGTCACTCTCCATTTTTTAAATAATATTTACCTCAAAAACTGAAAAAATCACGTTAAGGTGGTTTTTCGAGAAATTAAATAACGAATTTGAATTGGCACAACATATAAACGGATAAAAATATTCCTAAAAAAATTGAGAGTAAATAGACAGAAGAGTTTTTAATCAAATGGTTAAAGAAAATTTGATTTTTTTTTATTTTAACGAATAATTTCTCGGAACGGGGAAAAAATCTTCCAAAAAATTGGCTTTATTTACAAAAGCACCCTGCCTTTATTAATTATGGGACTGTCAAATCCTTTTGGAAGTAAGTAGCCAACAGAGAAATTTAACGATAATTTAAAAATTTTGTTTCAAAATTGGTAGTGTTTGGATAGGGCTGGATATTTTTTGACCTAATTTTTCTTTTATTCGCATTTGCTGAAGGTTGTCTTTAAATTGGTTTAAAAAAATTTTCTATGTAAGTTTAAATTACATAAGCAAAAAAAAAATACCACCTTTTTGTGGAAAATCTTAAAAAAAAACGGCATTTTGTTCATTTTCCCAATTCAGAGGCTTGTAACTTTTTAACGAAGAGCTCTGTTATTTGTTCTTAATTTTATCAAGAATACAGCCATGATCTTAAAATAATAATCGGAACATTAATAAGTAAACCACGCAAAAAATACTAAGTTAGGGTTGGCCAACCGTTCGCAGCTAAACTCCGAAATACCTCTGGGGGGTTATTACGTATTTCGATTCGTAAATTAAATCATTCGAATTTGTATGACTTTAACATTGTGTTTCGAAAAATATTTCTTTCGAATCGAAATACCCCCCTGCTTTGCCTCTGTGAAATTTCATTAGGATATCTTTAGTGGTTTATGAGATACAGAATTATGTCCAAAATAAATCGTTTTTAAACCACTGTGGGGTAGTAGATCAAACAAAATATTTTTAACACAATGTACAGTGCGTGACAATTCAATGAGAAGTTTATTCCATATTTTTATTTAGTTATTGTTATTAAAAAATATTTAAAAATTTATTTCAAGCAAAAATTTACTATTGAATAATAATTTTCCATTGAATTATCACCCACTGCTTGTGTACTGAAATATGATAAAATAATAATGAGGATAATCTTATGAGAAACTAAAGAAACAGTTTATAAAAAAGTTTGTTCTCATTCGTTTCTAACATTCAGGACAACATACGTATTTTTTTCTTCACCCAATAACTCATATTAAAGCTTATAAATCCTTGTAACTTAACATTTTTTGTTTGCAGCTGTTCTTTTAGTTGTAATTGTAGTAGTTTTTGTAGAAAAAAATAACTGTAAAACGCAAAGAAAAATGCTGAAAAGCATAATGTAAGAAGAAAGAAGGACGAACGGCAGTTGTGTAAGAAAAAGTAAATATTTGTGCAGGAAAGTAAAGGAAAATTACTCAAACACAACCGCTAGTTTACTTGTAGAGCACAATAACAGGTGCTTAAATAAAGAATTATTTTAATTTGATCAAGACATGATAAGGGAGTCTTAGCTCTCATGGTCTGCTTTTGCCACGTACTTATTTTATATGAAAAGAAGAAAAGTAACTAAAGAAAAATTTATTTTAAATGCCATTTAAATAAATTCGTGCTGTAGTTGTTTCGATTTATTTTTATCTTAAAGCAATCTAAACTGTACTGCTGGTAACAGTGTCCTTTTATAAATACGATTCTTTTTAAGTCTCTTAACTTTTTGTTTGTTTTTCATGGCATTTTCATTTTCAGAAAATGTGTATATAATTTATTTTTTATTTTCAATGCTTCACTGCTCCAATATTAAGGACACCTTTTTAAAGATTTATGTTTTCGTTTCGCCTGTCTAGCAAATGAAGGTCAACCGAGGTGTGTAGCAATATAATATACAGATAAGCATTTGGTTTAAATTTGCAGTATGGCGACATTTGACTAAAATGGAAGTTTACTTTCTTTTTAGTACTTACCTGAGCACACTTCCTCTTGGTTTTAATTATAGAACAAAAAATCAAAATTGTTTACTCCTTAAATGAATACTGCCATTTTAATAAGACAGGTCCGACATTCAAATATTTATTCTAGCAAAGAGAATAATTCTTTGAAAACATCAGTTATATGGTGTTCTAAAGTTACAGTTTCAGCTACTTAATACGTATTGATGTGGAAGTCACTGCACGTGGCCTTACCACGCTTTAACAAACGAAATAAAAATAAATTTGTATTTCCTATACGGATAATCCAATCTGATCAATGTAAATGTATAATCGATTTAAAGTTTTAAATTTAGAACATAAGATTTAGGGGAATGCCGAATTTATTATTATAAATTTTTGAGATTATACAGGCAGCATACACACACGGATGCACAGTAAAAAATTTTTGCTCCAATTAAAGGTTTTAATTAGTTCGCGACACAAATATATTTCAATGTTTTTTAGATTCAGTTATTTATTTAATTAAAAATTTATTTTGTTATTTCTTAATTAAAAGTATAATTGAATCAATTAGAAAATTAATTAAAACTGTATCTGAAAATAATTAAATATATAAACGTTTTAGTTGGCGATGCAAAATTTTTCTGTATGTACCGATTGTTAGGATGTATTAAGAACATAGTCTGATAAGAAACCCTTGCCAGGGTCAAGAAGTGTGCTTCGATCGACATCAGATAAGCAACGAAAAACATACCTCAGGCACAACTCGAAACCACTCTACACCTAGCCATTGAGGAATTTTTGAACGTAATGGCTGCAAGGGCTCTGCTCGGACTTTATAAATCGTGATTTACGAGGGCAGAAACGGTAGTACACACAAGAATCCTGGGTTTAAGGACTTAACGGTTACTATTGTAGTATGATATCCGCAGTGAAAATTATGGTTAGCGATGCTTGAATAGAATTTGGTAAAATGTTGAAGTAGAAAATAGAATTTAAAAAATTGGAAAAATTTTGGTTTATCTACTTTCAAAACACTAAACTAAGAGAGGTCGACCACTAAAAATTTTAATTTTTAATAAAATATCTCCTAAACTATAATAAAGTATTCTGAACTAGAATATATGGGAATAGATGGGACCAAAAATAATAAATTCTTGTCAGTTTAAATTTTTCATATCCCCGGGTTTCGTGGCCCCAATGACTTTAAGTTTCGAAATTAGAACTACATTTCTATTACAGGCCTGTGCTAACCCCTTAAAAACATTAGTTGTAGTTCTACTCGTTGGCCCACACCCTTAATATTATTAATTTAAGCTCGTTAGTTATAGCTCTCAATTGTCATAAAGCTGAAACCAGCTTTAGATCAAGAAATAGTCTCATGGAGTTTAATCAGCAGAGAATGGTGGATAGAGCAAGTAGCAGTTTCTTGCTTTTATAGATGTGTGACATAGTGACTATACAGGTGTTCAACTGTGCATTGTTTTCACGTAAAAACAATTTTTTTTTTCGCTAAATGAAAACAATATTGAATTATACAGGGTGTCCGGCGGGAAGTTATACTAATTTTGGCAAACATTTTTCTTGACAGTTCATATTTGGCAGTCGTTAAGTAGATACGTGGCAAATTTGTTATGAAAAAATATTCGATAAACCAATATGTTTTAATTGTTAAAACATTTTATCAAAATCAATCATCGGTTACTGTTACGATGAGTAAATTACGTGAAATTTTTCGGAGAAACAACCTGCTAACAAATCGCACTATAATTGTAAACTGAATGATTTCGAAGAAAGAGGGTCTGTAGGTGATAGGCCCAAGCATGGACCACAACGTACTGCAAGATAGGCTGAAAACATTGCTCAAGAAAGTGTTCAAAACAATCCATCAACCTCAATTCGACGCCGTGCTCCGGAGCTTTGGCCACAATTTAGCACAAGGATTTGCATTTGTTTCCATTTCAGATTCAGTTGACATACGCCAATAGGATGTTACAGCTCGGCCATGAAAAAAATCATAATGAGTGACGAGACACATTTCATTTGAATGGATATGTGAATAAACAGAATAGTCGCTTTATTCCAACGCTCAAATTATTCATCAGTCACCTTTGCATCCATTTAAAGTGACAGTCTGGTGTGCAATTTGGTCAGAAGGAAAATTAGGACTTTACGTCTGTTTTCTCCATAGCTGTTAAGTAATGATTAGTAATCGTAATCATTAGTAATTAGATTACTTATTTTTTAAAGTAGAAGTAATGATTACAATACGATTACATTCAGTTTTATACGATTAGTAATTGATTACGATTACAAGTAATCAAAAAATAATCAGGATTACTTGCGATTACTGAAAAATAATCAAAAATAATCAAAAGTAATCAAAAATGAGTTCGACTACTTTAAAAGATTACTTTTGATTACTTTTGACTATTTTTGATTACTTTTGATTACTTTTTATTTTTTGTGATTACTTTTGATTATTTTTGATTTTTTGTGATTACTTTTGATTATTTTTGATTTTTTGTGATTACTTTTGATTATTTTTAAAGGAATCTTGTACATTACATTTATTGAAAAAAAAACTATACAAAGTTAAGTTAGGGTGAATCCTTTATTTGATCTTTATTTGATAGGCTTATTCACTTGTTTGTAGAAGGATTAAAGTCCGGATCCTCAGTACTGTCATCTGCGGAAAAATCGCTTTCGAAAATATTTTGAGACATTTTCACCTATAATTTAATTTTTTTTTATTTTATTTATATTGAATTGGAATTTGTACTTCCGTTACCTTTCGGTTTTAGCTGGCAAAAGAACGAGAACAGAAAAAATCAAAACTGACATATATTGAAATGTCAAACTTTGACAAACAGACTACTATGACTCTCATACCGATTTCGCGAGCTGCCATACTGAAATAATCTTAAGTAATAGTTTGCTTAATTCAGATTTTCAATTATCAATTATTTAGCGGATTCAACCTAACTTAACTTTGTATAGTTTTATTTCAATAAATGTAATGTACAAGATTCCTTTAAAAATAATCAAAAGTAATCACAAAAAATCAAAAATAATCAAAAGTAATCACAAAAAATCAAAAATAATCAAAAGTAATCACAAAAAATAAAAAGTAATCAAAAGTAATCAAAAATAGTCAAAAGTAATCAAAAGTAATCTTTTAAAGTAGTCGAACTCATTTTTGATTACTTTTGATTATTTTTGATTATTTTTCAGTAATCGCAAGTAATCCTGATTATTTTTTGATTATTTGTAATCGTAATCAATTAGTAATCAGAATTTGTTGAATAGTGGATTATATAATCATTACGATTCTTTTTAAAAAGTAATGTAATTGATTACTAATCGTAATCGAAATTTAACAGCTCTGGTTTTCTCCTAATATTATTTAGGAAAATTTAAATTAATTAAATTATAATTTAAATTTTAAAATAGGGCACTTTTGTGAAAAATATTAACTCGTAAAATAAAAACACAACCAATCGATTTCGATATTACTTCGCAAGTAGTTATTTATTTAATTTTCTTATGTATTAAAAAAGGCAGTATTTGGCATTCAGCAAAACCGTTACTTTAGGTTTTACTATTAGTTAATTTTAAATTAAAAGGTAAGTATTATGGAATTCATTTGGTATTATTATTAAAATCAAATTAAATTAAATAAATAAATATGTGGCCCAACAACGTCTTTGAAAATAAAAACGGCGTAACCGTAACTGTGAATGGGGAGCGATATCGTGATATGATTGAAAACTTTTTACCGCCACAACTGCGTGCTTTGTAGCCAGGATTACAATAGAACTACTGCGGCGGTTACCTGCAAATATTGGGTTATTTGCCGGTAACCAGTTTACCATGTTAAATGTAATCGATGTAAATGACACCATGTGTATCAAAAAAAAACTTTGGCTATGGGTTTGATGGCCGACGGATAAATCTTAGCCTTTTTTGCGCACGCTCATCCGAAGAAAGCCACTGTTTTGATTGTTCTGTCCAAATATTCATGCAAAATGTATGTAGTTGAGATACCTATAACCTCAGCCACCTCAGGCACTTTTATTCTCCAATCTTCTAGATTGATGACCTCTTTTAGGTGACCAGAACGTTTGGTAATAGATAATAGATAATGATGACCACATTATGATGACCACATTTTTTACCTGAAACACACGTTTTTTACTTTTTTGTTAAAATTAATAAGGTTGTCTAGTTTTAATGGCTGTCAAAAATGAACATATCGATACAACTTGCTCCACAGTAGTCCCGTAATACAAACAACTTAACGCGAGCAGTGTGTCGTTAGAAGTTACTGCTTCGGAAATACAGAAAGTCAAAGGAATTATTATTAAACTGCCCTTCTTGTTCGCTACTCTGTAAGCTGGCTACAACAGTAAATGATGCTTTGGGAATGACTTTTCTCTCGGAGCAAAAATTTAAATATAAAAATTCAAAAGCTTCTTAGCTTTGGGAAAAATCGCGGTATTCGATATCGAAATTTCAAATGCACGTAGATGTAAATTTCGACAGCAATAAGAAGGCACAATTTTACTCTTGCTTGACTGCAGCCTTCGCATAACGAAATTATTATTCTAGCACTGCGTGTCTAACTTCGACACCTGACGTGAATCCGAAAAGAAATTTAAAAAATCCTTAACTGAAACATCAAAACAGCTACCTACATACATATATATTTGTTAGCTTATCAAAAAAAAATGTTTTGAAAAAATAATAAATGTGGTGGCATTTAAATTGGCCATTACTTTGGAAGATGAATGTGTTTTTTTTTTCTTTTTTTTTAATTTATGGCAGTTTGATTTATTCTCTTTTTCATACGCAAACAAACAAAAAGTTTTCTTTTTATTTCAAAAACATTTTTCATTCTCATCAAAAGTCTCGCATAAATAATTTTGCTGTATGGTGAAAGTCTATTTAAATAATTTTAATGGCAAGACCTTTTGTGTGGGTGTGTGTCACTCTTTGTGTATTTTTATTTTTTATGAGTGTAATTTATTTGCTAATTGTAATTTGAAATTGAATTGCTCTCAATATGGTTTATAAATTTTGAAGATTTATTTGTTTTGCGCTTCAAATATTTTGTAAATAAATAATTTTTAAATAAATAAATTTATTTGATTTCACTAACATGTTTCCAAAATAATTGACAATAATTACTTTAAAATCAAAATACAATATTAAAATAACGAAAGCGTAAAATGTTAAGGATTCAAATTTGTTATCGAGTGTTTATATGTCTTTTATTGAACTGCTGTTTCGGAACATAATTTAATTGCAATTTTAAATAAATTTGTTTAGTAAATTTTTGCACACTTGATATGACAACATTGATATTAGAAAATGTATATTGAAATATCTATACATATAATAAAATAGTAACTCATTTGCAAAACTACTAGATGGATTTTAACAAAATTTTATGAGGAGGTACATCACTATCCTGATTCCAATATAGGATACTGTTTTTCTGCAAAAATATCTTATGTGCAATAAAATGTGGAGAAAATGCGGTTAAAATACGCAAATTTTTTTTACCGATTTAAAGGTATACTCTGGGGCATCTTTTATTTCTGAATCGGGATATTTGAAGCACAGTTGCGCAACAGATATATAATAATAATTACAAAAAATGAATTGAAAGCGGGATACTTTTAACACTGTTGCGCAACAGATAGCGCTGTTGTAAAGTAATTACAAAATATGAATTGGCTAATTGCCTTACTGGCAATTGAATAAAATTTGTATTTGATTTGTATTTTTACTTTTTGAAATTAATTTTTTATTAAAATATTTTAAAAACATTTACAGAGCTTTACAATGATTTTTAGAATTTTACAATTTTATATAAATTTTAGAATTTTATCTAGAGATGGGTACATTTCATAGCTGTTAAGTAATGATTAGTAATCGTAATCATTAGTAATTAGATTACTTTTTTTTAAAAGTAGAAGTAATGATTACAATACGATTACATTCAGTTTTATACGATTAGTAATTGATTACGATTACAAGTAATCAAAAAATAATCAGGATTACTTGCGATTACTGAAAAATAATCAAAAATAATCAAAAGAAATCAAAAATGAGTTCGACTACTTTAAAAGATTACTTTTGATTACTTTTGACTATTTTTGATTACTTTTGATTACTTTTTATTTTTTGTGATTACTTTTGATTATTTTTGATTTTTTGTGATTACTTTTGATTATTTTTTATTTTTTGTGATTACTTTTGATTATTTTGGATTTTTTGTGATTACTTTTGATTATTTTTGATTTTTTGTGATTACTTTTGATTATTTTTAAAGGAATCTTGTACATTACATTTATTGAAAAAAAAAAAAAACTATACAAAGTTAGGGTGAATCCGCTAAATAATTGATAATTGAAAATCTGAATTAAGCAAACTATTACTTAAGATTATTATTTCCTCAGTACTGTCGTCTGCGGAAAAATCGCTTTCGAAAATATTTTGAGACATTTTCACCTATAATTTAATTTTTTTTAATTTTATTTATATTGAATTGGAATTTGTACTTCCGTTACCTTTCGGTTTTAGCTGGCAAAAGAACGAGAACAGAAAAAATCAAAACTGACATATATTGAAATGTCAAACTTTTGACAAACAGACTACTATGACTCTCATACCGATTTCGCGAGCTGCCATACTGAAAAAATCTTAAGTAATAGTTTGCTTAATTCAGAATTTCAATTATCAATTATTTAGCGGATTCACCCTAACTTAACTTTGTATAGTTTTTTTTTTTTTTTTCAATAAATGTAATGTACAAGATTCCTTTAAAAATAATCAAAAGTAATCACAAAAAATCCAAAATAATCAAAAGTAATCACAAAAAATCAAAAGTAATCAAAAGTAATCAAAAATAGTCAAAAGTAATCAAAAGTAATCTTTTAAAGTAGTCGAACTCATTTTTGATTACTTTTGATTATTTTTGATTATTTTTCAGTAATCGCAAGTAATCCTGATTATTTTTTGATTATTTGTAATCGTAATCAATTAGTAATCAGAAATTGTTGAATAGTGGATTATATAATCATTACGATTCTTTTTAAAAAGTAATGTAATTGATTACTAATCGTAATCGAAATTTAACAGCTCTGGTACATTTATATGAAGTTAATAGTAAATAGTAAAAAAAAAAATTACAAAAACTTTGAATTCCAACAAATCGTGCTTTCCCTAAAAAAAAGTCAAAGTTGTACTTACAAATCACATCTATACGAAATGTCACCAAAATTAAAATTTTTAGCAAAAAATTGCGATCTCAAAAAAAAACATTCACCAAAAAGCGAAAAATTTGCCAAAAGAAACACAATCGATATAACGACAGAGAAATCGTAGTTTCACTATAGTGATGCCGCCCAATTTCACGACGGTATTTTTCGGTTTTTACTCTTACGATTTTCAACTCCATCCTGAAGTAGTATCCCAATACTTACACGACCATTTATTTTATTTGGTATTGTGGTTAAAACTTGGAAAATAAAAATTAATGAACATAGTCACATAACTTTCACACTGGCAATAGACACATGCCCGCCTATTCGAATAAATAACCAAACCAAACCTCATCTCTCAGAGATCAAATATTTCGACATACATCCCGATAGACGCTTGAGCTGAAAAAGTTTCACTGAAGCGAAATTGACACAAATGAAGTTAAAAAAGTAATAAATTGGCTGATTGAGAGAAACTCAAAGCTAAGCTTATATTGCAAGCTTCTACTTTATAATTCGATTCTTAAGGCAATATTCTATTATGGATCTCAGTTATGCCTCAAATTAAAATTTTTTAAATTTCAATATTTTGGTAAAATTTTGATGAAATTATGATATTTTGGTGAAATTTTTGTAATGTGGATTTTTTTATGATTTTTCGGTTATCAGTAGAGGAAAGCAAAAAAAACAATAATATGCAATAAGTAAGAATGCTATTTTTGGCCATGTCGATTTTTTTTTTTAAGGAAAATTTCAGAAACTATATCCCATAGATTTGTACGCTAAGAATTTTAACAATTTGTGTAGGCTTTTTAGAAAATCCATTTCAACCCTTATACCAACGGACGAAAAGACTGAGATGAAAATCCATATTTCACTAAAACTTTAATGTTTTCAAAAACAAAAAATTAAATATAGATGAAATTTGTAGCTTATGTTCGTTTTATTTCTCCCTAAAAAAGAATAATTTAAATTACAAATTAGGTGTTTTATATTAATTAGAAATTGGGAAAATATAGTTTTAGATACTAGCAGAATGGAATGCATTTATAGACAGCTAGGTCTGTCATCAGCACTCTTATTCTATTCTCTCTTAGAGAGAATAAAACGAACTTAAACTTGACTTTAAATTTCATCTGTATGTAAAATAAATAGTTTGACTAATTAAATTTCAAATATTCAAAAATTTCAATTTCACTTCAGATTTAAGCGGCTAATAAGCAGATTTCACAAAAAATCAATGCTTCAACGCAACATTAAAGATTTTGCGAAAAAATCGATATTTCCCCATAAAATCCAAATTAAAAAAAAGATTCAAATAAATTTAGGTTTTTTCATATCGCCAAAAAGTGAAAGCAAAAATAATGTTTACTATGACAACTTTATGCAAATTCTTGTTGCATCATTTATTTAAAATAATAATGATGCAAAAACAATAAAGTAATAAATGACTTATGATGTCTTTATATTCTCGTAAGTTAGTTTTTTTTTTTTCATTCTTCAAACTTGTGCTTACAGCTAAAGAACTAGCGGGTATATTAAGCATGACAAAATCGCAAGCATACTGCTACAGATTATAGATGAAAAGAAATGCTTTCATGGCGAAAATGAACGTACGTTTTTTAATCGAGTGTTCTTACTTTAATGGTTTCCTATCGAGGTGGTAGAAATAAATTGCTTGAAATTGTATTCAATCTCAATTTTTTATTTTTTTTTTTTTTTGTTTTATTCATTTTACGCTTTTGTAAAATATTGTTTCTTTTGACAACGTCTTGGTTTTTGGAGGGAGAGCTGGTGTTACTTAATGTGATTTTCATTGTTTTAAATTGTACGGTAAACATTTCTTGTTAAACATTGTGATTAAAGATGTCATTGTGTCGTGTGTGTGTTTTTTTTTTGTTGTTGTTGTGTGTTTGTGACATTTGTCGGTGGTGTTTAAAGTTGTTAAAATGACACACCCAAAATAATATCACTCAGCCTGAGATTATACATTTTCTGATGTGGCTTTAAAATAAAGTAATTTTTATTTGTGGTTGTTGAAGGTTTCATAGATAAATTTAATGATTGAAATATTGTAAAGAAAACGAAAAATAAATGTTATTCTTTAAAATGGCTAGAAAAATGGAGAATAAAAGTGCATGAACAAAAATGCACTCACATAACTTTCACACTGCGCAGGGACTCATGCCCTCCTATTCGCATAAATAACCAAATGATACCACAGCTTTCAGACGTTAAATACCTGGGTAAATATCTTGACCGTCGCCTTACTTGGAAAAGCCACATTGACTTAAAGTTAACACAAATGAAACTAAAAGCAGTACAACTAAATTGGCTATTGGCAGAAACTCCACCCTGAGCTAAGATTGTAAACTTCTACTGTACAAGTCGGTCCTTAAACCAATTTGGTGTTATGGGATTCAGTTATGGGGCACTGCCTCAGCTAGCAATGTAGAAAAAATTCAAAGGCGCCAAAATAAGATTTTACGTATTATTACATCGGCTCCCTGGTATATAAAAAATTCGAACATCCACAAAGACCTAAACATGCCATCAGTTAAAGCAGAAATAGCGAAACATGCAGTCACTTATCTAAAGAGGCTTGAATCTCATCCAAACCCTTTAGCGCGTAACATGCTGAATGAACCTGGTTACATTCGACTAAAAAGAAGAGATACTGCTTTTCTTGGCCTTACATTAGAGGGATGACCCGCAAATGATTTCAAAATCCGTGAAACAAACATTATTTTTGTCTAGCACTGGCTGGACTTAAAAAGAATATTTTTATTTAGACTTAAGATACGAGTAATTATTGTTAGTTCAAAAATATTGAAGATACAATAAATAAATTATGAAAAAAAAAAATTCTTAAAAATACTAAATTCTACACAGAAAAATTTGTTACGTCAAATAAAGGTTTTAATTAGTTATAAATTAAAGTTTAATTAATTTTTTAATTGATTGAAATATATATTGGTTGAAAACAGATCAAAAAATTCTTAATTAAATCAATTATTTGATTAAATTTTAACCCGATTTAAACCTTTATTTGGTGAAAATATTTGTTTCTTTGTACATTAAAAATCGTTCACAACAGGGCCAATGCAATATAAGATGGCAAATAGACCATAGTTTATGCAAACATTTCTTATAATATTTACCTTTCTCTTTTTGTCGTCGTTTAACAAGTTCCCTAAGGTGCCCCGATAGGATATAAGATAGTGGTGCTACACTATTTTCTAGGATTGTGACTTCGAGTCCCACCAAAGACTCTGATTGTTCTTGGTGTGATCACTGGTCACTGCGCCGTAAAGGGCAAGAACCAGTAGTTTGCGTAACTATAAAACAGATATCTCTAGGATGTGTTTGGACAAAGAGTTATTACGAAACCTCAAGCTGAGATGTCTAAGTGAAAAATTTGACGTTAATCTAAGCGACAGACATCTTTGGGTGCTAGAATATTTGGAATATTGGAATATTTCCTAGAAAGCTGGAAACACACCCAAATCCACTGGCTCGAAACATCCTTAACGATCGTGGTTACATTCGACTAAGAAGGAGAAATCTTGCTTCTTTTAGCCGAACATCAGATGAATAGCTCTCATATAATATCAGTAGTTGTATAACTAATAGTTTTATTGTCTAGCACTGGCTGTACTTTACAAGTTGAATTTATTTTACCTTAGATTTAAGATGTGAACACTTATTGTTAGTTCAAATACTTTGAAGATTCAATAAATAAATTAAGAAAAAAAAAAGAATATTTTGTCGTCTTCATCAGGGGAACCAGATGACTAAACCAAGAGGTTGCAAACAGAGCAATTTAGAATTAATTATTTAAAGGGAATTACAGACAAAATAGGACAAAAAGGTTTGTACTATGAAAAATTGAAATTCCACGGCTCTCTCAATGGATCATCGGTTTATTATAAAACGATATTTAAATTGTCTTTTTTCGGATTCAGGCTTTTCAAACATTCTAAAAAAAACCGCTAGTTAAATTTAAACATTTCGTAAAAAATTTAGTTTTTGTTGTTAAGTAAAGGCATGAAGAAAAAACAGAAAATATTTAGAAAATAAATCATCCCTCTCAAAATTTATTAAATTCAAAATTAGCATAACAGAGGAGTACTCAAGCTTAGTTTTCGATGATGTACTTTCCAGACATTTTAGAAAAATATGTCTTATCGAAAATTTAAATTTTTTTTATTTTTTAAATGCCTTAAGCAGTTAGTGGGTTACAAGCGTTTGAAAAACAAATTTAAATTTTGTGATAGCTTGGGTCTTGAGTCTAGGAGTATCATAAATGATCTAATGTTAACTTTATTTTTTCGAAGATATTTTGTTTGTTTTAAATCATGCAGTACTAGGGGTACACATTACCACTGTGTATATATGTATGTACATATATATGTATGTACATATATTTTTTTTAACCGACGTTCTATTTCTTTGTTTCTACGCAACACATATCAGTCAACTACAGTTTAAAAGCTATTTTATTTATTTAAACTGAATTTTTTTCTAAGTTCCTAATCAAGTCCTGTACTGTATGCCAGAAATCGTAGATAAGTTCCATGAAGACAATAGAACAATGTAAGCGTAAGAGGTGTGTGAGACATATGTAGGCATTTCGAATCTGTATTTCAAAATTGTTACCTCACGCTTTTTTAAATAAAAAAAATTACTTAACTGAAAATGTCAATCACCTAATAAATGTCGCAATTACTTTACTTTACAATAAGCATATCAGTGCGACCTTTCGAAGAAATTGTTTGGCAGTGATTAATCGCAATCTGAGGGTATTTTGCGTCGTTTCCTCTACGTGGAAAGAAACATGGATTTATCACAATATAAAGCAATAGCTTTCTGAAATAAACAAGGTAAATGTCTCGATAGACCGATTGCTACCGCCCTAGTCCATCAGTCTAGAGGTTGTGGGTTCGAATCCCGCCAAAGACTCTTTGTGTTTTCTGCAGACAAGCAAAAAACTTAATAAAAAAAAATAAAACAGCTACATATATGGTTACAGTTTTAAGGATAGATGCAGTGTCATTTATAAAGATAACTTTAAAAGAGCAAAACAAATATCGACGGATATTCACCACTATTGCGAATTTCTATCGTGAATAATTTCTACCATAAAATACAAATTTGTTATTTGAATCATTCACTATAGAAAATTTGGGAGTTTTTTCATGGGTATAATTATTCGCGACCGGGGTAATTACCTCAACATTTAGAGATACTCGTTTTATTTAAAACGCAAAAACAATTGCATTTGAGGGATAAAAATACTTTTTTCCTCCACCACAAAACATCGATCGGAATAGACTTTTGTAGTCGCAATTCCGTGCAGACTTCGTGATATGCAATCAAATGTTAAATGTAGGAGATACTCAAGTGATATTTTCTATGAATCTGAATTATGCAAATTTTCCAAATTTAAAAAACATAAAAAAATTAAAAATTGGGAATTGCCACCAACTCTATTTGAAAAAAGTCAGATGTTGCCGCTATCTGTAGAATAAAAAATTTATTTTACAAATAAATTTAGCTTTAAATTAAAATACGCAACTGAGTTGTGTGTTTTTTGGTCACTGAAAAAGAAATCACTCTATAAGCCAATGCACAAAGCAAATATGATTAATTACCAATTTATTAACATCTTTTATTTCCATTAAAATAACAAAAAACATACTTTCATTACATAAATTACCTATTTAACTTCAATGGGTTTAACAAACAACAAACCTTATATTTCCAATTGTTTTTCACTTTTTCACTTTTCCATTTCTTTTTTCTTTCTTTTCAGAGTACAAAATCTTGATTCAATTGTACGTGTTGCAGACCGCGATTTGCCCGTAGTAAATACTAGAGGAGATGTTCTATTCAACTCATGGAAGGGCATATTTAATGGACAAGGTGGTTTCTTTTCACAAGCACCACGCATTTACAGTTTTAGTGGCAAAAGTGTTTTAACGGATCCATTGTGGTAAGTCCAACAATAGCATGAGTAAATATAAAAATAATAACAGCAACAAGAACAAAAATATAAAGCCCCCAAATGATTTAAAGTTCTGACTTAAGTACAATATTCCCTTTGGCTTGTTGTGTTGCCAAAATATTTTGAAAATTGTTGTCCACATATAAATTTAATTTTCATAATACGAGTATTTGGTTGTACAAGTAGAGGTAAGTAATATTCAGCATCATTATTATTACCAACAAAAAAGTTAAAAATACTTCCAATGCCAAGCTAAGCTGCATACCTCATAGTTTTACCACAATAGTTTGCAAAAGGTAAAAAAAGAAAATAAAAGCTTCTCTATTTTCGGGCGAGCTGAAAAAATATTTTATTTTTAATCTTTTATTGCTGTTTTAGTTTGGAATTTTGTTATTTAACATTAAGCCATGTAATTAGGTTTCGCTTATAATCAAATGCTACAAACTCAGTAATGACAAACGAACAATAATGCTTCAAAAATATAAAAGATAGATAGCAGCTACATGACTACAAAAGCCGCCGGCGTGTAGTCAACTACTTAAGGCCAGGCTTCACTATCCTACACAATCGTACGATTTAATCAACCAAAAATCTGACAGAATTCTGTTCTACTTTAAAAAAGGCGTTGTAGATGCCACACTATCATACAAAACAAATTTTTGCAAATCTGATCGCATGGAAAAACAATATTTTATAAATTTTTTCAAAAGATTATCAATTCGTACGACTTATCAAAGAGTGTTTTACACACATACATTTCTAAGCCACACTATCATACTTTTTGAGCACACATGCATTTTTTGACAGATTGTACGACTGAGTATGATAGTGAATCATGGCCTTTAATAATACTGAACATCGTAATTTCTGATATTGTTGAGAAATACACATTTTACTATTTTTTAGCAATTCAAAAAAAGGTTTATTTACTCAAAACCTCTTGATTATAAGGAATTTATAATTTGTTAAGTTTATAATAATTTCTTTTATAAAAAAATATATTTTTTCTTTCTCTTTCCCTCTCTCAGTTCTCATTGCACATTGTCGCTTACAAAAAAAGAAATTGACCAAAGATGACTAGACCTAAAACGGTTGTCTTGTCTCCATGTTCCATGTAGCTATGAAAATGACGATTGTCTTCACATAAACGTACATATGTATTGTAGTTTTGACAGAGAGTAGTCGGTAGCCTACTGTCGTCTATGTGGTTAGAGCAAAAAAATAAATAAATCATTGCAAATAAAGACTAAAAATTAATACTATTTTGTAGGGTTATTTCTCAAACGGTGGGTATCTATGTATAATTACTACAGAGAGGAAAGTCAAAAATATGTTGTTTTATGTGCTTAAAGGCAATACACCACTCAATACCTGTATTTAATTTAAAACCAAATCTAAGAAGCGATAACAAATGTTTTTATAGGTTTCATAGCATCTTCTTTACTTTAGTATTCATTTAGACTTAAAGCGTGCGATTTAACAATTCTAATTTTAAAAAAAAGTTTTTGTAGACAGCAATAAATAAAAAAAAATATTGATTACGAAATCAATCTAGACAATTAAAATTTAATTGGATTTAAAAACAACAAACAATATGTATCTTGATAACACTGCACAGTGGGATGGAATCAAGCTATTTTGGAAATAACTCGGCCAGTTGAAAAAAGCCTGTAATATTAATAACTTGATGATTTGCAATTTAAAAATTCCAATATTACCGCATTTTTGTGTATTTTAGCATAAAAAGGGCCATCAAAAAATAAAGGGCCATAAAAATATCAGAATCAATTTCACACGACAAATTTTTACACGAAAAATTGATTCTCCTTGTAGACGTACGAACTTAAGCTAACTAGCTTATTCCTTAAGAAATTTTTTCTCTTAACAAAACATGTTTGATGGCCCTTTTATGCTAAAATACACAAAAATTCAAAAACATTTTGACTTTAGCTTATATGTTTTAAAATCCCAAAGCTGGTATCGCAAAAATAATAAAATTTTGATTTTAGCCTATATATATTCTAAAATGGCAAAGCTGGGATCGATAAAAGAAGACTGCTGTAAAAACGCTAAATTTGCTCTGAAAGTATTTTGCGAGCCCTAGTTCGTTGTAGGCTTTATGGACGAAAGAGAAAAAAATCCCAATTTTGAGATTTTAGGTCCTTATTTTAGGAATTGTGGAATTTCCTTTTTCTTAAGATTGCAGATTTTTTGCCATTTTATTTTACTTGATCAGCAACACATGCTGATTTGCTTAGTTTATAAAACTTTGATTGCATATTTTGCTTGCTTCAAATTTGCCCGTTTTAATAATTTTTCGAAATTTTCAGATATCCGCCCAAATTTTAAAATTTTCTTGTAATATTTAAATTTTTTAATATATATGAATATAAATGATGCAAACTCCTATCGAACAAAAAAGATTCACCTCAATATCATTTTAACATTCAAAACTATGTGCTTTTGAATGGGTAATTCCAAGTCAAATAAACCCAAAAAAAATGTTTTCAAATTTACCTCTCCCGATTTTATTGAAACTTATTTTATTTATATTCGTTGTTTCCCTGAATCCAAATATGATTTAAAAAAAAAATCTATCTCTTACAGTTTTTCCGCTACACAGTTATCAAAATTGAAAAATGTCGCTTTTTTGCATGTGCGCTCGAGGATTAAATATATTTTAAATCCAGTTCTATAAGTCCTAAAAATTCGAGTAATAGCTCATTTTAAAGAGTATTTCATACGCTTTAATTTGGTATCAATCATGAATCATGAATTTTTTTTTTAAATCATATTCGGATTCAGGGAGTCAAAGAATATAAATAAAAAAAGTTTCAACAAAATCTGAAGTAGTCATTTTGAGTGCCTTGTTGATTTTACGTAGAATTACCGGAATATAAGTATTTCCATATTAATCACACTTTTATCAATTTATGTTACCATAACAGTACCATAAATAACATAAATCAGTAACATAAATTGATAAAAGCCTGATAAATATGGAAATAGTTTAGATACTCCTTTGTTATGCTCATGTCAAATTTTGTATCATTGTTGTATCATTGTATCATTGTTTATAAATGACTAGTTTATTTAAAAAAAAAAATTGATTTTGCCCCACTGTGCATTGTAGCGAAAACAATAGGGTTACGTTTTTACGCTTTGTGTATGGAACCCTAAAAATGAGATGCGAAAACACTTGGTACTGAATTATTTCGAAGACCCACTTAACCCCATTGTAAATTTTTCTCTGCAAATGTTTTATATTAAAACTTTCATCAAAGTTTAACATACAATTTGTTCTTTTTAAATCAGCATATTTTTTCTTTGATTGCGAAGGAGGCTTTTAATGCCCACTGTGATACTCCAATGACCATCGACTTTCGATACGGTATCATAAACAGTGTCATGCCCCATATCCTTTCAAAGGTCCTTTTGTACGTATAAAATGCACATAGGGCCTTTCTCATGCTGTTCCCAGCGTTACTTTGCTTTGATTGCAGTATTATGGCGAGGTATTTAGCCTACCTCTACAACTCAATTTTGACTAAACTCTGGAATTTTATATCTTCTGGCGAAGAGAATGAGTTCGAACTTATGTTATAAGTTAATGCGAAAATTTAAAAGATAAATATCAATTCAATTAAGTAGTTTATTTATTTTTCGTTTGAATTTTTTGCAAATATTTTTTCGACTGGGCCTGCACTAATTCGCTGTGATGCGATTGTATATATTAAGCTCCACAAACAAATAATTTAAAATAAACTTAATTGTTGTATAAAAAAAATGTATAATATTTTCGGTTATAAAATTGTCTGTTAAGGACTTGGATTGCTTTGTTTTCAAGTACATACTTGGTATTTTTCCCTTTATCATTTACTAAACACTTATAATTGTCCTTTGAAAGCTCTAAAAAAATAATATCATTTTTCCCACTCACTGTCTAAATTAAAAAAATGAAAAAAATGTTTCTTACAAATTATTACAATTGTAAGAATTCCAATTAATTCTGTTTTTCTTGTTTGATTATATATTCCTTTTGTATTTTTGTGGCTTCAACCACAAACGAGATAAAATTCATTGTTTGAATTGCTTTTTTATTCTTTTATTTTATAATGCTTTTTTATATTTTTAGCTTATTTTAACTTGGATATATTTTTTTAATATTCATTGTACTTCTTTGCCTTTGCCTTTGTAAACATTTAATTTAAGTGGCCATCAATTTTGTTGGTACTAAAGATTGTACGAGTACCAAAACAACAATAACAACACCAAGAAAACCCACACACTTTTTTTTGTGCGTTTTGTACATTTAAATAAAAGAGATTCCACGATTTTTTATTGTTATTCCATTACCATGAGCCAATAGACATTTTGTGCTTTTGGAGACTTAACGATGATAAAGACCAAAGTACTGAATATGTTGATGGGACAAGGGTCATATAACAATTATATAGAAAAAAGATTTCTACAATTTTATTATTTATTATGAGGCTTTTTTTACAATTTATTGTTCTTTTGTCAAATATTTTTATTAGATTAACAATTAACATTTCGATATTAAATGTTATACACAAGATTTTTATTAGAAAATATCTGACGTTGCACAACATATACATATACTGTTAAGTAAATATTATAATAATAACAATGAAAAAAATAACAATTTACGTTACAGACATAAATGAAATAATTATATATATTTTATTGAAATATAAATTGAAAAGATAAATAACATATTTGATTCTTAAGAAAATGTAATTGAACTAATTTATATTATTTTTTTAAATACATATATATTTCAAAATACATATCATTTCTTCATTTTCATTACCTGTACAATGGGACTGATTGTTATATTTATATTTATATTTATAGCATAAGAACATACATCTGTTGTATATCGTTAAAAACTGTTGGGTTATTGATATATGTAGCTAGTTAGTACAAATTTAAATCCAATTAATAACAATATTAATTAAAAATTATAAAATAAATGCGACGATGAAAGTCGATGCACCTTGTTTTCACCGTATCCGTGGATTTTATAATTTTTTTAGAGTTTTTTACAGACAACACTATCTCTGCGAAGCTTTTTGCTTGTCAGCAGAAAACACCCTGACGCGGGAATCGAACCTGCAACCTCCAAACTGATAGACTAGCGCACTAGCAATCGGTCTAGTAAGGCACTCTTATCTATTATATCTTTTATATTTTAATATTTTTAGGCCCATTATTATAACCTGCCTTTAGCTAAAGTTAGGATTTAGTTGGAGTGATAAATAGTTTTTCGTTATAATAATGAGCATAATGCTCATTGCTATAACTTGTCAGAGTACGTGATAGTTAAAAGTGGTTTTTAGCTTACTTTAAATAACGAAAAACTATTTATCGCTCCAACAAAATCCTAACTTTAGCTAAAGGCAAGTTATAATAATGGGCCTCAAATGATTGTTTTGAATGTTTTTTTTTTTTCATATTCAACCTTATCGTGAATAAAATGTGAAATTTTTGTTCCCATGAAATTTTCATTCCCCAAAAGTGGAAAATTGCTCTCGTGAATTTCATGGCAACGTTTGATCCCGCTATCAATATATAGTAAATGGAAAATAAGGAAGAAGAAAAATTTTTGAAGCTTATATAATTGTTTCTAAATATTATATTTAAAAAGTGAAAATGTTTAGAATTGGTGCGATTATTTTATTACAAGAAGAGGAGATACGACAACAACAAATAGCTCGTCGTGCTTTGACAGATGCATCTAACCCTTTAGAGTTACCCGATACATTGTAAGAGGCTTGATTTTATGAAAAAAAAATCGGTATATTAATTTGGTCACTTCTCTAGGCCCTCTACTATCAACTTGTAAATAAACTGTTCGCTAATTGATAAGCTTTTGGTTTGATTTGGCCCACCTCCTGTTTCCCGTTGACCTTTTAAATTAGCGGCAGCTTTTGACCGGACATACCTTTTTTGGTCTATCCATACCTAATAGAAGTTATATACATACATATGTATCGGTATGTACAAAAATGCTCAATATTTAAAATAAAACTACCTTTTTCCATTCCGAGACTCTTTTTATAGGAGGACCAGCGCTATTTAGCTCTTCTACAATAGAATTTCAAAATGCGCCCACCACATCCTTGGAAACCTTTATAAAACCACATGCTATGGATCTGTTATTTTGCATCCTATTGAGGAGGATGTCGCTTTGTACTTTATTTATTGCTTTCGACCTAAGAAATAATTAATAAAAATAGAAATTACTTACATTTTTTATTCAATTCCCTAGAGAAAACAAAATGAACAAACTAAAACAAAATTGGGAAAAAACAGCTTTGAAAAAGTCGTTCACGATAAGGCGAAAATTTGAATTTTTGAATTTTTGTACATAACATTTCCCAGTGAATTACATATCAGAAAAAGGGAACAGGGAAAAATTATTCACGATAGGATTTTTGGGAAAAGGGAAAATATTTCGAGGGAAATATTATTAACGATAGGGTTGATTATTTTTTGTATCTTCAAAATATATGCACTAATAATAAGTTCTCAAATCTTAAGACTAAAAATAAAACTAAAAAATTAAAAATATATATACTTCAGTGCAGCTGGTGCTAGAAAAAAAACTGTATGATGACACGGTTGTTGTTATCATTTATTGGCCACCTCGATCATTCAGTATGTTGCGGGCCAGAGGATTTGGATGCGTTTCAAGCTTCCTTAGATACGTTATTGCATGTTTCGCTATTACTGCCTTAACTAGTGGCACGTTTAGATCTTTGTTGATGTTCGAGTTTCTAATATACCTCGCACCCTGTAATTATATGTAAAATCTTGTTTTGGCGCCTTTAAATTTTTTCTAAATTTGAAGCTGAGGCAGTTCCCCATAACTAGAGCGATAACATAAGAATCGAATTATAAAATCTAAGCTTAGGGTTGAGTTTCTACCAATGATCCAATTTATTTACACTGCTTTTATCTTCATTTGGCTTAGTTTTGCTTCAATGTGACTTTTCCAGGTTAAGCGTCTATCGAGATGTATGCCAAGGTATTTCACGTCTGAGTGTTGAGATATAGTTTGGTTATAGGAGGGCATGAGTTCCTACGCAGATTTTTGATTTGAAACACCATCTGACGGCAATATTGGTAGTTAATTTAGAGCACATCCACTTGGATAATCAATGCTGTTGTAAGCTTACGTATTTATACAAATAATTTTAGAAACCAGCGAATCGTGGATTATGACTCGTGGTAAAGCGGTACAGAGCCGCCCCAAGGGCAGGGCGACCGGGGCAAACTTGTGTAAGGGCGAAAGAAATATCGCCGTCGTCTTTATGGATAGGAGCACGAATATTGAATATTTGACGAAGAATTCGAATGTAATCTATGACTATTAAAAGAAACAACAATAAGTTGTAGAAGAGCAGTAAGTTGTAGAAGAGAAGTAAAATACGAAAACAATAATATTATATGTGAAATTACCATACCATAAATATTCAGTAGGATTATTACTGAATAATAACTGAATAATTGTTTATCATCATGTTTAAAAAACTGTCCGGAGCACAAAGATTCAATTAGCAAGAGAAGAGGAGGCAACGACTGAAGTGCTTCTTAAGTAGGTCCTAAATCTCACTTCCTATTTTGCTCCTTCTAGTTCTTCGGCTGTCATCAGTGAACGTGAGTGTACACTTAATGAAGTTGAAATACTAGTAATACCAGATTGAGATTCTAATGACGAAGATATTAATGAGAATGAAGCTGACAAATCGATATTAATTTCTTCTCCTAAAACTGTTGGTTTGATATATTCGGATCCATCCTCTTGGGCAGAATTCAAAAATAAAAACAAGTTTAATTAGGCCAATTAAATGAGTAGCGGGCCAGATCACAATCTCGCCCCGGGTGCCTACTAACCTGGGGGCGGCCCTGCAGCGGTAGATGAGATAAGACTATTATTTTCCGTGGTATCATACAGATTATAATTGACCTTAATAGTTATCGTTCTCTGAGAAGTTGTATTGTTTTCGTAGTATCCCGCAGATTTAATTCCGCCACTCTATTGTACTCGAGGTACAATAAAGTAGCTACCGTCTTGTTGTGTTAGTACAGTTATTCTTGTGGTATCTTGCAGGCTCACTGTTTAAACCTTCCGGGCAGCCAGACCTGCCTTGTTGTGAGAGCATAGCCTTTCTGTCGTATCCCGCAGGAGTGCTTTTACAGTCATAGAGCAAGTTGGCTTTCTGCTGCTAGGTTTAGATAGTTTTGCGTAAAGCAACGCCGACAAAGTGGCCTTTGGTAACTTGCCATCCGCTGTTCCCCGCAGAAAGCGAGTTCCTTCAGAAGAGTTTGGCGTAAAGCGACGTCGACAGAGTGGCCTGGGGTGATTGGCCATTGTTGTTATGTATCGCTACTTCCTTAGCATTATTCGTATATATCTACAAGGTAGTTTAAATTGTAATAATTTTTCTATTTAAACAACTTCTATAAAGAAATAGAATAGTTAAAAGTAAGCAGGCAGAAAACATTTTTCGAAACAATATTAAACAGTTAAAGGGTAAAATCTTAATTAACTAATTTTGAAAAAAAATCTTTCCCCTCCTACTGTGTCAATGAGTCAATGAAATTACTGATTTAAATTTTTCTTTATAATTCGAAAAAATATGTTATGACTATGGTTTTACATCTAAGAACACAGCGTTGTTAAGTATATGTTTGTCAATCATAACTACAAAACAACAAAACTTCAAGGTTCATGGCTTTTAAAAAGGACATTGTCTAAGAGGCGATCTACTTATTTGCTATTTCTGTCTGTGTATATAACGTTAAACAAATACTAAATTTATAAGCAAGCTCCTTAAGGGGTTATTCAAAATTTGGCTGAAAGTCGTTAAAGTCATAAAAATAAAATTTCAAATACAAATTTGTAATTTGTCACATTTTTGGAAATGTTTGAACCAGAGGGTAAATAAATTTTTATATTCATCTATTCTGTCTCTATGCACAAATTTAGTTACAAAATTTACATACAAATACTTTATATGTTTATGTAGTTCTAATTTCTAAAAACATAAATTATAAAACAAAATATAGAAAAAGAAACAAATTATTTTTAAAATACTTTCGTTGTTGGTTGATCCTTTTAGACAAATCTTTTTTACTTTTTGTTATTTGTCTTTTTTGTTGCTTGATGACATCTTGACTTCTTTAAATTTAATTGCATTTAATTATGCAAATGTTTAAAATTCATAGAAACACTAGCACACATTTACATACAAAACTCCGAGTAACTTAGAGTTTTATTTTCGGGGATAAAAGCCTTTACATATACACTTACATAAGCTTGCACAAAAGGGCGTTACAAAATTGAATTGCATTGAATAACAAATATAATTATTTTATTTGAATTATGTTTTTAAACAATCAAAAAGTAATGACGATAGGGTTGTGCTTGAAAAAGCACACCAGATAATTTTTTTTATATTTTTTTACTTATTGTATCTTCATATCTTAAGTCTAAAATAAAAATAAATATTCTTGCCTAGTCAAGCCAGTGTTAGACAAAAAAAAAATTGTAAATTTCACGTTTGCTGATGTCACTTGCGCGTCATCCCTCTAATCTTCGGACGAGAGAAGCAGTGTCCCTCCTTTTTAGTCGAATCTAACAACGACGTCAGAGGATTTTCTTTCATAGACATTCTAAAAGGCCCATTTGGTAATTCTGAGACTTTTGAATTTTCAGCGAACACAGAAAAGAAATATGTGCACCAAATAATGGTTTTAATTAGTTTCAGATACAAATGCAATTAATTTTATAATTAATTTAATTATATTCATAATTCAGAAAGAAAAAAGTTTCCCAATTAAGTAAATAATTGAATCAAGCAAGAATTTAATTGAAGTTTTATTTGGAACTAATTAAAACCTTTAATTGGAGCAAAAATTTTTTTCTGTGAAGTTTGTGTTTGACAGCCATTGAAAACAAACAACCTTGTTAATTTTGAGGAACATACGCTGCACCATCAATTTTAATGGATAAAAATTCCATTATGTTCGCACCAGTACAAATGATGCCAAACGTTCTGGTCATAATATTGTATTCACATTTATAATATTGCAGCTGTCGTACACGTGTATATAGCAATAATCTATGAATCGGGCAACGAACTTCTACACTATTCAGAATTGTCTCTTGGTTAAGCTCCTAGTCGTACTATTTCATGTTTTTAAATTTGAAAAAATGGCTCCGTGGTAATTCGTGGGTACCTCTATATAATGCTTGGTAGTGCGCTAGACTTTCGGCTACAGGTGTTTACTGTAGACAGGCCAGAAGCTTCGCAACCAGTTTGGATCAAAGAACAGCTCATCATTAAAAGAAACGCCTACTTTGAGAAACCAGGGAAATCATTTTTTATATCCGTATCATACAGAGGCACAAGCATTTCATCTTTTTACCCTAAATGTGAACATCTTGATCAATTAAAAAAGCGATCCGGAAATACGGCGCTTTGTTTAGAATGGATTTTTTTTGACACACAATTTCCATCCCTGGATAAAATTCTAAAACTCATATAAAATTGTAAAATTCTAACAATTATTGTAAAGCTCTGTTAAAGGGGTTTAAAATATTTTAATAACAATGTAATACCACAAAGTAGTCATACAAATCGAATGCAAATTTTATTCAATTGGCTATTTGGGAGTACGTCATTATTTTGAAACAGCGCCATCTGTTGCGCAATCTGTGTTTAAAGTTTGCAGTACCTTTAAATTGGTAAAAGAAAAATCGGCGTACTTTCACTGCTTTTAATCCACTTTCTCTTGTAAATGAGATTTTTTGCGGAAAATAAGTATCCTATATTGGAATCAGGATACTAAGATACCCCCTCACATAATTTTGCTAAAATCCATCCAGTATTGTTTAAGTGATGCGAACATAGACAGACAGACAGACAGGAAATGAGTTACTGTTTTATTATATGCATAGGCGACAGCTACATCTAAACTATAATATTGTTGGAAAAATACATATTTAACTTTTATAAAAATAAAATACCTTTTTCAAGAAATACTTTTATATATTAAAACAATTAAATATATTTACTCAAAACCCTTTGATTGTTAATGAATTTATAATTTTATAACATTTTCTTCTGTTGAATAAAATAAAATAAAATAAAATAAAACAAAATAAAATAAAATGGTAGCTAACAAAATAAAAATTAGCTTAGGTTGGCTACAGCCACACCGTTGTGCTTGTAGCCATGTTACTTTAATTTCGTCAATATAATCGTCTTCCCATAAGCGTGTTTATTTTAGTTTTGGCAGTTTGTAGTTGTACCGCACAAAATATAGTAAAGTCAAATCTTACTGGAATATCAGGCCATCCTTTATAAATAAATTATTATGGAATTTCTTGTTGATACAAGTATCTAACAATCAATAATACAAAGTGGCGTAAATTAAATCACCCTATCGGAAGACGTTATAAAGTTTACGAATTCCGTCATTCGTCGATTATCTTTAACATTTGTGAACTAAAAAGCTGCAGTATACAAACCAAAAATCAAATAAAATTTTTAAATTCTAACTAAAGATTTTCTCATAGTATAGGTAAAGTATAGTTAATCATAAAACAAATAGATGTCGGGATTTCAACGGATTTTTACGTTTTGAGTTCTCCGGAATCCTGTGTGTGGGTGCGTACGTGAGTGGATGTGTATGTCACTACTTTTGTGGAGGCTCTAAAGGTCATACCGTTTGACATATAAAAATTAAAGTCAGTATGTGGCTTTGGTATATGGACATGAATGATTTTTGGATGGGGCCAGTATTAGGTTACTTGGCACCCCAATTTTTTTAATGCTCTGCAGTTCATACCGTTTTATATATCAAAATGAAATTCAGTATGTGCCTTTGGTATATGGAGATAGAGTGCGGTGTAGATTTTGGGCATAATTGGAAAGGGGTAAGGGGTAGTTTACTTAACACCCCAAACCGAAAATAATTATTTTTTCGATTCGAATATACTTTGAACTTTTATTCTTTATTTCTTATCTTTAATATATCCATAAAAATATCTGTTTCCATGAGGTATGGTAAAGTTGAGTGTGGGACAAGCCAGAGTTTTTATTTAGTAAAAAAGTTATAAATTCGATGATTAAATTTCTTTAAACTATACTTATCGCACATTAAAGTTCACAAATTAAGTTGATGATGTACAAGCAACACAACAACATACATAACGTTATTTTTCGAATTAAAGAAGACAGTGATGCAAACGAAATTTGAATGAAGATTTATATGCACTGGTTTATGAAAAAATCGATTTTTTTTTTATTTTGAACTGTGACAGTTTATAATTTAGTAAGCGATATATACGTACATATAAGGTATGCCAAGTATGGTTAATAGTAAAGTGTAAATTATTGATTATTAATATGTATACATGTAATGTTCCAAAAAGGAATCAAACACTGTCAATCAAATAAAACTTTGCTTATCAGCACAAAAAAAATAGTCAAGTTTGAGGCCACTTTTCTTTTGTTTGATGTTTTTATTATTATTTTTGTTCAGATAATAATCGAAAGAATTGTTCATGAAAAAAAACTCATACCCTTTTCACATTATACATTGTATTGATTGTAGTATTTATGTGAATAAAATTACTCTTTCAAAACTCTGTTGATTTAAAGCTTCCAAAAAGTAAATCGATGTGTGGATCGTAACAAATTGATGCAAAATTAAATTTTGCTTTTATTATTTAAATTTTATTTTTGTGAATAAATTTATTAGATTTATCAATATAGAAAGAACAAACCTAAATTGATAAAACGAAATACACAAGTATTTATACAGTATGTATGAGTCAGTTATTAAAAAAATAAAAAACATATTTTACTTTAAACAAAATTTGCTGCTCTAAAACACATGTTGTATGTATACTCGTATGTACATACACTATGTCAAAAATATAAAACATTCGCCAAAATCGTTTACTTACAAATTAATATTTTGAAGTTCCATATATTCTCTCTAAGTTAAAGAATAATTAATTGAAATATAAATTAGGTGATCAGACACTAGCAGAATGTAATGCATTTTATGGATCTCTACATCCGTCTTTAGCATTCTTCGCATCTATCTACTTTGTAACCCTCCAAACTCATATAAAGGAATACGAGAAAAAATGTGTCCAATCACTTGTTTGCGGAGGTTGCCTCGTTTACTTATTTATTTTAATTTTTGGGCATTGAGGAAAATAAATATTATATTAAATTCTCATAAATTTGCTTTCCATTAATTGTAATCTTGAAACCTTAGATTTTTTTTGTGTAGCACTGGCTGGACTTAACAATTTTTATAAAATTTTTTTTAACCTTTATGCTTAAGATATTAGTACTTATTAATTACACTGAAAAAAAAAAATAATATAAAATACAATAAAATTAATTACATAGTAAAAAAGGCTTCCATTTTTCCATCGCAGTTATTCTCAGCTCATACAATGTATTAAATTGTCTATTTCCTTTATCACCTTTCCCTAAGGCTTTTAATGGTATACAAATCCAGGGGGAAAGCAATCTAGAACTTCAATGTTATGATTCATAACGAACTAACGTGATTGACGATTTTTATGAAGGGACCCGTGCCGGAACACCCTAGGATGCTGTTAATTCGCAGATATGACAGCAAACAAAATTCAGAAAAAAATATTAATTAAAAAGATTCCATTAGATACAATTTTTAGTTTCCGACTCATCATTATTATAATTTTTTGCAATAAAAGTTTTAAGATTTTTTCATGAAAACTTTCAAGATAAGGAATTAAGCATAATGGAAAACAATTAATGTTAAATATAAAATTACAATTAAAACTTTTTATCGAAAAGATATAGTTTTTGATACTCAATAAAATTTGTTATATTAAAAAAAAGCAAAAAGAATTACACCAACAATGCACTTATAATTATTTGACAGAGTATACGTGCAAACATCTAAAATATTTTTGGCAAAGTTTCAAAATATTTGTTTAATATTTTCCGGAACAAGTATTCTATTGTGTCAAATATGTACGTACATACACATGACAGAAAGAAATGCCATAATTCAATGCGTGATAGGTACAACTACCAAACAAAATATACTACTATTCTTGAACTTGTACTTATAAATTAAAAAAATGGTGTTTTATTAAAGATGTGCCTGATAGATAACGATTTAAAGCACAAAACAATTATATTGCAAACTAGGCTAATATACAGGGTTGTCTAGATGTTATATTATAGCACATTCGCACTGATATTTTAGAGATCGAAATATCGACTATCAGACAGTATTTTATCTCTGCGGACCAAACTGTGTCGCTTTATGCTTGACTAACTTTGGGAAATACTGCAAACCAATAGGACATTAGTCGAGGCCGATTTTCATCACAGCGGTTATGTCAACAAACAAAATTTTCGAATCTGCGAATCGGAACCTAGCACGTCATTTTAGATGAAGCCAATGTATACACAGATTGTGACAGTTTGTTGTGGGTTTATGCAGCTTATCAAACAATCATTCTTTTGCGCACTAGGTTCAGTAATCGTGTTATCAGTCATCTTGGCCTCGGTACTGCGATTTTTTAGTAATTTTTATTACGAAGGTGCGCAAATTTATCCACAGGTCAATATTGAGTTGAAAGTTAATACTTTGTCATACCAAAATTTCTACGTACTAAAAAATCAAATTTGTTGTAAAATGCCTATTATCATCATATTGTTTTTTATTCAGGCAGCTACTTTCACTTCTTCGTACGACTATTAGCACTTGTTTATGTGGCTATTAGTTACTATCATGTAGCTAGTAGATCTTATCTGTGCGCATACCAGCTGGAGTTTGTTTTTCTAATGGAAAATTTTCACTATTTTGTTGCATTTAAAATTTTAACAACAACAACTCAATTGAAAAAGCTGTGGGGTTAGTTTTCTTCTGCTTCTAAAAAGAGTTCGCTATCTCAGATTTGGCTTTAAGTTTGGTATTTTGATTTTTATTTTAGCTATCGCAAAGCCAGCATTGTGGTGAATTTGCTAAAATACTACTAGCTTTTTAAACACTGCAATTACCTAGAGGGTATTAGTGAGCATTAACTTTTTGTTAACCTTTTGTGTAACTCTATCACTATAAGCATCGGAAAATGCATGATAGTTTTTACAAATGTCGTACCTTGATATGAAAAATATTGCTCTTTGACTCATAGTATGATCACAATTTAACTTTACTTTGGCTACCGATCAATACGAGTACTAATTTTTAGAAAAATTATATTTTAAATTTTTGTAATAAAAATTTCTTCCAAATTAAAACAAGGATTTTTTTGTTAATTTGTTTGTCAAAAAAAAAGTGAAAAGTTTTTTTAGAGTGATGGCCATTGCGATCCTAAAAATGTTATATATCACTATAAAATTTACGATCTCTACTTTAATACTGTAGAAAAAATGTTGCGCGTTTTTGCACCATTTTTTGTTACAATTTTTTCCAAATTTCACCTTTTTTTCTGTTTTTCCTCATCTTGCATAGGTAAATACGAGTAATAAACCTTTTTGTCGGTCATAAAGTGTTTTTGGTTTCTAAGTTGTTTTACATAAATTAATTGTTATTATTTTAAATAACACGTATTGTTACTAGTATAAATTATTTATTATCTATACATGTAATAAAACTGTGATTTTCTGTCTGTCTGTCTGTCTGTTTGTCTGCTACTTACGAATAAATAAATAATTCTCGGATAAATTAAATACTATAAAATAATAAATTACAAAAATTATTTTATTAATATTCTCTTCAACATATAATCTTAATACTGAATTTTATTAAAAAAACAAAATTAAAAAAAAAATTCACATGAACGTTTCATGCGGTGTGATTGGAGGGATACCTCTCCCTCCAAAAAACTTGAAAATTTTATTTTTATGTTATTAAGACGTATGTAATTTCTTTTCATTTCTTGTAATAATTATATTATTTTTGCAAATAATATTTTACGTCACCGCCCACAAAAGGGAGAGGGGCGAAAAATGGCATTTTAGAATCTTCAGGGTCCAAGTTTAGGCTTTTGAACATTTGCCAACTATAAAAGTTACAGTTAAAGCTAAATAAAAGTATGGGAAAACTGAAAAAATTGGATTTTTTTTCTTATTTTATAGCTTTAATAGCCTAAGACTCAGTAAATTTTTAGAGCCAATATAAACTAAAAAAAAAAGTAATGTCCGGCTAAATTGGCAAAAAAAAAACACCTATGAGCTTCGGTTAGAAATGAGAGCAACATTTTTGTTTATTTATTTTACCAACACTATTCTTTAGTTGATACTAATCTAGTATCAAACCAAGTAAAACAATAGTTTACTTTAAACTTCAATTAATATTTAACAATCTTTAGTTTAGTTTTTCAAAGGCTGTAACTTTATACATTAATTGATCAGTTGTTAGGAGAAATTTAAGTCTTTGCGGTTTCTCAGGTTTATTATTTTAATATTATTATTCTGAAAAATTTGTTTACATTTAACATTCTGTTAATCCAGATTAAAAATGCTTTCATCCTTAAGATGTGGCTTAGTAAAATCAGCAGTTCAAATAACAAATGTTAAATTTTAATTTCTTAAGGGCAATTTGCTAAGAGGAAATCTAGATTTTAGTCAAACGTCCTTAAATTGTTTGCCAACAATTCCATTGTCGTAGTTATCATTGATGTAGTGAAACATACATACTCTTAAACACTTACAATCATACCTTCACCAACAATTTATACACAAATGTATATGCAAATGCTATTTAACGAAGATGTAAAATGTTTAGTGCATTTTTAGGTCCTAAATACTACAGTGTAAATTCTACAAATAAGGTACTTTTATATATTTTACTATTCGCATTTGCTGTATCCTCTTACTAATGGGTTCAAAAAAGTACTTTTGCTTTCAGTACTAATTCCAAAACCAAATTCTCTAAATCTACTCTGTATGTTCATACTATTCTTAAAGACAAATACTTTAAGTTGCAAATATACATACCAAGGATAACAATAATGTACGTGTGATATAACCATACAATGAAAATAAAGACACTATGGGATGGAGCAGGAGTAGGACGACGATGAGACCGAGAACGAGAAACAAAAGTAACAGCAGCAATAGCAGTAAAAAACAGAGCTTAAAAAAAAGCAAGTTAAATTTTCTAGGGTACAATTTAGCAATTTACGTCTGTACGTAAGTGTGTGGACACTGAACAAACAATTTTTTTGTTTGACCTACAGTACAATACGCTTTAGATATTCTTACACTCATATACAAGCACATATATCTCTAACTGTATGTGTATGTAAATAAACTAATGTATAGAGTGGTGTTTCATAGAAAAAAGAAATGAAAATATGTATTTAAATGTTAAGTGTTAAGCCTTAACATACGAATGCATGTGATGCTATTTCTATATAAATGTGTTCGTAAGTAAACTGTGTTGTGGGTTGGTTGAAATGCTTACAAGGCACATCCGGCATGCAGCACTAATGTTTCTACTTTAGTTTCCTGTAAGTATTCACCCATTTAGTAAGTTTAAACTTTTACTCAAATTTGGTTTTCGTTTTTTACTTCTTTTTGCTGCAGTGTTTTTTATTGTAGTTTGACATACTATTAGAGGTTGTGTGTACAAGTGTGTGCGTCATGGCCATTTGTCTGCTCGTCTCTTGGGAGTCAGAGAAGTTTATATGTTTTGTATGCACAAACCTACCTACACAATAAATAGTAGACACATATAAACGTATCCTCTAAAAAACAGTAGCGTGCTGCCAATTGCAAACCACTGCTGTTTATTAAATTTAGAAGAAGTGAATATTTCATTAAAATATAGAAATAATTTAATATTAACAATTTTCATTTTGCAGTAAAACAATTGTTTTCTTTTTTCAAGCTTAAGGTCATTGAGCTTAAACAATTGTTTTATTGTTAAACATAAAACGGTCGAATAACAAGGATCAATTTCCAATTTATAAGGAATAAGTGCTTAAGTCGACATAAGCAAAATTTAAGTTAGTGGAACCTTTGTAATCTCCATACTCTAAAGTATCCATGTGCACAGTTTAAATTATTTTGTACCATTTTTCAGGAAGTTATAGTGAAATGACTTTCTGCTTATCTTTATTCAATGTTTAATCGCATTTGGATAAAATCTTATTATATGTGTAGGGAGAATATCGAAGCAGACCACCTCCATAATGGTTCCCTCTTCGACCCCCTTCCATCCTCTATGATCACAGGCAACTGAAATGTAATTTACGGCAACCTACTTACATTGAGTCACGTGCTACAACCAGCCCTTAATCTTGACTTTAGAGATTTCAGGCTGTCGACTGGTAAATATCGGCCTTCTTGCTCATCACGCAATATCTAGTATTTGCTATCATTTTTTTAAGGCTCGGGTCCCCCATGGCATCCACATTCAACAGGCTTGTACCAGTAGTCCTGAGTCTTATGCTAGCCAGTGCTGAATATTTACATACAATGTGCGCTGCCGTCTCAGCCACTTTTCTTTCCACGTCTCCTCTTCTGCCTCTGCCTCTCATTTTTAGGCATGAGCTGTAGAGACTCCGACTCGACGTTGAAGGAACGTTTTAGGCTGCCTGCCTCCAAAAAGGATTTACCTAAGCCCACAGGGCCAGGTCGTCCAATTCTTCCACATTTAACTCCATAGCCGCAGGAGTACCTTTATAGACTCAACAGTCCAGCCCTTGCGAGGGTTCTTTGTCATTCTCTTTCGATATCGTCCCTTGGCTAGTGGGAACCAGAGTTCCTCAAGGGATTGACCTCTTTACTTCTAATGAGGCTTCCTTGTCCATCCCTATCGAAATATCCCGGTTCAATGCCATAGGAGAACCTTTAGAGATTAACCTGTTCATCCCTTGCGAGGCGTTCCTGCCATCCCTTCTTACTTCTTCCCTATTCCGATATTGAATGACGATGTGCCCAAATCATGCGTTTGATTCCCATATGTAAAGATTAAAAATAAGCTATTTTTTAATTATTTTTTAAGTTTAAAATTGCTTTCCTAGGAAAATTGAAAATCAGCACTTTTTCCTTATTGCCGCAGAATTATCAATTATGAATATCAAAAATTTTTAAGCAAAATTGAGTAACCTATATATAGTTATATATAGTTCCTTTTTGAAACGATAGTGTATAATTAAAGCAGAACTCCAATGAGAAATTTACTGACTCTGTCCTCGATAACAACTCTTACAGATCACCCAATCCTTGTTTTCGTAGAACAAGTCGTAATGGTAAACCAACAAATACCGTCAAAAAATTTCATTCAATTATTTGTTACGCTGGAAGTCTAAGCAGTAGGTTTGAAACCATTAGACATTACAATAAGATTCTATATCGTCCCATAAGCCTCGTGAAATCCAATGCCTTCATTTCTTCACAATAATGGCCACCAAAATTGACGTGCCTTAGTCCCATAGTTCTTCATATGCTTCATTCTGAAAGCCTAAGTACTTTCTAAAGAAATATGAGACACAACTGCTTTTCGCGAAGGATGGAACAAAATATTATCAGGTTAAATTCGTGCGACTTGTAAGCTTAACTATTATCTGTACTAAGGGCGGCTACATCAAACAAATACACATTTTTCTTTAAATCTTTATCTATATTTTATACATCATTCTGGCGTTTTAAAAACAAAAGTGGGCAGTTTTCAGTTAGTCGAGGGATGCAAAACATTGAAAACTAACTTCAAAAAAATTGTTTGAGACAATACTGCCTACAAAGCTCTTCACTAGTCTGCAGAAAAAAACTTTTTTGAAAACACTCTATTTGGTGTGAATCGAACCTGCAACCCCCAGACTCATAGACTAGCGCTCTACCAATCAGTCTATCGAGGCACTCAGGAGGTGTTAATAGTTTTCTTTTATGTTAATTGACTTAACTAGACTTCAATTAACCCATATAACATTTTTGATATTTATCTAATTTCGTTTGGTTAAACAGAAAAATTTTTTTCACCAATGAAAGGGGTTAATCATTTTTAAATCAAAGCTGAATTAATTGTTTAATTGATTCAAATATATATTTGTTGAAAACAGACCAAAAAAGATTCCTAATTTAATGATTTAACCAAATTTTATTCTGAAACCTTTACTTGGAAAAAATATATCTTCCTGACTTTCAAAATGTTTCTTCCTTAAAGAACTAAAAACCCTTTTGAAAATATTTGCCTATTGGCTCTTACATTAGGCCCAAATAGGGAAGCAGTAAGGGACTAGGTGGTTGTTTGCCTTTAAACATTGAGTCAATTGGACCTAATAGTCAGAGATCTTTTAGCAATATTATCACCATCCTGGTGCACTAAATGCCGAGGTGTTGAAATCGATAGCGAAGTGACATTTTTGTATTAAATTTCATATCTTAGGTCACAGCAACCACATTTTTGTTTGATTCGAACTAGCGATGAGGGGACCTTGAGTTTTATCCACTAGCAGGCCAGTTTGTGCAATAAGTTCATGTGACGACCTAAATCGGTTGTATTTGACTAAGAAGGAGGGATATTGCCTTTTTTTGCCATCGCCAACCATGCAATTTATTTTTGCTCGGCACTAGCTGGTCCTAATAGAGTATAATTTAGGTTAAAAGAAGAACACCTTTTGTTAATTCAGATAATTTAAAGATGAGTATACATATATATATATATATATTTTTTTTTTGTTTCTGGTGCAGAAAGTAATCGAAATGGAATACAAAACACCAAATTTTAGAATCGTTGTCTGTCTGTGTTTGCATCAAGTAAAAACTACAGGATAAATTTTAATAAACTTTTGTCAAGAGGTACCTTGGTATCTCAGTTCAAATACAGGGTACTTTTTTCTCGTGAAAATATCTCATTTCCAAGAGAAAATAGAGCAAAAGTAGTGAAAGTACGCCGATTTAATGGTACTGAAAACTTGGCAGCACCTTTTATTTTTGTCAACAGGAATTTTTAAAAACTGTTTACAAACGTCTACAATAATTTTAGAATTTTATATAAATTTTAAAATTTTATATAAATGTTCCTGAGTAATTACCCAGAGATGGATGTCTTTATATAAAGTAAATACATAAATCATATCTGAAGCACTATAAAAGTAAGAGTCTTAAAATCAAAATCGAATTAAATATTGTAAGGACGCTGACGAAGTGGAGGACACAGCTTCTAATAAATAAAATGAAAAATAAAATGAAAAGGCTAAAATTTGCGTACAGCAATCACGGCGGGTCCTTATTTCGGCCAAAACTTCTTTTTAACAAACAAATAAGTTGGGCAACTCAGCATTCACATAGGGAAAATAAGTTTGAAATATTGTCAAACGTTGTTTATTTTGTTCCGCGGCGGTATGATATTGGCTGATAGGATATATTTCGCACAGAAACAATATATCAGTACCAAAATAACTTGATTTAAAAAGATACTTTGTACTAAAACAGGTAATACTAATTCTCCAGTACTTATTTAAACGCGGCTTGATAATGATGTCCTTATATCTAAAGTACTCGCCAAACGTACCAAACCAACAGCCAGTGAGGACGGTCTTCACTGAAAGGAGGCCGCATTTAATTCGAATGGTTCAGTAATAATAATTATCCAAATAATAGAATTGATATTAAAAAGCACAAACTTATATGTTCGAGACTGAAATACGATATAAATAAAAACGAATGGATATCGTAATTTGGGTTATGAAAAAGTAATATTCATACCGTAGTACGTCCCTGAAGTGTAACATGTGTGTTTATGGTTTAATTTAAAAGCCTCAACCATTCGTTTCCGAAAACAGAAACAAACAAAAAACTAGATAAAAGTCAAAAATTTAATTTTTCCTGCAAAAACATTTCTGAACAGAATACGACAAATACGACTCTTTTCCTTACATACACACTAACAATTCCTGAAAAGCCAAACTAAAACAAAAATAAAATTTTGAATGAATGAAACTAAAGAGAAAGTAGTTTTAAATGTGAAAGAAAAATAAAAATTATGAATGAATAAAAAAGTGAATGAATGAAAAGGGGTTTGCTTTTATTTAAATTTTAATTCGTAACAGCCTGAGGTTGTAAATTAAGTGCAGCAGCAGCAGTCATAGTAATGAAAAACAAAAGCAAAACTAGGCTCAGAGGTTGCAGGATATTTAAGATAAAAGAATATTTAATGTATAAAAAAAACTAATGAACTAACTAGTGCTATGTTTATGACTGAATGGTCTAAATAGATATGTTTGTTTATACTTTTGTATGTGTATGTGTGTTAAAAAAAGTAGACACATTGAATGGAAAACGAAACTTGAAACCATTACATTAATAACAGTTCCACAGTAAAAAGTGAAACTAAAAAATGAAATATTTAGAAAAAAGAAATAAAAAAACAAAACCTTTTAACCATTTTTTTTTTTAATTTAGTTTAAAATATTAAGTGCCATTTCCACAACTTACGAATAGACTAAATTAGAATTTTACGGATAAGCTAACGTATATTTTACTTTTAAATTGTAACGTAAGATTTGATTTGATTTTTTTTTTTTTTTTTTTTTTTTGAAAGTGGTATAATCCATTTTTCATATATTGAGATATTTAGGGCTTTACGTTTCAATCAATTTAAAAATACAGCTAAACTTTAATCGATTCGAGTGATGTTTTTTACGCTATACGCCTTTTAAATTTTATTATGAAATAATAATTACTAAAATAATTTGGCAAATTAAACGTTTTTTTAGCTCCACATGGACTTATACCACTTTCAAAAATAACATATTACAAGAAATAAAATCAGGAGCAAAATTAAGTCCATATTTTTAGACATAAGCTTTAGGATGTTTATGTAAAAAGTAATAAATGAAATGAAGACATTTGAATACACGAATAACCAAGCTTATTATTTCTGTTATAAAATAAAGGCCGATGTTGATTTTGAATAAAACACAAAATATTTAAGAAATTATTGTAATTTATTTCTATTTGGATAATATTGGTATGGTTCAATTATGTATGGAACAAAATATCGGCAAAATATCGATGACATTGATGTCGCGCAAAAAAGCCATTGTTTCGTTAGCTGTGTGGCAAGTGGCATCGTCCTGTTGAAACCACGTATCGTCCAGATCCATATCATCCAATTTGAGCCATACAAATTTCGTTATCATCTCACGATAGCGAACACCATTCACAGTAACTGCCTGACCGGCCTCATTTTGGAAAAAAAATACGGCCCGATGATGCGGCCAGCCCATAAACCCCAACAAACAGTCACTCTTTGTGGGTGCATTGGTTTTTCGACAATCACTCTTGGATTATCATTCGCCCAAGTGCGGCAATTCTGCTTATTGACGAATCCACTGAGGCGAAAATGTGCCTGGTCACTGAAGATATTTTCTTCAAAAATTGCCATTTCTTGCCACCATTCTGACCATTTACGACGTTTGGAATGATCCAGAGGTTTTAGTTCTTGAGTCAATTGCAGCTTGTAAGCGTGCAAATGCAAGTATTTATGTATAATGCTCATCCACGATGGGCGTGAAAGGAGCAATTATTGGGCACAACGACGAGTTGGGG
Source organism: Phasia obesa (assembly GCA_949628195.1). NCBI lineage: Eukaryota > Metazoa > Arthropoda > Insecta > Diptera > Tachinidae > Phasia > Phasia obesa. The sequence continues at coordinate 48,476,551 of OX451217.1, forward strand.
TGGACTGCTCTTCAGCCATACTATCGCGAACAGTAGCAAGATTTTCGGCAGTACGAGCATGCACTGGTGTTTTCAAATCTTCTACAGACCCGGGTTGCTCAAATTTTTGCACGATTTTTCTGATTGTACGCACATTTGGACGATTAAATTGAACGAAAAAATCACGAAGTGCACGATATGAATTTTGATTTGAACGTCCATCTTTATAATAAGCCTGAATAATTTTAACACGTTACTCGATTGTGTATCTTTCCATCGTTTAAATTGAGTTAGTGTGAAATTGAGAAATGTCAAATTAAATGCAGACAAAAACTTGTTAAAATTTAACCACACGATATTAAAAATGTAAAAATGAAAAATTACTTCGTTAAGATCTTTAAATAAAAAAAAAAGATATTTTAAACTTAGTTTTCTTTAGCAGTCAGCATATTGAAGTATTTATGGTATAATATTTATGGTAATAATATTGAAACATACTCAAGATGCGCCACCTCTGCCGCATACATAAAATTTTTAAACCGCCGCTGTTCAGTGTTTCGTCTCAGCTTGTTTCTTTCATTGATTTTTCATTTTAATTGAAGTGTGATAGTGTGAAAACGAAATGTTATGTTACGTTAGATATTTAAACAATCGCAACAATTCTCAGTTGATTTCTTTATTATAAAATCCAAAACGGACTTTAGTAATATCTGCAGCAGCGTACACTAAAGTAGCAATAATCATTAATAATTCCAATAAGAAAGTTGTTTTATTGTTTTTTAATTATTATGAATGGACTTATTCCACTTTCAAAACAAATATTTATGCGTTTTGTTTATTTTATGTCAATATATAATTCTATTGAAATTGTGATTGTAACTAAAGAGAGAAGGTGTCTATAGCTCATTAAAATTACCGTTTACTTAGTTTTTTTTTTAAGTGGACTTAAGCCACTTTTAAAAAGAGCAGCTCAATTATTTATTTGAAATTTAATTTAGTTCCTTTTTAATCAATTCTATAACATTAAATAATAAATTTGAATCAATTAAAAAATGAAACTAGTCTCTGAAACTAGTTTAGACTTTTTAATTTTTATTAATTCTTGCAAAAAATCCCGACCTTAAAACTTAATGTAAGAAGTAATCTGTAAGAATTAGATTTAAATCAAATAAAACGTGCGCTAAAATTAGCGGGAAAAAAGTAAATACTATGTGAATGTCAAGCCTCCCCCTATTACTGTTCAAAAGCTAAGCTATTTGCACCAGCATCCATCTTTTATGGCGACACCATTCAAGCCTCTGTCTATAACGGTTTCCACATTACCTATTGGGACACCCCTTAATTTACAATTATAAATTAAAGACCTGTTGTTATAGAGGACTTGGCCACAAAGATTCTTTGTAAATTTCAACTGTCTGTCAATAACGGTTCTAAAGTTTGGCCATATACAGGGTGGGCCAAAAGAAACCAAGGGCTCTCCAAAAATTTGTCTTAAAAGTGCCATTGTGTCTCGGGCAGTATGGGCAGTGGCTCCGTCCTGCTGAAACCACATACCAGGTCTGTTTTCAAGAGCAGGACGTAAAAAATTTTCTATCATAAACCGATACCGCTCTCCATTTACGGTTACAGCACTTCCATCTTCATTCTCGAAGAAGTAGGGCCCAATGACATTTTCAGATGTGATCCCACACCATACTGTACACCTGATGGGGTGCAATTGGCGTTGATGAATGGCTCTTGGATTTTCAGAACCCCAGAACCTACAGTTCTGCTTATTAACAAAGCCATTCAAATGAAAATGAGCTTCATCACTCATAATCAAATTTTCAATAATGTCGGCGATATGCTCTTTGCGTTAAAATAATTGATCTCTGGTTTAAATAATACAATTCCAAGTGTTGTCTATATAATCTGAAAGAAAAAATAAAAAAAAGTTAATAAACAAAAAAGTTATTAAACTTTTACACCCCTTGGTTTCTTTTGGCCCACCCTGTATATCAAATTACATGAACTATTGGGATACCTTTTAATTTATAACTCCAAATATTTATACTTGTTATTATACCAGAGAAAGTAGTGGACATTTTGCCTAATTTTCAAGTGTTTGTCTTTAACGGATCAAAAGATAGGACCTTTAGGATAGGATCTATATATCAAATTACATCAATTATGGGGACTCCCTTTAATTTGTAAATTATAATTATATACTTGTTATAGTAGACTTTTCAATACAGGTTCTTTGTAAATTTCAGCTCTCTGTCAATAACAGTTCAACAGTTAGGCCGCATACATAGCATTACATTAACTATTGGGACACCCTTTTATTTCCAAATTCAAATTTTATACTTTTTGTTATAGCGGACTTAGCAATATAGGTTCTTTTTAAATACATACATACATACATACATACATACATACATACATACATACATACATACATACATACATACATACATACATACATACATACATACATACATACATACATACATACATATATACATACATACATACATAAAAAAGCAAGATTCAGACGAATTGATAACCTCCTTCTTTTTTGAAGTCGGTTAAAAATATACTTGTGTTTGAATCACCTGTTATATAACTTCCCTGTGCAAAATTTAAGGCCAATTTTTAAATAATTAGGCACACTTTTGTTCGGTAGAAACACAATAATATATATTTTTTTAATTATTTAACAATTCTGGCTTGACCACTTTAATAGGTCTACACCATTGTGATGACGTGTTCTTTTAATTAGGACATCTTAATTTTTAATTGTTATAAAGAAACGATGAAAAATGCATTTTTATTACGAGTATCTTAAACAATAAATGTTTTGCGACAATAAGTTTCTTAAAGTTCAACTTGCACAATTAAGCAAACTTCAAAATCAAATGAACTTCATAACTTTATTTCTGTTAACATCTGTTCATCTCAGTTCAAGTTGTACGACCAACAAATACACAACACGAATAACATGGAAAGATAGAAAAATTTGAGCTAAAAAAGACATAAATTATTATATTTGACAATCTGTATAGTTTAACGACCAGCAATTTGAATTTTATTGTACATCTTTTTCTATTTTGTACGAATGTCTAACTTTGTTCATTTTATTTTGAAGACTTGCAAAAATAATGGTACAAACTTAAATATTCTGAAAACTTTAAATGTCAAAATTAATTTCAACAGTAATTAAAGCATAAATTTTTTATGTCAACATTTTTTTGTACTCTTCTTTAATTTTTGCTTTAACTTTTAATAGTTTTTATATAAAAAAAAATCACTGCATTGAAAGTTTGTAGAAAGAAATTTGAAGGAGTGAAATTAAAAAAGGTATAACTAAACTTTTTCAAAGTACTTTCCAACATTGGGATTCATATCATTGAATTTTCATTGGTATTATTGAAAGACAATTATCTTAGCTTTTATTTAATGCTACTGATCTTTTAATCACAATTGATTTTACCAGTGGCAATAAAAGTGTTATGAAATTCTATAATTAATAATTATAATTGATAAGAAAACAAGGAAAAGTGCTATATTCGAATCTTGTATACCCTTCACCACGGTGATTTTATTTATATAGACATAAACAGCATTATCCATATTGTTGATTCTTTACATAAATTAAAATAAATCGTGTGAGAAAACACTAATTATTCATGCTTTAAAGAAACAGAAGACAGCGACTACGCAGCTAAATGAAAACAAATTCCGTTGGCTAAAATTGTCGCCGTGTAATCTGCTACTTAATGATATCTTCAATATCATCTTAAACTCTAACATTGTTGTAGAAATACTTATTTTGCTTTTATAAAATTAAATAACTTTTTCAAAAAATAATAAATTTTTCCTTTTTGTTTGTATATGAATTTGTAATTTATAATTTTGTGACATTTTCTTTTGTTGAACAAAATAAAATCGTCGCATACAAAAATAGACATTAGTCTAAGTTGATTACAGCCACAACGGTGGTCGTCTAGCCATGTAACTTTGGTGACTTCAAAATGTAATCGTTTACCTATTAGCTTGTATATTTTTTTTTTTTTTTTTTGTCAGTTTGTAGTCGGTATCCTGATTTTGTCTATATGTTTAATGCATCTTGGTTTTAAAACAAAAATCTCATCTATTTAAGAATCAAAAACTTTTAAAACAAGTAAAAGTGCTATATTCGGCCGTACGGAATCTTGTATACCCTTCACCACCGTGATTTTATTTATACAGACATTTATTTATACAGCATTATCCATATTGTTGATTCTTTACATAAATTAAAATAAGTCGTATGAGAAAAAACTCTTTATTCATGATTTAAGGAAATAGAAGACAGCAGCGACGCAGCTTTGTCGACGTGTTGTCACCTACTTAATGATATTGAAGACGACAGCAACATCGTAAACTCTGACATTGTTGTAGAAATACTTATTGTCTAAACATAGTTTGAACAGTAAAAATATATTATATTTTGTTAAATTTTGAATTTTCAAATATTTTGGTCCAAACATAGTTTGAACACTAAAAAATTTTTAAATACTTGTATTCAAATGGTATAAAAAATAAAAAAGGACTACAATAACACGTACTTGAAGAACTAAAGAAATACCTACATACTTAACTTTTATTTCCATCCCAATTACTCAATATAATGTAAGATACAATTCGTTAAATCCTAACCCTAAAATATAAGACACGCAGCCATTAATCGCATTTTCTTTTATTTCTCTAACCCTAAAATTATAATCACTGGTGTGCAAATACTTTATATACTCTATTACATACATGTTACTCTACTGTATATTACATGTTACTCTATATACATACATAGATATATTCTTAATATTAAAATATATTATGTTAGTCATAACTTTCATTTTCACAGAAATATTTAAATTTTGTCTTTAATTATTGGAAAATTGTTTGAAAAATTTTTTGTAAAAATATTTTTTCAACATTTTTTGTTAAATTTTATTCGAAAATTTTTTGGAAAATTTTTAAAAAAATTTTCTGTGGAAATATTGACTTGAAAACGGTTTGTAAAGTTTTTTGTAAATGTTTAAAAATTTTTTTTTTTTTAATTTTATTGATTTTTTTTATCAGTGGGTACCCTGTGGGTCAATTGGCTAACTATATGTGTATTGCATTCTATAAAGGTCTTTAATACAAATCAAAGCAGAAAACCCTACCAACCTAAAAACAAACAAAAGTCGCCCCTCGCAGGGGGTTATTGACCCGCTGAGATCTGTATGCACTCATTGCGATCTACCTGTCGGGGTCTAATATTTATTTGACCAAAAAAAGCAAAAGAAAATCATTACGAAAACTTTCGAAACTATGCCTGACAGATTGATGTGCTTAAATTTTTTGTATCTCTTCTGGTGCCTTGGCAAATGTCATTTCAACCCGAACACGGACAGACGGACATCGCTTAATCAACTTCTCTATGTATAAGGATCCAGAATCTATATACTTTATGGGGTCGGAAATGAATATTGTAGAAATTACACACGGAATGACAAACTTATATATACCTTTTCCACCTGTGGTGAAGGGTATAAAAATATGTTACTCTATATACACACATACATACATATGTATATTCTTAATATTAATTATATGTTATGTTACAGTCATGATTTTCATTTTCAAAGAAATATTGAACATTTTTTATAAATATTTCGATAATTGTTTGTAAAAATTGCTTGCAAAAATATTTTATGTAAAATTATATTCGAATGCTTACAGATTACTTCTTACATTTTTAGTTTAGATTTGGTGCCCCTCTATCTGTTTTGAAGTCTGTTTTTTTTTGCAAGAATTATTATTGATGGAGTTTTTGAAATAATTTTATTGGATTGTAGCTAAAGAAACAAAAAAAAAATACCAAAAAGGTCTTAAAATAAATTTTCAGAAGGGTGTGGTACTATAGCTCATGTAGTCAACACGTGTTCAGTCCCCAACCGTAGCAACGTAAATTTGTATGATACGTTTAAATGCTATTTACATATCACAGCTCCCTCCTTCCTAAATTGGCTATACTATATTCAAACTAATACGCTAAATAACACCAAAAGCGCTGCAACACTGTTTTAAGAATAAACATACCATGTAATTGCAGTGATGCCGAAAAATAAAGCTTTTACTCCATTCTGTCTTGTCTACGCCTACCCCTTTCCAATGGAAGTAACACGATTGATATGGACATTAATTGCCCTAGTGTTACTTCTCTTAAAATGTAAAGGTTTTCCGTTAGTCGTAGAAAGGTTTCTGATAAATCCGTAATAAATCAAAGAATCTACATCATTAAATTGATTTAAAAAAATGATAAAATGCCTTAAAGACCACCTTGTAATATCAATTAAATGGGTTTTCAGGAACCAAAACTTCTCTATACCCTTCTGTCTGTCTCACACTCCACTCTGCAATATTAAAAGTTTCACTAAAGTTTGGCTACCAGTAGATATCAACCAATTTTAACACTTTTCGAAGACATTATTTACAAAAAGCCTTACTATTTTTGTGCATAAACTAACAACATCTTAAAGCTTCTCTAACCAAGGGTACAAAGGTCTCTTTATTGTTCTTTTATCCTAATTTTGGCACTATTTTCTTTCACACTGAATGAACTTTTAAACTGCTTGCAACAGGACAAGAATTGGAAGAAAAAGAAAAAAGGGCAAACATTAAATTTTTGTTGTAATGGAAGTGGTAATTCAACTCAGAGAAAAATATTATTTTGTCGTTTTTATGTTGTTTATAAACTCACACATATATATGTATTTAAATTTATGCAAATCTCTGCTGAATGTTGGTATTGGAAACAGAGAGAGACTAGTGGGCATGCTGAGACCATCAGTACGAAATTTGTCTGTTTTATTTGTTAAAGTGTCCTTAAGCTTTGAGTCTCAGAAAGTTTCAGTTTTAGAACTTTCTACTTTTACCCGCACACTTTGCTTACATACCAGCAAAAAGTATGTACATCTCGTTCCCGATCGCAAGGTCGGTCATTAATAAAATGGAAAAGATGTTGTCATATCAAGTACTTTTACAGTAGTGTTGTAATTTTTTTTAAATTAAAATGATTTCCTTTTTTTGCATGTTCCTGTAAACAATTTGTTCATGTTAAAGTTTCGGTTTAGTTCATGCAACTGTACTGAGCGTTGATGTGTTTTAACATAAATGTTAAGAAAAAATTCTGTTCATAATTAAACGTTTTTTATTATTCAAGTTTCAAAGAAAACGTTCTAGAAGAGGGAGAAAAAATTTAAATTAAATTTCTTAACAGGAATTTGTAAATTGATTCTTTTTTTTTTTTTTTTTTTGCTTTTCACAGAGACCAAATTTTGCGTGAAGTAAACTCAAAAGCTTTACTAATGTTTTAAATGACTTTCTGTTGCCAGGTCATATTAGGTATTTAATGGTTTTACGCCGAAAATAACAGTAATGATGAATTACTTTGTCATTATTAATTTGCTAAAAAGGTAATGTGAGCAAAATTTAATTGTGTTTGGCTTTATTCGTTTTGTACTTCAAACAGTTTACTTATTTTTTTCAATTGTTTAATATTCATTGGAATTTTAATATTGTCATCAAAGTAGAATTCGTTAATAAAAATTGTTGTAAAAAAAATAATGTTGATGGTGTCTGCTGCTCGTAAACTTAGGCAAAACAGACCAATTGGACTTCATGGTTATCATTTACTTCATGTGAAATGAGAAGTAATACCAATCATATTTTATTCATAAAACAATTGCAAATAAAAAGATTCGCTAGTTGTATATATATATACGAAGGCAACTCCATGATTTTTTGAATTACACATATTTGTTCAAAAAAAAAGCTTGGATTAATATTTTTTATTAAAATATTGTACGTGGTAGAGTAAAAAACTAAAGCATGGCATGACCTAAAAACGAAGCTCGTGAGACGCTCATTATAATATTTCATTGAATTCATGTCTGTTTATTGTTCATCGAACAAAGTGCGATGAGCTTATACTTTCACTAATCAATTTTAAATATGTATGAGTAAAAGTTGAACAACACATATAGTGAATAGGAAACATTGCCACTAATGACAGGCGAAATAGTTAGCCTGTTTACTCTGTTTACACTTGGGGCTACTGATGTGTCATACCCAACCATACCTACATTAACCTACAGACACTAATACCTTATGTTTACTTGTTAAAATTGGTAGCCTCTATTAACTGGTATTTTCTCTAACCCTTGGCAATGCAGTAAATTATATTTTTCTACGATAAAAATTTTCTCTTCGTCACTCAAAATTCATTCTGTTGAATGTTCTAACCCTATTAGTGGCTAAAAGTTATGCAGAGATGGGCCTCTTCTTACGAAATTTCCATGTTAAATTTACCAGTTAAATACATGTGAAATAGATTGGATTGGAACAAAGATCTTGGAAAAGTTTAAGCAGTTTTATGCGTTGAGTAAAACGCGAACACATTACATGCGTTCATTTTAAGGTCTTAATTTAAAACAAAATACAAATAACCAAAAACCATTAGTGCAGCCTCGACCACACACACTACTTACAACTGCACAACTGCTTAAGGGCATTTCACACTATAATACAAGTATTAATACTTTTGAATAACATGCAACTCTGATCTAAAAAACAATAACAACTCATCATGTTAGGGCTTTATTTTCCTCAAAAGTATTAATACTTCTTTTATAGTGTGTAAAGCCCTTTAACCAAACACACTAAATGTTTTAAAAATGAGACGAGTAAACACGGCGCTCACTAGTCTAGAAAATTCGTCTCACTCGGTCAGCTCATTGCGTTAATGAGACAAACAGAGGTTTGCTCACTAAAAGTTTGATATGAGTAGGCATGTGTTTAGTAAGCTAGTTTGTGTTCGAGTATGAGCACACCCATTAGATGAGCTTGCTTATGCAACTGTTTATAAAAATTCAAAAGGATGTTGAAGACGACTGATAAACAAACAATCATATTTTTTTTCGATAACTAGCTGTTGCCGCCACATCGTCAGCGCCCACAACAAATTTTAAGACTCTAAATTTTATAGTGATTCAGATATGGTTTATACTTTTACTTTATATAAAAGCAATTATGCAGGAATATAGACTTTATATAAACTTCTAAAATTATTGTAGAGATCTGTAAAGAAGGTCTAAAAATTGCAGCTGACAAAATAAAAGTTGCTGCTAACTTCGCAATACCATTTAATTGGTAAAATTGCGCACTTTCGCTACTTTTTGTTCTATTTTCTCTTGGTAACGAGATATTTTTACGGTGGGTACTAAGGACCCGCCAATACCGCCAGTACCGCAATATTTTACTAAAATTCATTCAGTAGTTTTGTCATAATAATTTTAAACAAATTTGTATTCCAATACAATAATATAACCGATACAACACCACAAGTGAATTGTGAACTGAACAATTATTTTCAGAAGACACTGGAAATAAATCACAAGATTTACAGTGCTTTTTTCTAATTTAATTTCTTTTAAACTGACATTTGCTTGTTAAAAAATGTGATATCTTTAATTTTTTTTCCTTTTTTTTCAAATTATAAGTTTGTGTTTTAGAGATTTTTGGGTTTACTGTTTGTCACGTTGAAATAATAAAGATTTTTTTGTATAATAATAGTTTAATTAAATATAAAACTAAAACAAGACTTAGGTTGTTCTGTACAATATTAACTAAAACGACAAAAAAATAAATCTATGTACTAAAAACTGCATGAAAAGCACAATAACATGTAACTGCCAACATATAAGATATTTTGCATACTGTATTGTTTAAAATAATAACATAAAGATGTAACATCACCAACATTTACATTTACTAGAAAAGAAATTTTGAGAAAACGAAAGTCCAGAGCAAAATATAAAATAAATAATATTTAATACTAACATCAACAAAGCTCTTTATCGCATCCTGAAGTGCTTAGATGCTAGCAAAGTTATTCAAATATATGTATACCTTTACAAAAAAATATCTGCTCGGTTAGTTTTCTATTTAGTATAAACGACCAAAAATACCTTAACAATCTTTGCAGGCACACACCAAATAATAATGTCAGCTACAGAAATGTATTAAAGATTGCACTAGAAATTATCTGGGATACAAGTTTAACAAAAGAATAAGATTGCACCAAAAGTGAGTTTCCATACATTAAACTAAATACGCACACTTTGACAAAATATAAACACTCACATATGCAAGAGTTTTTGTAGAGGAATATAAAAGTACAAAGAATGTATGCGCAATATATAGCAGCAGCCAAGCACATTTTAATTTCAAATTAAATTGAGAATGATTTTATATTAAAACCTTATATTATTTTGAAAATGACTGCTTTTTAATACAATTTTTTTTAATTGAGAAATTTATTTTCTTCTTTAGGGCCCTATGCTCCCCACAGAACCAATAGGAATAATAATCATATGTACGTACATCTTGGCACATCTTTGAGAAATGCGAAAATGCTTAATATACTAATCAGTCAGATATAGTTTCAAGAATTTCGATAATAAAAATCATGGAAATCGTCTCCGAACGGCGAAGTGCCTCCATTTTCCTTACTGTTATACCCTTCACCGCAGGTAGAAAGGGTATTTATAAGTTTGTCATTCCGTGTGTAATTTCTTAAAAATATTAATTTCCGATCCCATAAAGTATATAATGTATATTCTGGATCTTATTAAATAGAGAAGTTGAATTAGCAATGTTCGTCTGTCTGTCCGTCCGCTCGTCTGTCTGTCCGTCTGTGTTGGGGTTGAAATCAACTTTGCCAAGGCACCCAAAGAGATACAGAAAAGTTAAGCACACTATTCTGCCAGCATAGTTTTGAAAATTTCGCTATTAAAATTCAGCAACATCAGACCACTCAATTCGAGGCAGCGGGCAAAAAACCACGCCTACCTTTTTAAATTTTTTCATGTTCTTTTTTTTCTCTTTGCATTTTTTGTGTTAAATAAATTTTATACCGCGACCAGTTAAGCGCATGGAGTGCACACAGATCTCGGGGTTCAACAACCCCCTGCGAGGAGCGATTTTTGTTTGTTTTTAGGTGGATAATGTTTTTCTGCTTTGATTTATATTAAAGACCTTTATAGAATGCAATAGACATAGAGGTAGCCAATGAACCCATGGGGGGGTCAATATGAGTTCATTTTTTAAGGCTCATTTTGCTTTAATTTGATTATTCTAAATCAATATAGATTGCAGGAAGGTTTTAAATTTAAAAAAAAAACTTCAATAAAATTTTTTTAAAAAGTTCAAAAAATATTTTACAAAACATATTTTTACAGAAAAATGTTCGAAATTTTTTTTTTAATTTTCTTAAAAATTTTCGAATAAAATTTTACAAAAAATTTTCGAAATATTTAAAAAAAAATCAGTATTT
>OX451217.1:48488133-48735073 GCA_949628195.1 Phasia obesa
AGTTATATATACAACATCAGGATGCCGACTAGAACTGTCAAAAATAAAATACACCGTTGTGGTTGTAGTCAACTTAGGCTAATTTCTATTTTATTCAACAAAATAAAATGTCAAAAATTATTAATTACAAATTCATATACAAACAAAAGGTTTTGGGGAAAATATTTATAATTTTTTGAAAAAGTTATTTAATTTTATAAAAGCAAAATAGGCATTTCTACAACAATGTCAGAGTTTACGATGTAGCTGACGTCTTCAATATTATTAAGTAGCTGACTACACGGCGGCAATTGTAGCCAACAGAAATTATTTTCAGCGGCTACGCAGCTGACGTCTATTTCTTTAAAGCATGAATAATGAGTTTTTTCTCACACGACTTACACTAATTTATGAAAAGAGTCAACAATATGGATAATGCTGTACATGTCTGTATAAATAAAATCACCGGGGTGAAGGGTATAGAAGATTCGGCACTGCCGAAAATAGCACTCTTACCTGTTTTTTAATGTTTTTTGATTTTTTTTTTCTTTGTTGTGATGGAACTCGAAAATTCTAGACTACGAAGAACCCGGAATTTCACCAAAAATAAATAAATTTTAGTAATTTCACTAAAACAAAAAACCTAAAAGATATATTTTCGCAATAACTTTCCAAATAATCACCCAATGACCGTATTATACTGAAGTTGATAACCATAAGAGATAGTGTTATGACATTAGAAAACATAACGATGGTGAAGAGTGTATAAATATAAATAAATTATACAGGACGACAAACAAAAAACTAAAATATTAGGGTGGAGTTCTCAACTTATACATAATTTACTTTTCTAATTGGCTCCACTTAAATCTGTTCGATACAATATAACGATAACGATTAAACCGATTGGAAAATATTTTAGAATTTGTATTATTTTAATTTAATTTTTGAATTTTGAAAAAGTAAAAGTTAAAACAATTTAAACTTAGGTTTAATTTAACAACTTAAACCACATCGCTTTATATTAATTAAAAAATAATCTAAGAAATAACAGCACATATCAAAAGTTTAACTTTTTGTTTGCTGGGTACTGGCATGATAACATGCGGGTAAAGTACGTATAAAGATACTGGAGACAACGTCACTCATTATTGTAAATTAATGAAAATAAAAGGATACAAGTAGTATGAATGTATAAACACATACACACGTGTACATAAAACTACTAGAAAAAGATCATATAAGAAGTAAAGATAAAATCTCTCAAACAAAATATAAAGTTGCAAAGATAATACATATTTTTATAACTGTGGTAAAAGAAATATTAAATTTTGCAAAGAAATTATGATTAAATTAAGAAGAGATTAAATTGAAGCACATAATTTGAAAACTTCTAAACCTTATGCCAATAATTATAACAATAATTTTCGTTTTTAGCAAGCAATTTTTGGAAATTTGTTTAATAAATTTTATTTTAGAAAATTTTTATGTTGAGATAAAAATCTTAGTACAAAAATCGTAGTATACCTCCGCCTTGTTAAATGATTCTCTGAGAAGTTGAATAAAGTTACAAATGTTTAAATTTTGTTCTGAAAGTGAGAATTTTAATAAACAAAATGTAGGCAGTCTTTGGGACTGCCGATAGAAGTGAAAAGTAATAACACTTATAATATAAATAATCTGCTGTGGCTGAAGTGGTTAGCACGTTGACTACTAAAACATGCTCACGTATTAATTCTCTTTCTCACAGCGGCCTCCTTCGCCGGTATTACCACATAGCACTAAATCGCCGGCGAAGTAAAATAATTATAAATTAGCTATGCCAGCTTCAAACTAATAGGCCTACATGACACCAGAGGCGCTGCAACACTATTCTAAAAATAATTAGATCATGCAATTTCAGTGTTGCCATATGTGAAGTTTTACTATCACACTAACCATCTGTCTTATCTACTCCTATTCCTTTCCAAAGGAATTAACAATGTTAATATAGGCATTAATTGCCTGAGTGTTGCTTCTCTTTAAAAAATGTAATAGTTGACACTTCACATTGTCACATTGTTAATTTTATGACACAACATTCAAAGTTAAAAGAATCAAAAGAAACTGCGTTATATTTTACTGACCTTCTCTATTCTTGTGGGTTGTACATCCTCCTGTACAAATACGAAGTATTTTATGATCGGCACAATATTTGTAGCTATCCAAATTCAATGATCTAAGTATATATTACAATATTTTCACCTGCTATAGATATTGTATTTAATTTATATTGTAAGCAAAACTAAGAATATAAGGGTCTTTATAAAAACATGTGCTTGTACTTTGTGAACTTTCTACATACATACATACATACATACATACATACATACATACATACATACATACATACATACATACATACATACATACATACATACATACATACATACATACATACATACATACATACATACATACATATGTATTTACTGTGGAAAAAGTACATACATACAGCATACATTCATAGAGTAGAGAACTAGAAAGAGACAGATGCCAGTAGCCAGTATACTACTCGTATTATATATTTTACCTGTTACTGAGCATATCGAAGGGTTTAAAAGATAAGTTTATATAGAAAAAATATCATTAACTATAGGGACACCCTTTAGTTTCCAACTTTATACTTATTGTTATAGCAGACAGTAACACACGTTCTGGGAAAGTTGCAAGCATATGTCTAGAATGGTTCCATAGATAGGGTCATATAGGTCAAATTCCATCAACTATTGGGACACCCTCTAATTTACATTTTAAATGTATGTATGTAATTGTTATTAGACCAGAAATAGTAGTTGACATTATGTGTAACTTTTAAGAGATTTTCTATAATGGTTTCAAAGATACCGTCATTAAAGGGTGTCCCAATAATTGATTAAAATACAAAAATTATGGGGACACCCTTTAATTTACAAGTTTAAGTATTATAATTGTTTGACAGTGGACTTAGCAATAAATGTTCTGTGTAAATTATATATGTTTGTCTATAACTATTTGAAAGTTTGGCATTAACTGCTGAGACACCCTTTATTTTCGAAAATAAAATTTTATACTTTTTAAAAAATTGGGCCATATATGTACATCAATTAATTTTTTAAAATTTTAAATATTTTGCTTGTTATTATAACGGACATTGTAATATGTCCGTTTAAAAGATAGGGCCATATATGCCAAATAACTAAACCTATGGGGACACCTTTTAATTGTTAAGTTTAGTTTTGTATTAATTTTTGTAGTTAGGAGCAATAGTGATACGCACTTCTCTAAATTTAATTTGGTGCTCTTTACGGTTCATAATAAACGAAAATTACATGTATTTTGTATGGGGGTTTATTCTACCATGTGGTAGACTATAATATTTTTTGGGGTTGCCAGATGTTTCGTCCGTTTCTTTTTCCCGTAGATTTGTTTTATTAGTTACTCTTTCTATCAGCGAATTTATTATTGTCATTGGAAAACTGTTTTTCATTAATACATCTTTTTTGGTTTTAAAATATTTTCTGTTTTAAATTGTTCATTACTTATTTTCATAACTTTGTCAATTAAATTCGTTGCAGTGTTAATTTTCTGGTCCCGAGGCTATTGGTTTCATATACCAATTAGTGCAAATTATCTTCTTCTTTCTCGATATTTTCATATGAAATTGCATTGTCCTTTTCTCGTTCGATTGTGAATTTGAGTTTGTTATGGTAATTGTTAAATGTTGTCTGTATTATTTATTCGTCCTGATTTTTAATTATAGGAAGTAAATCGTCTATATATTTTACAATTACCTTCATGTGAATATTTTTCTCTTTTAGATCGTCAATACTCTGCTTGAGCTAACTGTCTAGGACAATATCTGCTATAGTCGGGGTTAGTGGATTGCCCATTGGCATACCATATATTTGGATTAGGAAAACTTAAGTATTCTCAGGAATTGTGTCCTTGGTATTTTGGTGTGCTCTTTTAAACGTCCCATTTTTTCATAATATTGCTTATAGCTAGGTGTGTAGGGATATTTGTAAATAATGATACCACGTATAATGATATTAAAATTTCATCGTCATCCAGAGTTATTAAGTCTAGCTATTCCTTTAGTTCTAACGAGTTTTTGATATTATATTCTTCGTATATTATATTTTTTAAAATATCTCGATACTTTGTAACAAGGTACTCCTACCGACGATGATATTGGTCGAAATGGTGTGTCAGGCTTGTGAATTTTTGGAAGCCCGTAAAGTCTGGGAGCTGTTACCGCGTTCGATGTTAATTTAATTTTTTTCCATTTTACTTATATATTCCTTCTTATATAGGTCCAATATGAGTGTGTTATTTGTTTTCTGAAACTTCGTTGTTGGGTCTATCCGTAGTTTACTGTATGTATTTTTGTCCTCTAATAACTTTTCCATTCCAGCTTCATAATTTTTTCTGTATAATGAAACTGTTTTGTTACCTTTGTCTGCCTTTGTGATAACTATTTCTTGTTTATGTTGTCTCAATATTTTTCTGGTGTCCTCATAAATGTTTAAGATGAATTTCTCCTTTTTACAATTTTTTATTGTCTTTTGTGCGTTAAAATTCTGTTTGCTATTTTTGATCTTGTCACATCCTTTTCCCAGTCATCAGTAAGAGTTTGTACCCGTTGTTCCAAATCTGCTATTAAACCGATTGTTGAAAATTATTATTGTTAATTGGTAAAGCAAATTTTGTGCCTAAAGACAGAAGCCATTTGCTCTCATCTGGGAAGTTTATAGATGTCTTATGTACAAACCAATCTGGGTTAAACTTCAAATTATATTCTTCCAGCTTTCCCTTCCATAAATTTTCAATTTTCGACATATGGGTTTTTCCATTTATTAGTTTAATTTTTCTATATATGCGTTCCTGCATCTTTATGAAGTCCTTATATTCTTCTTTGCTTGTTAGTTT
Source organism: Phasia obesa (assembly GCA_949628195.1). Lineage (NCBI taxonomy): Eukaryota > Metazoa > Arthropoda > Insecta > Diptera > Tachinidae > Phasia > Phasia obesa. The sequence goes on from OX451217.1 coordinate 48,493,063, forward strand.
GTTTCTTTTATCTCTAAATTCACTAATTTTGTATGAAATTTTTGTTCAACTTTATCCAAGTCTCGTGATATTTTTGTTGTTGTAAATAACTGTATTGTGATCTTCGTCGTATTGATTAAATGTTTCGGAGTGAAACCTCTCCTTCTACAAGTTAATAAATATTTAAGTCTTTCTTTATTTGTTTTCCCAACTTCTTCATATTTCTGCAGTATTTCTTAAGTAAGGAAAAGGTTTCTACGTTGTAATTTTGCTTTATGTAAGTAGAAAAGCCCATTTTTGTCGTTAGTTTTAATATTTCAATTCGACGGGCCTTTCTAAATTTTTTCACCATATTTATTGTCTATCGACCTTATAATCTTTTATATATTTATTTTCTATAGTTTTTATAGATAGGCTTTCAAGGTAAATTTTTTGTGTAAATAAAAGGACTGTTTATTTAACAAAGTTATTCCGACGATTCATTGGCAGTTTTTTCCAACATCATCAGGCAAATTTTTATTAAATCTGGCAACATTATAAATTCAAGAGAAAAACTTAGTTTAGTTACAACACAATAATCTAAATGTTTAAAGATTTAAATTACTTTAAGTCTTCAAATTATATTTGTTTTATATTTAAAACGATAACATTAACACTGGATTTAAAGGAATTTACACAAAGGAATGTTTTTACTTTCTCTAATAGCAAAACATATGTTATATTAATATTTGCTATTTTATTAAGTTTCAAATAAAATCACATATAAAAAAAAACGTAAAATATAAACGGTTGCAAAATCTAACAAGCTTTTACACACAATTATAACTGTCACAGCCCATTTAAAACTGTTAACAAGTTTTCATAGCAATATTTAAGCAAACAGAATTGCATTTAAGTTATTTGCAAAGAATCCCCTTGAAATATCGCTATAAATAATATAATCGATATAAGGAATATTGACATACGTGTGATAAACTAAAACAGCCAAAAATGAAATTATATTTTTCAGTTGTTTTCACAAGACTTCGGCTTTAAGTTTCAAAACTGCTGACAACTATATAGACAAATGGTATTTATTGAATGTTTCTGATTTAGTTGCACTTTATTTTAATATACAAGTATTAAGAGTGAAGTGAGTTTGCCATTCGAAAAATAACATTTGACAGTTTTCTGTAAATAAAACCAGAAAAGCCGTTCGTATGAATTGCATTTTCCATAGAAAATATTTTAGAAAATTGCGCTAGCAGCAGCATCATCGCTTATAAACCGCATTTATTTATTTCATCCGTACAAGTTTGCAAAATAGACCACAAAAACAAAACATGACTCTTTGGGTCTATAAAAATGTATGAGTAAACAAAAATATTGAAATTTGTTAGAACAACAATTTGGTTTTTGTTTTCTTGTTTTTATTGCATCTTTGTTTGGTTTTCAATGGGAACGACATGGAAGAAAAAGGATTGGCTGGTTGTTAGCCACTGATGCAGCCGTACTAAATATACGCTTGAAATAGTTTTGAAGATATTTGTCTAATGTCATTTTCTTAAAACAATAAAGAACTTGAGCATGGAACATTCTGTGGTAAACATTTACCCAGCAAACAGCTGGGTAAAGTTTAATCTGAAATTGGGAATGATTTGAAATAAATCGTTTTTTTTTTAATTTAAGAATTATATGAAATCAAATTTTTCCTGAAATGTTACAATTTGGAAATTAGTTTGAGAATAAAAGCTTTCTAAAATCTATGTGTGTCGTCGTTTTGATAGATCAATTTTAGACGCTGTTAAAGTTTCTCAGCTCTGGCCTATTCTTGCAGCATTAACCCTTAATGGACAATCTTGAATTTTATTGGGTTTTGGTATTTGTGTTAAGTTTTGGGTTTATCTATATTCTGTCTTATATGACTATGTAATAAAATTATATGGCCAAAATTTTTTAAGAATATTTTATCCCCACTCTTTCCCTCTTCGGGGTGTTTTTTACGATTTTTTAGAATAGAGTTAGAGGGTAAATATGTTCTATAGAAATATTTGCAATAATATTTTCTACATATGGCCACACCTCAGATGTAAAGAAAACACAGTTTTATATACAGATATGCTGCAAGAGCAGGCTTTTAAAACGCCGACACACGTATATTTTTTCCCATGTTGAAGTGTGTAATTAACCTACTCTCAAATAGATTTAGGGCGGGCGTTGCGAATGTTTTTAACCGACTTCAAACAGAAAAAAAGAAAACGGGTTTACCAATTGATATAATTTTAAAGGAAAAGTTTATAATTTAAAAAATTAGAGAGTGTCCCCACACAGCATATATGATCTTTGCGTACCTTTTGAAAATGACAGACATTTCAAAATCACTTTAGTTGTCAATAACAAAAATAAAATAAAAAAATCCTTACAAATTAAAGGGTATGCCGATAGATTATGTAATTTGTCTTATATGTCCCAATTTATTGAGCCGTTATAGACAGGCACTTACAAATTATACAGAATATGCAAGGATGTGGTGTCTCCAAAGGTGACGTAATGACCTTATCCTTCAAAGCGAAATAGACAGACATTTGAAAATTACACGCAGTACTAGACATAGTACTTTGTCCGCTATAACAAGTACAAAATTTAAAAATTAAAGTCAGTCAGACGATTACAGAGAGTCTGTGTAAACAATACCTAAAGGATGGTCCATACAAGACATTATTTAGCTTATAAATATTTTTTTAATATCCGCCCTTAAATTGCCCCTTTTTAACTTTAGCTTACGGAGTATAGGAAAAGATTTTAACGGATTTATACGTTTTGAGATCTCCAGAATCCATTTGGACTATTTTTTCGGTGATGTCTGTGGGTTGGTGTGTATGCCCCTATTTTTGTATGGGCTCTACAGGTCATACTGTTTGACATATCAAAATGAAATTTTGTGTGTACCTTTGGGAAAATGGAGATGAAGAACTATATAGTTTTTTGAGCCTGATCGGGACGGGGCAAGGTTTGGTTTACTTGACACCCCAATTCGTGAACGCTCTACAGGTCCTTTGGCAAATAAAAATTAAATTCAGTATATACCTTTAGTATGTGCAGATCAAGAGCTGAATAATTTTGGCTCACAATCGGGAGGGGCAAGGGGTAGTTTTCTTAACACCCCAAACCGAAAACAATTTTTTTTTTTTGATTCGAATATACTTCGAACTTTTATTCTTTGTCTAATCTATCCATAAAAATGTATGTTTCCATGAGGTATGGTAAAGTTGAGTAGGCAATCCCAGATTTCATGATTTGGATTTGATATCCAACTGTTTTTTTATAAATTTGGTTTTTATCAAGAATGGTTTAAATTCTGTTTTTAATAAAAGGGCGCAAGCCTCTAAAGCAAAGGCCAACAACCAAAAAAAGTGGTTAAAATAAAAATGCATTGGTTTGCTAAATATTTAGCAAAGTGACACAAACCTGCCTTGTTGAAAGCTGGTATGCTACTGATTGAAAATTTGTACATGTTTTGTTCTCTTTGTGAGATTCTGGTTGAGATTGTGTATATGCTCACAGACCCTTAGGGGTTTGCGTGGGGGCTCCTTCTCTAAAGGCAGCAGAAAATAAAAATGCAATACCCACAGCGAAGTTTGGAAATTTGTCTCTTGTGGCAGTTGATTTGAGGCAGTTGTTTTTGCCCAATGGTTGTTGCCGTAAGATTCAGTCTATTGTTATTTTTTCTTTGGTTTAGTTTCGTTAATAGGCTGTTGTTCCAGCTAAGTAGATGATTTGTATACTGTAGCAGATCCTAGGACAATGGGACTGTCATATGTCGTTGCCTAGAAACAATGCCCTCCGTGTATTTGGTGTAGTGGTGGTGGGAAACCTTGCTAATATTTGATTTCTAGCTTAATTTTTTTTCACAGAGGTGACGGCCTTAGCCTTTTTTGCTGCCATGATGTTATACTATTTTTTTATCTTTTGAAAAATTGTCTGGAGAGGGCTTAAAGACACCCAATTTTTAAAACTTGAAAAAACAATCGTGAACATTTTTCGTCCTCTGCCAGGGATCGAACCTTAAATGCACTTAAAGTATGTGATGCAGTTTCATTATTTTTGGGGTTAATTTTTATTACTTTATTATACTCGTGGTATTTTAATTATCTGTAATGAATGATTGTTCTTTTTTCGAAAAAAAAAAAAACTAAATAAATATTCCAATTTGATTTTTTTTTTTTTGCAATAAATTTCTACAATATTGTCATCTCTTAAACTCTTTTGCGTTACGATAGGCGTGCTGTTACGTTTTTAAATTGCATTAGCACATCTAATTTTGTTGGTATTTTTGTTGAAAATCTACTTTTTGTTGATTTCGTTTTGTATAGAAAATATAAAGTTTCAAATATTGTTTTGAAATGAAAAGCCTTTTAACGAATTTTGGCGTTCAGTTCAGTCTGAATGGGATGTAACATGTTTAGAAGCATATTAATGAAGCCAGGTAGTAAATATTTTTGTATTCAAATACACATATCGCACTTGTTCAACGATAGTGTATTAACTCAAAAAATATAAAAATTTTCAGTAGAGACAAAAATTTGTTCAATTTTACTTTCGATGTATACACAGAAAAAAAAAAATTCTGCACCAATTAAAGGCTTCACTTAGTTTTAAGTTAAAGTTAAATTAATTTTTTAATTGATTCAAAGTTTTCTAATTAAACAAATAATTGAATCAATTAATGCTTTAATTAAACTTTAACCTGAAACCAATTAAAATCTTTAATTGGTGAAAATATTTTTTTTTTGTTGTTGTGTACTATAAACAAATTTGAAATTATACATTCTTTTATGACAGAAAATTTTTATGGGACTTGGTTATGAACACTACTTAAAATGGAAATATATAAATTTCGAGCTAATACATTGTTGTTGTACAAGAGCGATATGAATTTCTACGTATGAATGTTAGTAGATTTTTGTGTTTTATTGAAAGCGAAGCATTATTAAAACTTCATAAAGTTTGTTACTTTTTATGTTTTACTAGCACTCATTACACATACACAAACTAAATGGTTATAGCTTTCAACATTAAAATGCATTTAACTAACGAAATGTTTATGGGATTAAAAGAACGTTTTATTGCTAAAATGTTTTTGAAATTGATTAACTTTAGGGAGAGTAAGCAATTCCTTTTATCTGGGTCATACGTAAATTGTATTAATCTGTTTATATCTTTAAAATGTTTTTCAAAAATTCTACCGATAAAAAAGAAAAATAGTTTTTATTAACTTTAAATTTGTACGATAAAACTAAGTTATTTACATATAACATTTTAAAAACAATTTACATAATTTAAGTTAAAAATACAACATAAAACAAAACAAAAATTAAAATATAAAACAAAACAATTTAAAATAAAATAATATAAAATAAAATAAAACGGCCATAGTTATTACACAGAAAAAAGTTTTTACAACAATTAAATGTTTTAATTGGTTTTAGATACAACTTTAATATAATTTTTAATTAATTAGAGTCTAAGGCCACAGTTGCTCGTACTCTCTTTCTTTCATTATATGATATCATTTACTGTATTATATAATTCTAATAAAATAAAGTAAAACAAGTAAAAGTGCTATATTTGGCCGTGCCGAATCTTCTATACCCTTCACCACGGTGATTTTATTTATACAGACATGTACAGCATTATCCATATTATTGACTCTTTACTTCAATAAAGTCGTATAAGAACAAATCATTATTAATGAGTTAAAGAAAAAGAAGACAAATGAAAACAAATTCCGTTTGCTACAATTGTCGCCGTGTTGTCAGCTACTTAATGATATTGAAGCCGACAGCTACATCGTAAACTCTGAAATTGTTGTAGAAATACTTATTTTGCTTTTATAAAATGAAATAACTTTTTCAAAAAATTATAAATATTTCCTCCAAAACTTTTTGTTTGTATGTATGTATATGAATTTGTAATTTACAATTTTGTGACATTTTATTTTGTTGAATAAAATAGAAATTAGCATAAGTTGACGACAGCCACAACGGTGGCCGTGTAGCCATGTAACTTTGCTGACTTCAAAATAATCGTTTTATTTTTGACAGTTTGTAGTCGGTATCCTGATAATTACTGTGTGTTTAATGCACCTAGATTTTAAAACAGAGATATAATCTATTTAAAAATCAAACGCATTTAAAAAAATATGTTACTCTATATACACACATCCATACATATTTATATTCTTAATATTAAATATATGTTATGTTACAGTCATGATTTTCATTTTCAAAGAAATATTGAAATTTTTGTTTTAATTTTTCGAAAATTGTTGTAAACATTTTTTGTAAAAATATTTTTTTTTCAAAATTTTTTGTAAAATTTTATTCGAAATTTTTTTGGAAATTTTTTTACAAAAAATTTTTTTCGAATATTTTTCTGTAAAATATCTTTTTGAAAATGCTTTGTAAATTTTTATGTAAATATTTTTGAAAAAAAATTTAAAACTAAAAAAATTTTTTGTAATTTTTTTTTTAAATTTTATTAAATTTTTTTGTTAAGTTTAGGTCCTTTCTGCAATCTATATTGAGTTAGAATGGTCAGACTAAAGCAAAAAGAAATCCTTACAAAAAAAAATTCCGCATATTGACACATGGGTCTCTAATACAAATCAAAGCAGAAAAACCCTACGAATCTAAAAACAAACAAAAATCGCCCCTCGCAGGGGGTTATTGATCCTTATGCACTCCTTGCGATCTACCTGTCGTAGTCTAATATTTATTTGACAAAAAAGGCAAAACAGAATCATTAAAGCCGAAAAAAATTTAAAAAATAACGTAAAAAAATATAGGTGGGCTTGGTTTTTGGCCCGCAGCCTCCAAAGGAATGATCCGATGTTTCTGAATTGCAATACCAAAATTTTCGAAACTATGGCTGACAGATTGGTGTGCTTAAATTTTTTGTATATCTTCTGGTGCCTTGGCAAATGACATTAAAACACTAACACGGACAGACGGACATCGCTTAATCAACTTCTCTATGTATAATGATCCAGAATCTACATATATACTTTATGGGGTCGGAAATGAATATCGTAGAAATTACACACGGAATGACAAACTTATATATACCCTTTCCACCTGTGGTGAAGGGTATAAAAATAATAATAATTCAATTATTTATTTTATTGACTTCTCATTTTATTCATTATTAATTAGATGTATAATTGAGTCAACTAAAAATATAATTAAATTTGTATATGAAACTAATTACAACTGTTAATTGGAGCAAAAATTTTTTTGTGTGTATAACGAGATCAGTTATAAGAAAATTTCAATAAAATAAATAAATTGATGAAAAAATTCATCATTGGGTTGATGAAGCAAAGTCATCGGAATTATTATAGTAATTTCGCGCTAAATTTCATCAATAAGTTGAAAATGGGCTTCAATGTTGCAACAAAAGTTACGTAGAATTTTATTATATTTTAAACTAGCTGTGCCCGCCAATTCGTAGGCGTCTTCATAATATTTAAAAAAAAAAAAATTAAAAAACACTGTTAAAACTTAAATTTTTTTTTTATTTTATAAAAAAAAAAATTTGTTCAAAAAAAATTCTTTTTATAATTTGTATCAAATTATGAAATGAAATACATTTTAAAATGAGCATTTACTCAACTATCTAGGGCTTATAGAACTGGAGTTAGAATATATTTCATCCTCGAGCTCATATGCAAAAAGCGATATAGAATTTTTTTAATTATATTTAGAGCCTACGAATATAAATAAAAAAGTTTCAATAAAATCGGGAGAGGTAAATTTGAAAACAATTTTTTTTTTTTTTTTGTTGATTTGACACGGAATCACCCATATTGGTGACATTGTATTATTAAATAGATCTCTATTTATCATTTATTTGATGTCTGTCTGTCATTGCATTGATAAAAAAGTTGTGATTGGAGTCATTGATGACAAAATGACCAACTGAGGCAAGGGTTAACATCACAAGGAAGAAAAGTATCATGGGGTCAAAAACGAAGAAAATTGAATTCAATAATTCACATTTCAACAGAAATTTCCTATATTATAAATCGACATTTGTAATGATACGTAGTGGCTACGTTTTTTTTGATCAACTATTTGATATATCTGAACGTACCTACCTCGACATCCTTACATTCGTAAGTAAATGCTATGTATGCATTCGAACTTGTACAAATAAAGATTCATAAGATTCATAAAACTGATATGAAACATATTATACCTTTGAGCATATATTTGAGTTATTGCATGATATAATTTACTTTCTATGCAAAGGAAGCAACAAAAAAGCTCAACAAGAGACACACTAGACAAGATAAGTAATAATAAAAAAATATAAACAAAAACAATTAAATTACATTTTTCAGTTTTTGCATAAATGGTCTAGATGCATGCAATGAAATCTAATGACTCGAAAAGATTTATAAGAATAAAGAAATATAAAAATTTAGTTTCTTTTGTTTTATGTCTTAAAATCAGCCATTTTTGTTAAATCAGTTCAAGAGACAAAAAAATAATAAAAATAATTTACATGATTATGACAATGAGTCATTCCATATGAAATCATCAAATCAAAAAATTAAAATAATTTCGATTTTATTAAACTTTACGAGAAAGTTCTTTAGAGTAATAAAAGCAGAACCGTTTTTGGCCCAAAGACTTGAATTAATTTTTTAGATTAAATCAGTAAAATCAATTAAATTTCTTATATTTTTGTATATTTTTATTAAAAAAAAAAACTAGGGTGGCCTACACTCAACTACTCCATACCTCACGGAAACACAGATCTTTATGGATAAATTACATAAATATTAAACGTTCAAAGTATATTCGAATCGAAAAAATAAATAAACAGTGCTTCAAATAAAAACTTAAATACACGAAAAATAAACGGATTTGACAGTAAAGGTTCGATTCTACTACCAACCCTATACTCAGTTTGACGATTTTGTTAAAAAATTCTTATTTATGGGCCTCGAAAAATTCTGGGAATCAAAACAAGTTGTCATCAGTTTTTGTCTAATATCTCATTCATACTGGGTGATACCGCTTAACTTTGTTTGTTTGGAGTAATGTGTTTGGAAGCAATGTGGGTTTGGGATGTCAATTAAATTACCCATCCCCCCTTCACCCTTATGCCAAAAAAGGAAAGCACTTACTGAATTTCAATTTGATATATTAAACGTTATAACCAGTAGACCTTTCACAAAAATAGTGGCAAACACTGGCAAAAACTCAGACATCATCACGAAAATAATAAAAATGGATTCAGGAGACATCAAAACGTTGAAATCCCGACATCGATTTTTTCAGGATTACTACACTTTACCTATACCAGGTATGGTAAGGTAAACAAAAAAAACTAATCATATTTTAAAACAAAATATAGATTTCTAATATAACTCATTTTTGTCCCATTTTAGGGTCCCGTACCCAAAGGGTACAAACTTAACCCTATTGTTTTCGGTACAATGTCTGTCCGTCCGTCTGTCAGCGTCTTTTATCTCTGGAACCATAATAGCTAGACTCTTGATTTTCACAGAAGATGTATAACTGTTGCCGCTATAGCAACAAATTCCAAAACTTATAGGGTGTTCGGATAGAGACGTGTTATTTACATATAGATATGTGTTTATTTCTTAAACTGTATCAGGCATACACTTAAAATTTACAAACAGTAATTAAAACTTAGTTCGCTATATAAACAAGTATAAAAAATAAACCTAAAACTTAAAGCGTGTTTCGATAGTGACGTGATTTACATGTATATGGCCTAAGTTTTGAACCATGATAGGTAGATTCTAGAAATATTCACAGAAGGTGTATAAGTGCGCTAGCTAGTAACAAATCCAAAAACCTATAGGGTGTTCCGAAAGTGACGTGCTATTTGCGTTTTTGTCTTTATTTCTTGAGCTTTTTGTAGACAGTAATTAAAACCATTTTCGCTTTTTAGGCAAGTATACAAAATTAAACCTAAAAAGTAAAGGGTGTTCTGATAGTGACGTGATTTGCATGTATATGGCCTAAGTTTTGTATGATAATAGGTATACCCTTGCAGTTTTTACAGGAGGTGTATTATAGTAGTACAATAGTACAATTTAAAGGGTGTGCCGACAGTGACGCGATAATTACATGAATATAGCCTATTTTTTAACCATAATAGATAGACTCTTGAAATTTTCACAAATGGTGTATTACTATGACCCCAACAAAAAACAGTAAAATTAAAAGGTTTTCCGACAGAGACGTGATTTGCATTGTTAACGCCTTATTTTTTTAACCGTAATAGGTAGACTCTTGTAATGTTTACAGTAGACGTTGTACTTCGGCTGCTGTAACAATTACTAATAACTTAAGGGTGTTCCACCAATGACATGTTTTTCACGTATATTACCTTATTTTTTGATTCGCAATAATCAGACGCCAATTATGTTTATAGAAAGTGTATTACCATATCCGCTATAACAACAATTACTAAAACTTAATGATGCAATTAGAGCAATTAGACATGAAAAAATTGACAACTTGAATTTATAATGTTGTACCAAACATAGTACGGAACCCTACGTGTGTGATTTATTTTATTAAACAAGATTACAAAGTCAGTTATGTTGCTAGTGGTCTAACCTTGGAAGGATTTTACTTACAGCGGAGAGCAGAATTGAAATACATGCTTATATTTTCTTTTCTTTTTTAGGCGCATAAAAATAGTAATAATAAAGCGATTTAATTTTTAATTTTTTTTTTTTCAATATTTAGTTGTTAACAATAATGTTTTTAAAACAACTCCAAAAAACTATATATTTGAAAAATCAAAATAAAATAAAATAAAATAAAAATAGTTCTTATGTACTCTTTTTTGCAATAAACATTTAAAATATTTTTATTTATATTACTTGAGGGGTATGGATGCAAGGTCTGAAATCTCCACCTTTATAGTTTTCTTAATAAATAAATGTAAAAACCTTTAGCTCAAAGTATATTCATATTTATTTAATATATATATTGCTGTTCAATAAAAATATGACGCAAGTTTCAACCAAATCAATATAGCGGTTTGCTGGCAATTATATTAACAAAATTAGGGATTGCTGCTCTAATTAAATGGAGTTTGCTGACTTTGCATCTATGTATACCCCTCACTTGGTCCATAGCTATTTATTTTGTAATACACTATACATGCGTTTGGCCATTTTTCAACCAATTTTTATATAGATTTATCTGGATTTTTCTGCCACTCCAGCTACACACATTGCCATAACTCGATTAAGTAAGGTGCAGCTCTTGGCTATTTTTTTACCGATCGTCTTTGTACAATTGACCTCAAATTCTCAATATTTTGCAATATATTTAAATAGTCCACCTTTCTCATGATTCCATTAATTTTTTGCTATGGCCCAACATGCCACCATATAAAACAACGCCACTCAATGATGTCACCTCCGACGCACAGAGGGGTATTTTGCCAATCTAGCCGGACATTAGGCCAAAAATTAATTTTGAGAAATGTAAAAATTTAAGTACGCAGCTCGACAGACAAAATTCTGCATCGTATAGTGAATTTTCAAGGCGCTTGCTTGAGATTTGTTGTTTGAGACACTGTTAAAGTCAGGAAAGTTAGGTAAATCGAATACGTTTTTATTGACTTTAAACGATTTTGAGAGGTTTGCAATATATTTTTGGTGGCTAAACGAATATAAATTTTGTATTGATTTTTTTCCCTGAAAAAGGGTTTATTAGTAGCTACTTATGTTAATTTTTAGAAATTTTTTTTTTAATTTTTAATGATAAAAAATTTCGTTCAAAATTAAAAAAAGGTTTTTTTTTGCAAAATTTTTGTTAACAAAAAAAAAGTGAAAAGCTTTTTAAGAGTGATCTTCATCGCGATCCTAAAAATGTTATATATCACTACAAAATTCACAATCTCTTCTTTTATGCTGTAAAAAAAACGTTGCCCATATTTGCGCCATTTTTTTGGCGTTTTTTTTGAAAATTTTACCTTTTTATGTTTTTTCTTATCTTGGATAGGTAAATACGAGTAAGAAACCCTTGTATATTCATAAAATGTTTTGGTTTTCAATAACTGAAGGTAGATGTTTTTTATTTAAATCATTACATCTAACAATGTTATTACCTGTACAAAAAACAATTTAAATATCAAAAGAGATATAGACGTAGATGCCCTTTCTTTCGGACTATCTACTTTATACGCCAGAATTCGCCTATTTGAGAGGATATTACACCTGTCATATAAACAGTCAGTGAAAAAATGCCAAATAAAATCTGATGCGGACAAAGTCATTGTTAACGCGAGGAAAAAAATATCCAAGAAAAATTTAAAAGTGAATTAGGGCTAGTAGTGGGTGTACCGAAAGCTGGATTTGGAAACACCAACGATGGTAACACTAGCAGAAGATTTTTTTCCAATCCTGAATTAGCTGCAGAAATAACTGTACTTAACGCTGAAGATTATTCAGATTTGGAAGAGGTCTTTGAAGAATCCGACGAAGAAGAACCATGGCACTCATCATCACCTTAGTGCAAAGGAGAAGTTGTTTGAAATAAATAAATTGTTATAATTTTAAATAACATTTATCGTTACAATCATAAATAAGTTATTACTATAAATAAATTAATTATTTTCCGATAAATAAAATACTATAAAGTAATAAATTACAAAAAATTTTTTTAATAATATTCTTGGGAGGCGGGGATTGGTTAGGCATTGGAAAGCTTAAAAATGAATATTTTTAGGAAATTATCAAAAAAAAATAAAATTGTTTTTTTTTTTTCACAGGGACGTTTTGGGGTGGGATTAGAGGAATACCTCCCCCTGCCCATAAAAATAAATTTGTATGGCTTTAAGAAGTATGTAATCTATTTCTTTTAATAATTGCATTATTTTTTCAAATAGTGTTTTATTTAACCGCCCACAAAAGGGGGCGGGGCTAAAAATGGCATTTAGGAATCTCTTGAGTCCAACTTTAAGTTTTTGAACATTCTTTGACCTTAAAAGTTGTAATTGCTAAACAAAATGACGGGAAAATCAAAAAAAAAACTTGTATTTTTCAGAGGTAGGATTTGTTCTTCCAAGGGGAACTTTTTTCCCCTTGATCCTAAGTTTCCTATTTTATAGCTTTGACAGCCTATGACCATAACAGATTTTTCTGCAAAGTTTCATTAACCTAGGGGCACTCATTAGATTTTTAGAGCCAATATAAGCTAAACAAAAAGTAATGTCCGGCTAGATTGGCAAAATACCCCTATGTGCGACGTACTTGATCATTTGTTTAATACGGTTTCGTTTAATTGTCTCCTGCTGTCGGCTCCAGTAATACTGTTTACCGTCAGACTGACATCGTTTTAATTTGGACAAAACATGCCATATTACGCTCCTCCAGTCATTACCAGCCCAGCCTTTCTGTTGCATGGCGAATCGTAAATATGAGAAACATTTTTATGTATTACTGAAGGTTTACTTTTCTTCACAGCTGCAATGCTGTGTATTCTACGTAATGAATAGGCTCTTTATCTTCTTCTATATAAGTATTTACAATTGAATTTTTTTAAGTTTCGCTATAGTTTCTTCATTATTAAAAAAAAATATTAACTTTTTATTTTAAGTTAAAAAGCAACACTTTTTTAATATCGCTTTTTAACAACAAGAGGGTTTTAACTCAGAATTTTCACTTTTTCAAGAAACCAACTAAAAACATTAATATCTGTCTACTGTTTAAATTTCAACGTACTCTGATTACTCTTTCATCGTGAACCCTTCATATGAGATCATTTTCGTGATATTGTCTTGTGTACCTTTATATCAACAAAAAGGTATTATTTGGTTTTGGCAATAATTGCCAAAAAATTAAAAGAAAACCAGTGCAAATATATTTTTAAACGGAATTTGCTTACTATAATATGTTTAGATTTTAAAATTATCTTAAAATGTAATCACAAACAAACAGTTTTTTACCTCTACAAAAAATTTTAAAATTTTGAGTTAATACCCTCTTGTTGATCAAGTGCGATATATGAATTTATTTAATTACAATTTAAAACAAAACTCAAGATTATAGAAACCAAATCGAAAACTAAATTTCATTTAGTTGAGCACAAGTATGAAAATAAGTGAAATTAACCAGTTAATTTGTTGTTATTCAATTTTCTCTCATTGCTTATTGTTTTTTAATTTTTTTTTTTTAAGCTTTTTTGCTAAGGACTTAATAGAAAAAAACACAAAAAATAAATTTGAAATTCTCTTCATTATTACTATTTTTGTGCACTTAGCAATAGAAGAAATAAAAACATGTACTCACCTCTGCTCCCCTCTGTATATGTATGACATTTTAAATACATTATCAATATAAAACACAAAAAGCCAACAACATCTTAACTTATAATTAAGTAGGCATATATGACATCCCACATTTGCATATATTAATTATTAATTAAATGACAAATTTCCTTTCAAAGTTCACAAAGTTCATTTATGTCTTAACTCTCTCACTCTCTATTTTCATATGCCTGCAACAATTAAACAATGCATTTAAATACATAATTATTCATGAACCAAGAATTTATTTATTTAAGGTTATGTCACTACCCACAAAAGTCTTAAGCACAATAAATATTAAAAATTTATATAAATTAATATTTTGGATGTTGCCCAATTTGCTTTGGTTTGCTGTATTTGCAGCTCTATTCTATGAAGTTAAAACCATTATTTGGATTGCAGTCATGTAGGTAAATTATTGTCTTGTGTTGAGACCTTTGAGTCGAGAGTAAAGTCACAACAAATTTATAAATCTACACAAATATAGTTGTGGATGCATGTAAATATGCAGATATATGTTTGCTGGTGAGTAACTATATACTAATGCGAAGATGTTCTATATATATACTTATGTATGTATGTATTTATACATATATTTGATAGTAGTTATTTTCATTTAAAGGAAACAATATAATAAGATAAATTTTTATATAGTAAATTATTGTACACTTATAAAAATATAAGAAATATATTATTTAATAGCTGTGCGCGCCGCTTCGTCAGCGTCCTTATCATATTTTGTTCGATTTTGCTTTTAAAGTAATCCACGCAAAAATTTAGGACTCTTTAGCTACAGTTTATGTATTTACCATATATATATAAAGGTACCCATCCCTGGGTAATTACTCAGGAACATAGGCTTTATATTAAATTCTTAAATTTATATAAAATTCTAATTAAAATTCTGTAAATAGTGTTTTAAATTTCCCGCTGACAAAAATTAAAGGTGGTGTCTAGTTTGCAGTACGATTGAATCGGTAATATTGCGCACTTTCAACCGGATTGCCTCGGTGTGCTGGTAGGTAGTGTGCTAGTCTATTAGTCCGGGGTTGTGGGTTCAATTCCCACCAAAGACTCTTTATTTTTTTACTACGAGTTGGCAGAAAGACCAAGGAGGAGCTTGGATATAGTATGGGTACCTACAAGGTGTTAACTGGCTTAGTGACAGGTCACGGACTATCAAGTATTAACTGGCCAAGTAAAAAATCGAGCTAAGAAAATACACAGTCTTCAATGTGTCTGGAAATAGTCTAACATAAAAAAGGCTTTTCACCATGGACAGTCATATATTATATATTAAATGGAGATGCTGTGGAGACCTTAGCCTTAAGCAAATGTTAGCTATTGCTATAGACTCTGTGATGAGGAAAAATGTCGACATATGTATATCATGTATACATATGTAAAAGTCTATTGAAAACACAAGACTCAATTAAAGTAAGGTATTCGTAAGAATTTTCAGTCGGATACCATAAATCATTGTGGAACGAAGAAGATCGAAAGAGACCTATGAAATTAGTGGTCTGCTTCGGTATCCCCCTACAAAATAATAATAATAATAATAATAATAATAATAATAATAATAATAATAATAATAATAATAATAGTACTTTCAACTTATCTAACTTATCTGGTTTAAACTTTTTTCCATGTGTAGTTTTTAATAAAATATTGCTTAAAAAAACAACACACATACATGCAATGCACACATGCACATTGTTCATGCACAAATATAATTTACAAATATTCAAAACTTAGCGAAATTGAATAATGATTTGTAAAATTCGAACTTTCATGTTGCTGGTTTTTTGGCTTATATTCTTACCCCTTTGCAAGAAGTCATGCACTTTAGTTAAAGTTCATCTAAGAAAGTTTTCTGTTTGTTTGTATATGTATGTGTGGATTTGTTATGAATTTTCGAGCACACAAGCTATAAATTTCATAACGCAATTAGTAGATTTGTAAACATTATAATGTTCAGTCGTTCGAACATTTATACCTTCAAACATATGAAGTTGTATAGTTGCACTCATATAGTCGTAGATGGTTTTCTATGAACTTGTGTGTGTATGCATATAAGCATAGATGTGTATAACATCCTTTCGAATATATTATTAATAAATATTGTATATGTATCTAAACGGAAATTCAATGATACAAACAAGCAAATGTATGTGTATGTCTGAGTGCTAAATTGTATATTTGAACATAATTTAAAACATTCAACATTCAACAACAGTTCCATGTTGTATTTTGCTGCAGCGGTTACATTTCCTTACTAAAGCAAACAGGCAAACGCTCACAAACCAGCAATAATAGATCTGTTCAGTAACTAAAAAATGTTACTAATTATTACATAAAAGAAGAGTTATGTTTTGTATGAACGGCCTAGTTAAGCGATTGAGTCAACTAAGTATTCGGTGAGCGTTTTTCTTTGTTATCGTTCATTACTTTTAAATTATAATGCATAAATTAGTTGAAAATAACAGCACAACTCTTCAAGATGCCATTTGGTAAGTTTTCTTAAACGGAGATTCTTAAACGGAATTTCTTAAGCGGCAACATAAAATTATTTTATACTTTGCTACACAACTAATGACGCACTACATCATAAATAAGTTTTTTTAATACGTCTAAAAACTTGAATGTTTTAGCCTCATTATTAACTTGTCAATAGCTAAAGTTATAGTTTTATCGAAGATATAAATACCAATTAAACTAACCCCTCCGAGAAAATACTAACTTTTGGTATTAGAAAGATGATGATTAGATGTTTTAATGCCTACATTATTTAATCACCACTCACATTATAATTTTTATATACAATAAACAGTTGCATGAGTAAGCTCATCTAATGGATGTGATCATAAGGTTATGAGAAAGTGGTATACTTAAAAGCAAACTAGCGTACTGAACACATGCCTACTCATATCATACTATTAGTGGCCAAACCTCTGTTCGTCTCATAAACGCAATGAGCTGACCGAGTAAAGCGAACTTTCTATACTAGGGTTTAGTTGAGTTGCCAGTTCTCGAGGCTAGTGCTGCCGTACCGATAAGATTTGAATTTGGTGATCTTGAAAAGGCAATAACGGATTTGAACACCAAAAAAGCCCCTGACGTTGATAAAACCAGTAACAAGATGTTAATTGAGTTGCCCCGTGTAGCTCGCAGAATCGTTTTTAATGCCATTTTACGTTTTGAGTACTTTCCCACAGATTGGAAGGTGTCCTTGGTTACCATGATTCCTAAACCAGGAAAAGACCACACAAAAATTTAATCATACAGACCAATAAGCCTTTTGTCAAATATGTCAAAGCTGTTTGAGAGGATGTTAATAACTAAGCTTAACCCTATTCTAAGCGACAAAGGATGTATTCCAAACCATCAATTCGGCTTCTGGAAAAACCATAGTACGATCGAACAAACTCACAGGTTAGTCAATGTTGTTAAGAAGACATTTGAAGAGAGAAAATAATGCTCTGCGCTTTTTATCGACGTTTCTCAAGAAGATAAGGTATGGCATGAAGGCCTAATATATAAGCTAAAACTGAATTTGCCCGTAAACGTATATAAGCTGCTAGATAGTTATTTAACCGAACGAAAATTTATTGTGAAAGAAGGAGATTTTTTGAGCTCACCCCAGTCAATCGAAGCCGGAGTTCCCCAAGGTAGTATATTGGGGCCCTTTTTATACTTATTGTATACTTCAGACATGCCAACTAGTAACGGAGTTCACACATCGACATTTGCTGACGACTCAGCTTTTTTGAGCATTCACAAAAGACCCGAAGTAGCATCACGATATTTACAAGATCACATATCCAATTTAGAAAAATGGTTGAAGAAATGGAGAATAAATGTGAATGAACAAAAATGTACTCACATAACTTTTACACTGTGCAGAAAATCTTGCCCCCCTATTCGGATAAATAACCAAACGATACCTCAGCTTTCAGACGTCAAATATCTTGACCCGCGCCTTGCATGGAAACGGCACATATAAACAAAGTTAACACAAATGAAGTTGAAAGCAGTCCAACTAAACTGGCTAATTGGCAGAAATTCAACTCTAGCTTTAGACTGCAAACTTTTATTATACAAGTCAATTCTAAAACCAATATGGTGTTATGGCATTCAATTATGGGGCACTGCCTCAGCTACCAATGTAGAAAAAATTCAAAGGCGCCAAAATAAGATTCTACGTATTATTACATCTGCTCCCTGGTATATAAAAAATTCGAACATCCATAAAGATCTAAACGTGCCATCAGTTAAAGCAGAAATAGCGAAACTTGCCATAAGTTATTTAAAGAAGCTTGAAACTCATCCGAATCCACTGGCCCGTAACATACTAACTGAACCTGGTTACATTCGACTAAGAAGGAGGGACACTGCTTCTCTCATCCGTACATCAGAGGGATAACCCACAAATTACAGTAACCGTGAAACATACATTTTTTGTCCAGCAATGGTTGGACTTAACAAGTATATTTTTAGACTTAAGATATGAGTAATTATTGATAGTTCAATTATATTGAAGATACAATAAATAAAAATTGCGAAAAAAAAGGGTTTACTCGACTCATGTTCGAAGCACTTAGGGTGTTTTCTTTAGTAGTTGTATGGAACTTTTGGATGGGGCTGTGAAAATAAAATATGTTAGTACATTTTGACACTGGAAGATGGAGACAACAAATAGTTAGCTGAGCTCTCGAGTTTACCTATCATGAATTCGCCTTGAGTAAAATGGAGAAAAAAGCTTTTCTGGTGTTTTAATATCCGTCAACAAAGTACTCATTGTCTCAACCACTTCCGTTGTTACTTTGATTTCAGTTGAGTACGTTAAAGTATAACGTAAGACGGATTCTATGCGCCCCTGCCTTTAGTGCGTTTAGCTTGCACTAGTGAGATTTTGTGTTTTGTATTACTTTGTATTACTTAAATGAACCTAAAGCTGGATTCACCCATTTGCTTCGTACAAAATTTTTGTCTGGACCAAATTTTTTTCACTGGTGTTTTCTGCAGCACGATTCAGTCACTCACAATTTTTTCCAGAAAAACAAAACTGCCATATGAAATACAAACTAATCTAACAATTCATAATAATGTGACAATTCGCGTGAAACATCATACAAATTTTATATCACCAAGGCATATGTATACCAGGTAGTCTCAATAGCGAATTCGCCTTCTTATGGAATTTTTCTTGAGTGTCAAAATTATATTCGCCTTGTTCCTATTTTTTTTTTTGTGTGTTTAAAATTTATTTATATATTCTTTCCATTTTTTTTTTTTTAAATAAACAAGACAAAAAGTGAAAAAATTTGTTAAACTTAAATTATTTTATTTCTTGGAAATAGTGTTTATGTTGATAAAACTTTTAGAAAACTTCTGCCACAGGACATTACACTTTTCTGCCAGTCTCTTCTTGTATCATTTAATGTTCTCAAAAAAATTTTAATTGTTCGGAAAAAATTAAAAAATTTTTATTTTTGTTTTAATATTTTGTTTATGACTCAAAGGGATTTTTACACAAACAAAATGCCTGTGTTTGTAGTTGTTGTATTTATGAGTTTACCTTGCGTTCTTTTACCATGTATATTTTTTTAACCAATGATTGTATAAATAAATAACCAATGCTTGTATAAATAATTATACTTATAAGTATTCAAATACATAATACTGATTACTTGCAAAGCACATTTATTAAAAAGCCAAAAATATTACACAAAATGTAGTAAAAAATAATTTAAAAGGAAGGAAGGGCCTTTGCCCTATGGTAGTAGTTCTTTAAATACTTTCAAATATTGATTCTAAGATACATCAAATATTACCTTTCAAATGCTTTGCTTTGCTTAATTAATTTTTTATGAGCTATTGCTCATATCTTACATTCACTCTTTTCCATTTTTCAATAGCATTATATTTTGATTCATTCAATATTTTGCAAAACAAAATCCACAATTTTACTATGCAAAAAAACTGAGTTCAACCTTGTCCAGACAAAAATTAAACCAATTATGGCTGACAGTTGTCCGGACAAAATAACTTTTATCACTCTCTGAGAAATAAAAATAAAACTTTATATAAAAACATGTTGATCGAACAAAAATTGTGGCCGAAACAAATCGATGAATTCAGCTTAAGTAATGTTGTTAAATGATTCTGTGCTTTTTGTTTGTACACTCGAACTGTGTTTCGTGTTTCATTCAAAGCATAAAGCTGCTTTGACTCGCCTAAGTTCAGTGTTATTAGGTTCAAGATTTACTCATACTTATTCAAACTTGCTTATCGCATTTAGCTCGCAGGTCTTCGCTGTTTATTATTGTCCACTCATCGCTTTGTTTTTCGTGCTTTAAACAAAGTTATGTCTACTACTGTATATATTCTAGATTATATTGTAATGTGAATGTTACAGTAATTGCTTTTAAATAAGAAAGTCTATTAACATTGACTATAAAAAGTATTTTAATTGAAATGCTATAAAAACCTTTTTAAAATTCCCTAATAACTTAAAACAATATTATAACATATCGCACTTGTTCAGCAATAGTGTATTAATGAAAAATATTTTGAGTAGAAACTAAAAACATTTTAATTTTACATCAGATAAGATATATATAAATTATAAACTATCCCTTCTTATGTGGCATAGTAGTCAAAAGAATGGAATATTTTTATTAGAAATAATAATATACACTGCTCGGCGATTATTCCCATAAACTGAACATATTATAATTAGAGTTAATTCACTATTGTTGCCCAAGTGCGATATTTTTAATATTTTTACGTTAGGTTTTTTACAGATTTTTTTTACGTTTTCCTTGTGATTGTCACCAGTTAAAAGCAACATTGCTAGATTCTTTAATTGTCATAATTTAAGTACAATGTTCCAGACATTAGTTAACCATTAATAACGAAATCAACCAATAAAGTTTTGCTAGTAAAGCGTTCATTTATTTATTTTTTTTTAATTTCCCAGATTAATTCTATAATATTTGTTTTGCTCTCTCAATACTAGTTTCTGCTAGGAAAGTTACTGAAAAGACCTAATATTTTAGGTAAGAATTCTATATATAAATGTACATACGTGTGCTGCAACAACACCAACAATAATATATGTTATATTCAGTTGCATCCTGCATGACATTAGTATTTACTTAATCGTTCCAGGTCAAGTTTGCAACACCGCCATCTTAGATTTTCCTTTACCGTTTTGTACATTATAAAGGGATGGCAGTTAATTGTAAAATCTCTAAAGTGGGTAAAAAACAGTTATCTCGGTTTTATGGGTATATTTTGATACTTAAAATATTTTTTAATATTTTCTATGGCAAAAAGGAATAAGTGCTTAAGTCGACTTAACCAAAAATTAAGTTACTGGCACCCTTGCAATCTCCATACTCCAAAGTACTTATTTGCAAAGTTTCAATTATTTTATACTATTTTTCAGGAAGTTATAGCGAAATGACTTCCTGCTTATCTTTTTTTCAATGTCTAATTGCATTTGGAAAAAAGCTTAAGGAACTAAAAGCAATTTTTTTTTTCAAATCATAAAAACTTCATTCATAACGTAATTGTGGAACAAGATTAAGTACCTGCCTACTCGGCCTAACCTCACGGTGGTCTTACCACCGAGTGAAACTTAGGCGTAGACTAGCGCCCCCATTGTGTAGTATAACAACACTTTACGATTACCACCAATCGCTTTTTGTGTGTGATACAGTCACAATGAGTAGCAATTTATATAATATGGCAAGCCTTTCCAAGGCTAGCCTAGATCCACATTATAACCTCTTGCTTAGGGGTTTGGGGACTATCCAGACTCCGTCTGTTGAGAGTGCAACAGCACACTTGATC
This sequence comes from Phasia obesa, assembly GCA_949628195.1. Classification (NCBI taxonomy): domain Eukaryota; kingdom Metazoa; phylum Arthropoda; class Insecta; order Diptera; family Tachinidae; genus Phasia; species Phasia obesa. Next base: position 48,515,254 of record OX451217.1, read on the forward strand.
GACTTTGCACCATACCTACATAAATCGATCTTAAACCACAACCACCACGTGTACCCCCGAAGGGGACCTCACCAATAACCGGTCACAGAGAGGATAGGCTCTCTGTGGGGCCACCGATTCCCGTGGTACCAGTCCTTTGGGCACTGGTCGGGCCTCGAAGAGGACCCGTATGTTTTAACACACAGACCTTTTCTTCCAGATTTAGGCTCTAGGAACCATAGCGTCTGGTGCCCCTATTTTCCCCGAGTGAACCGCGTCAAAGCATTTGCCATATTCCTGCAGTGACAATTGGAACCCCCGGGGGTAATTCATAACTTAATTATTGAAATTAAGTGAAATATAATTTACAGATTCGACAATGGTTAAACTTATTCGGGAAAGAAAATGTGAATGTACCGGCGCACCGCGGCGCATACGAGTGTAATGGCCATGTCAAAATTCCATATATACTCCAAGTATATTATTCAAAAAGTCGCAGGGGTTATGACTTATTCCCATTTGAAGAAATGTTTTGGCATAAGAGACTTGGATAAAATTTGAGGCTAAATTCAATGCTAAATTATTTTCAGATCCATGAGAAAATCTATTAATAAGTAAAAATAAAAAATTGGAAAAGTAAGATTGGTTTTAATTTTAATCACTGGTAAATTTGCTAACCACCATCGTTTTTAAACTACACTGCTTTATCAAATTTTGAGGTGCCAAAAGACCGATTGGTTATATGAGATCAACAATTTAAAATATTAAAAAGAAATAACGTTTTCCTTTTGCTATTTTCTGTTTATTTATTTTATACTACAACACGATTACATAATTTATCGTATATCTTGACCTGTTGTAGTGCAACACCTTGCAACACCTCCCAGACTAAAAGACTAGTACACTTCCTTCTAGCCTACTGGGGCAAGCAAGGCTTTTCTAATATTTAATTAAATATCAAAACAAATAAATCACATAATAATTTAATAAAAGTTTTCATACTTTCAAATACCTGTTTCTTTGTTCCTATGACATGAATAAATGATTATTGCTAAAAATTTTACGATTCAGATAAGATCATTTCACCTCATACATTAATTAATTGATTACTTTTGTGCAAGCACTAATACCATCAACAGACTGTGACACTTAAATATCCCTGCACTTGTAAAAGAAAAGAGAACAAAATTAATTTAAACAAACCATATACATTTTTAAGAACTTAAATTATAGGTTAGAAAATAGAAAATAAAATATTATTCTTAACCACATAAGAGTTGATTAAAGTCATCAGTTTCAAATTTAAGGAACGTGCGATTAATGTTGGTAACAAAAGTAATAGAAATAATTCTGGAAAAAAAACCTAAATACAAAACAGACGGACGTGTATCGAATCAAAACTAAAAATTTTCAAAATGAAAATCTTTAAGCATAAATTTTCCATAAATAAAGGATATTATTATTTTGTATGTGCTTACCGAAGCAGACCACTAACTTCATGGGTCCCTTTTCGATCACCTACGTTCCTCAATTATTTCTGGTTTTCGACTGGAAATTTACGAATACCTTACATTTATTGTATAGCGCTTTCACTAGCCTTTTTCTCTTGACAGTAGTGTTTTCAGACTGGCGATTGATATATCCAAATTCTTCCTCATCGCAGAGTCTATGGTAATTGCTAACATTTGCTTAACCCTTATGTCAACAGCAGAAAAATTATACGTACGTCAACAGCAACATACCCGGGTATACAAGTGATTTTATTTGGCAATATTTTGTTATTAAGTATGTTTTTGGTTTTTTCTATATATGATTATTTAAATAACTCATAACGTCTGAAAATACAGGTAAATATGAACTTAATTGGTATAATGTGCACCACAAACTGCCTGGTACCTTACACTCAACATATTGAGATTTGGACGAAGTATACAAGAGCTATACTTTTTGGAAACATTCAGATTAATAATTTCGGATAAAATGTGCAACATAATTATTCGGAAAATAAATAGAACAGCGAACCAATTCTATGGACCCAAGAGATCAGCAAATATTAATTTTTATGTTTATTTGACTATTCTTTTGACAACGGAAACACACACCAACAACGTAAATAAACAAAGCGGCAGCAATAACGGAAATATTTCTGATTCTAAACAACAGAAAGCATATAATTGCTGTCCGTATTGGTACTGTTTTCACTAAATTCATACCATCAAAATCCGCCAAATAAGGAACAAAAGGGTTGTGGGTATGTGGCTTTACTCGTCTACAAGGCAATGGCGGCATTCGGTAAACAGGAATAAAACGTAAGTGGAAAAGTTTTGAAGCACTTTTACGACAATATTTTCCATAGAAGTGGACTCGAGATTGTGTTCCACAACTTATTACCAACTATAATTTGAACAGTAATTTATCGATGTTGGGTACAGAATATAAAGGAAGAACATTTTTATCACCAAAATTTGCTATTCCAAAAGGACGTGTAGTGGAATGCATCATATTCGATTTTAGCATCAAAATTACAATGTATTTTACTTGACCAAGATAAATAAATCAGTTGTAGTCCTTTCACCATAATAAAAGCGAAGTAGAAGTTCTAAAGAAGAACCTAGTAATGATATTAGACTACCATGCGGTTTCTACAACCCTTTGTGAACAACTAACGCAATCTAAGCCAAAACTAACCGCTTAACTAGAATATTTTTACACGAAGTGCCATTGGAGGTATAAAAATTGTATACCCTTGAGGGTAATAGATGTTGCACTACATTGCAAAAGTTGCCACAAAAAAAATTTTAATTCTTTTAATTTTTCAATATTGTAAATATGCTTGTGTGTTCATATGTTCATTACCGTATGTATGTATGTTCTATTTTTTAATTATACATACTTTTATTTTTGTACTATTTTTAAAACTTGTACTTATATTGCTTTTCAATTTAATGCAATTAATATGTATGCAAAATTAATACATTTTCATGTATTTTCCTAAACATACTCGGGTATGCAGCTGTTGACGTAAGGGGTAAGATTCGAAAAGTGGACATACCTCTGACCTGAGTTATCCAATTTCACTCAAACATGAGATTATGATATAAAACACTTTTTTTAAGGATATCATGAAATTTCAGATCAATCTGTTAGCTACTTTTTGAGATATAGTGGATTTAATATGCAAAACATACCTGGGTATGTTGCTGTTGACATAAAGGTTAAGGCTAAGGTCTACACAGCATCTCTATATAATATGTGTCTGCCAATGGTCAAAAGCCTTTTTTATGTTAGCCTTTTTTTCAAGCACAGTCTACAGGTATCCTCTTACCTCGATTTTTAACTTGGCCAGATAAAACTTGAGAGTCCGTGACCTGCACTAACGCAGTTAACCATATGTTGGAATCCAGATTAGATCCAACTACGTTCTTGGTCTTACTGCCAAATTGTAGTTAAAAATTCCAGGGTCTTTGGTGGAAATTGAATCCACAACCCCGGGCTAATAGACTACCACACTATGTACTAGCCCACCAAGGCATCCTATAAATAAAGCATAGAAAATATATATATGTCAACATCACAACCTTTATTAGGACAACCGATATTTTTCTAATTATATTTTTTTATAACTTAAATTGTTTTATATCGAACATAGAAATAGATCTTTATGCAAATTACATGTGTCTCTCTATAACGGTACAGAAGATATAAACATATAATAAAAACTCACGTCTTCTATCGTGATACCTTTCAGAGTATCTGGCTGAAGCGCTTCAAGGGCGAGAGCCATGTACATCAAATTTACATATTCTATGAGACACCCTTTAATTTTTTATTTAATAATGTACAAGGGATAGAATATTAAGGTTCAAGAGATAAGACCATTAAAATATCAAATTTATGCGATACACGCTTTAATTTGAAAGTAAACTTTTGTACGTATTTATTGGTGTAGAAAGGCTATTCTGGCGAATACAATGCCCCCTGTAGACTTGCAATTTCCTCCCACATTTTTTAAAAATTGTTTTATATATTTATTTTCAGAAAAGTATTTTGCAATAAAATGGCGCAGCAACACTGTTCGAAAAATAAACATAACGTGCAATTGAAATTTTGCCGAAACTAAAGCTTTTACTTTAACTAACTATTTGTCTAATTCTATCCAATTCCAAAGGAAATAATAATATTAATTTGGGCATTAATTGCCTGAGAATAATTTCTTTCCATAAAAAAAAATCACGCCGTTATTTTATTGTTGCTCCAGCCAAATCCCATTTTTGGAAATTTCGAAAACTTATTTTAATTTTAATTTAAAACTAATTTGTGCATAAACACAATTAAAATAGTTTCCACTTTTCTTTAATAAAAATATATAAAAATCTTTTACTTATAATATGTCTGTCTATTTTCTCTTTTAATGTGTAAAATAATGTAATTATTCAACACTTGACATGGCCATGTCAATTTTTAATAAAACGAGACTACCTGCTCAGAAGCTGCAGGTTTATTTCGAATTGCTGTTAAATCCCCTACCGTGCAAGGTTCATATGCTTATTTTTGCAATACTTAACTCCTCTGGGTTGTATATGTATTTATATATCTTAAGATCATTTTTGCATTTATTAATTATTTTCTCCATCGATGTGTAACGATTTCATGCCAAATCATTTGAATTTAAATTCAATTTCATCTATTCTCTCGTACGCTTACTTTAAGTAAAAATTTTAAAATATTTTTATATTAATAAATGTACATAAGCAAATCGCACTGTATTGTTCCATTAACACACAATAATTTATTTCTTAAAAAATTGCTGAAATCCAAATCCCACTCTAGAGGTATTAAAGAGAATCGAAAGCAGCATGCACACGTATGAATAGTGATTTATTTGCGGTTGCATACTTGATTGTGTTCATTTATATAAATATGTAATAGATGTCTAAGAAAATTATTTAATATGAAATATTCATCTTTGGGAAGATTTTTTTTATCAATTACTGTTAATAATGATAGTAATAGTTTACAGTGATGGAGAAAAGTTAAAGTAAAGAGATTTAAATTTAAATGGTTTTAAATTATTTGTAATATTTACAAGGTGCCAATCGCTGACATAGTCATCACTCAGAAAATTTTGAAGCGAAAATTTTTAAGCAAAGGGAAAGAAGAAGTGTCCCTTTATATCCCTCCTTTATATGTAAAAAACTAAAGCCAAGTTATACACAAGAATTTAAAACGTCAACAGCATTTTGTCAAGTTATAATTTTGTATGCAGTCATTTCCGTCTGTCTGTCTGTCTGTCTGTCTGTCTGTCTATCTGCTTTTCTTTTGTGTTCGCATCACGTAAAAACTATTGGATGGATTTTAACAAAATTTTGTCGGGAAGTACCATGGGACACTTTTTTTCTGCAAAATAATACAGAGAAAAAGCAATAAAAGTACGCCGACTCCTTTTACCAATTTAAAGGTACTGCATACTTGAAGGTATCTTTTAATTTTGAAAGCAGGATATTTTAAACATGGTTGCGCAACAGATGGCGCCGTACACGACAATGATCAGCTCTAGTATCACCAATCAATTAAGCACTTGTCTGGAAAATAATGGTACATCTACCTCTCTCTTCTTTATTACTATTTAATATTGAGCTTATTTTATATTTAAAAATTCTTTACTTACACCCCTTGTCCTTGCCCCTCATATATGCCAACAAAAAAACTCGTATTTACCAAAGAAACTAAAAAAACAACAAAATCCAAATTTTCATCCATTCTGCGATACTTCTGATCAACATTTAATTTATTCTTACATATTTTTATGTAAACTATGTGAAAGATTTTCAAAAGAAAAATAAAAGGACTGTATTTGCATGTTACTTTTAAAGGGCATTTCGAATTTGACCTCGTTTTATGTTAAAAGTTTCATTTCTTCAAAATCTTCAACTCCCAATGTGCATTGATTTGTATTTGTATTATGAACCCTGTGTGGTTTGTGTGCGGTTGACATCATTTAGGTAAATACACATTTAAAATACATTTATTTAAATTTACTCATACATGCACAGTAATAGATTATTTAAAATAATGCATATATTCTAACTCTATAAATATTTTATATATTATAAATATATTGTACGTATGTGTATGTATACTAGAAGTAGAATTTGTATATTTATGTATATTTGTACATAAAAGCGAGTATGTACGAGTATGTATGACAACAAGAAGAACTCTCTAGAGAAAATTACTATAGATTCGTAAGAAACCGAAACGAGTTTTATTGACTTGTACAGGTTTCTATTCAATAATAAATGAAAGACCTTCTGCAAATAAGTGTGTTTGTATTGGTTTGTATGGCTTGGTTAGTATAAAACCAAAATAAATGGAAATAAATTTACAATTTTGTTTAGTATATAAGAAACATTAACACACATACCTATGTATTTTAAATGTTGACCTGCCCACTCAATCTACAATACATACAAATCAGGATTGGAAAATTCAATTTAAAAAAAACGAGCTTAAATTACCAAAAAGAGAAAATTATTTGTTAAACGAAATTAACTACTCAAGACGGCTGCTCTCTTCAAGCTAAACAAATTTTAAGAAACAGCAAAGTAAAGTTAATAAAAACCTAAAAACAAACAGGGTTTTCTTAGAGGTGCGGTTAGCTGTTGTTGAAGATGAATGGTAATATTAGCAGTAAGGCAAATGGGCGCAAAAATACATGGTTGTCCTATGGTCACTAAAACCATATGGTCACACTCCAGATTTATAAGCAAGAAACGAAGAGCACGGAGCACCTGCTCCACGCTTCTATAATATACGATCATGTATTCGGATTAACCAGGAGTACAGCCATAAGTACCTCAAGAATGTCATGTCTGCTGGTAGTCCAGTCGTACAACTGACGAGACTGATGAGATTTTAAGAATTCGGCGTATCTCAAAAGCCCTTTCTACAGAATGACCCACAGGACATCGCATTTCTTACCAAGATTTTGAATCTATTTACTAAGGACTAATAAGCTGAACTGTTTTCCAGTCTTTTTGCTTTATTGAAAAGTTTGCGGAAACCATTGTGAGCCTCTACTATGTCGGAGTTCCACAAATGGTAGCTTACTCCTTTAATGGCGGACATTTATTCTGCAAGATTCTGATGACGCTAATGTGAACGCGTTTGTCATATCAATATCCTGCTAAATGTTAATAACACTGGTTAACAAAGATTTTATCCTAGAGATCTTGCTGAGCGATCTTAAAGGAAGTCTTCGTGCTGCTTTTCTTTGAGACAGCTGCAAGCTGTATGTAGAATCAGCGATACGGTCGGTACCTCGTTAAGAAAATTTACTTCTGCCGGAACTACTGCAAAGATTCAAAAAGTAGTCAAGTATATGAGAATGAAGGATTCGAATAGTTGAAGAGGACATATTTTCGCAATGTATCTGATTTAAAAAATTTACTTAATAGTCGACAAATCTGTTGTGGATTAGGCCGGATCCAACTCGAGCCAAAACAAAAATTCATGGTTTCAAAAAAGATGTGTTGTGTAAGATATAATTTTTTCATAATTTTTGGGTAAAAATTAAATTTTTGGCGATAGTTTAATGGCCCATATGGCGAAACTTTAGCGAACTGTGGAAAAGTTTATAGTTGTTTTTTTTTTCTAAATTTTACGTTTTAGTCAAAGTTTTTTAAGGAAATTTCGATGTTCTGGTAATCTAGAGTTTCTTTTTATGATTTTCGTTGTCCAATATAACAAAACATAAGACGATAATAACACCAAAAGCAACATGGGAAAAAAGTAAGGAAGAATTATGGCTTTTTTTTACCACACTTCTGCCATTTGTGAACCTGGCTTGCAAACTCTCGAGTTGTTCACTAGCTACAAAATTGTATGAAATGACAATTTTAAAATATTTTCTTAGGAAAATTTTGAGGAAATTGTAAAATTTTCTTAAACTTAAAAATGTTTTTTCATATTTTGTTGTTTTAAATTATGAGCGGAATATACACAGGAAATTTGAGTTAATATTTTTTTTTACCAATATGTTATTGCATTTTTCATATTTGTAGTTCCTCCGATTTCGATTTTCACTTAAACAAAAATTTTTATAATTTCTCTTAAGTCATATGATACCATATGACTTAAGAGAAAGATCTTTTGATATGGGCTACAACGAGCAGCATAAAAATATTTTAAAGCTACTGTTTTCTTTATATGAAATTTGTTTTAATTACACTTCATTGAAAAAAATGTCTGCTTTATTGCATACCCAGCAAACAAACAAATTGAAATATTCCCGAATATATATTGACTTATTTTCAAAAGATTCTCTTACGCATAAATATTCGCATAAAATAAATTAAATGTGAAAACTGCGTGAGGCCTATGGACAGTGTTTTTTCGACCACCTGGTTTTTAGGTCGTTTAAGGCATTTTCATAAAATTGTAGACGAGCCTCGCAGCGAAATGCCTTCATCTCCAAGAAACGTTGAAAATGTTGGCAGAATCCGCGATCTTGTGTTTTCAGATCGTTTGAATGCTAGCTAGGTGAGAAGTTGAATTTGACTCACACAACAGTTCATCAAATGTTGACCAATAAATTGGCGATGAGAAAAATTTGTGCAAAAATGATTTCGAAAAAGCTTTCATAAGAGCAAATGGACATGGTTTTTTGGTCAATAAAAAATTTCTGTGGCTCTTCCTCAATCACCCGACTTGAGTCCATGTGATTTTTTTCTACTCCCAAAATTTAAAACTCATCTGAAAGGACATTAATTTGGGACAGTGGAGAATATTCAAACAGCCGTAACCTGAAAGAAAAGAGTATCGGAGTTCCAGCACTATTATAAATGGAAGAATCGTCTCCAGCGCTGTGTGGCTTCCCAAGGTAGTTACTTTGAAGGAGAGAATGTGAATTTGTAATTTAATTTCAATGAAAAGAATTAGAAAAAATCAGTCTCATTAGTTAATGTACACACCTCGTAAGTTTAAATCGTTTGACCTTGTGTTTACTGGGCTTACGAGCATATTTAGATTTACACACACACACACAACTATATAAAGCATTTGTTTACCAACTTCTATTTATTTTAAGGTGTAAAAAGTCTTGAATAATTAATGTTCAATTATATTACTTTCTCCATTTTTTAAGTAAAATGAATTATTTATAAACTCAAACAAAAGTAAAATTAAAATAAAGCAAAATAAATGTAATAATTTAATTTGTTGCTTTTGTATATTTTTAGGCCACAAAAACATGTCTGGCATGGAGCTTTACCCAACGGTGAACGTTCAATTGACACATACTGTGATGCCTGGCATTCTGGTGCAAGAGATAAATTTGGTTACGCCAGCAATTTGCTGGGGAACAAACTACTAGATCAAGAGCGTCTGACATGTGATAGTAAATTAATAGTATTATGTGTTGAGGCTCTCTCACAGGATCGACGAAAAAAACGCGAGTTGAATGACAGGTAAGTTAATGACTATTTATTCAACTGAACTGCGATTTTTTTTATAAAGTTGTCAATTAAGTATCTGGGGGCCAACACGTAGATAATTCGTTGGTAAATATACAAATGTCCATACTCATACAGATAAACTTGAGTTGTAATATTTAAATTGGAAGATGATTTGCATGGCTGTGAATAGGAAAACACTGGAAGAAATTTAAAAACTGGAAAATGACATAATTAAGCGGAAATTGTATTAATATTTATTTTCTATAGAACTTTAACTCTGCTATACTTTACATTTTACAACAAATGTCCAGGCATTAAAGACAAAATATTTGCACCATAGACTGATTGGTAGTACACTAGTCTATCAGTCTACGAGTTACTAGTTTGATTCCTGCCAAACTCTGTTAGTTTTTGCAAACAAACCATAAGGTTTCTAGATAGTGTTGGCTGATAAAACAAAAATGAAAAAAAAAAATATTTTTCCAGTTCTGTTATATTTAGCATTTTGTGCAAATTGCTTCAAATAATTTCCCCATTAAAACAAATCTCTAAATTTTTTTTAAATATATGAATTAATTAAATAAAATTAAATATTTAAATATATAAATATAAACATAATATAAATATAAATTGAATATTTGAAATTTTATTAGTCGAACTATTTATTTTACATTCGGATGAAATTTTAAGTCAAGCTTAAGTTCGTTTTATTCTCTCTAAGAAAGAAAAAATGAAATTACAAATTAGGTTAGGTTAGGTTAGAAAAATTTGGAACATTTAATTTTAAAACACCAGCAGAGCGGAATGCACATTTTCTAGACAGCTCCATACGTCCGTCATCACCACTCTTCGTATCTGTATACAGTTTTTTGGTATTTATTTCTTTATCTGAATTTGGTTGGTTAAATAGATGATGCTTGCAACTTAACACTAAAGTATATAGATTAACATTAGTTTTAATAAATAGTTCGTATGAAAGAATTTAAAATATTATGTTAAAAAATATGTTAAAAAATACCATTCTTTCTCTTTTTATCTTTATAATTTCTACGATTCTATATTCGGCTGTGCCGAATCTTCTATATCCTTCACCATGGAGATTTTATTTTTACAGATATACATAGGTACAAAATTGATTTAATTTAAAGGACAAACGCATTAAAAAAAGAACTGCGCTTTTTTCACTAATTAGCAAAATTTCATATACGGTATATATCGTCACCTGAAATGCCTAACTATGTAAAAATTTTAAAGAAAATTTATTTGTAAAAATTATATAAAAATTTTTTTTATATTTTTTTCAATAAATTTTTTTATTGAATTTTTTTTATTTTATGGGAAATTTTATAGAAAGCTCCTGTTAGAAATTTTTTTTCAATAAATTTTATTGAAATTATTTTTTTCTAAAAATTTTATTGAAAATTTTTGTAAAAATTTTATTGAAAAATCTGTGTAAAATTTTTTTCGAAAATTTTGTGTAAAAATATTATTAAAAATTTTTAGTAAAAATTTTATCAAAAATTTTGTGTAAAAATACTATTGAAAATTTTTTGTAAAAATTTTATTGAAAATTTTTTGTAAAAATCTTATTGAAAATCTTTTGTAAAAATTTTATTAAAAATTTTTTGTAAATATTTTATTGAAATAAAACAAATAAACAAAAAGTAACTTCATTGCTAACCGAAGGTTCACAAAATATTAGGAAGGAACAACAAAATATTAGGTGATAAATATTAAAAGTAAAAATATTCAACAAGAGGGAAGCTTAAGGTAGTGGTAGACTTCGTTCTCACCAACTGACTATTGATAATTGAATACAAGTTTTATCTTATTCCTTTATCTGGGTTTGGTTGGTTAAATAGATGATGCTTACAACTAAAACACTACCCTAAGTAGATTAGATACAAGTAGTGCTGATGACGGACGTGGCTGTCTAGAAAACGTGCATTCCACTCGTGCTGGTGTCTAAAAATTAAATTTTCCCAATTTTTCTTTAATATTATCACCTAATTTGTAATTTAATTAATTCTTTCTTAGAGAGAATAATAACGAACTTAAGCTTGATTATAAATTTCATTGTATGTAATATATAAAACAGTTCGACTAATAATAATTAAAATTTTCAAAATTGTAAAAATTTTATATTTATAAAAATAAAATTTTATTTTTTTGTAAAAATTTTAACTTAAAAAAAATTACGGTAAAAGTTTTGTAAAATATTTAGATATATTTTTTTTTTAATTTTTGGAAAATTTTTGGTTAAAATTTGTTAAAAGTTTTTGTTAAAATTGATGGTAAAATTTTTTTTTTAATTTATTGTAAAAATAGGATTTTTCTGCAATCTATATTGCATTAGAATGATCAAACAAAAGCAAAGGAATACATCAAAAAATGTTCATCATATTGACCCCCTCCCCCCAATGTGTCTTTTAACTGACACTGGTTGCCAGTGGGCACACTGTGGGTCTATATGCTACCTCAATGTGGAGTGCTTTCTATAAAGGCCTTTAATACAAATCAAAACAGAAAAACCTTACCTAAAAACAAACAAAAAGTCGCTCCTCGTAAGGGCTTATTGATCCCCCGAGATCTGTTGCACTCCTTGCGATCTACTTGTCGCGGTATAATATTTATTCAACAAAAGAGAATCATTACAACCGAAAAAAAAAACAAATAAACTTTAAAAAATATAGGTACGGGCGTGGTTTTTTACCCGCAGTTTCGAAAGAATCATCTGATGTTGCTGAATTCTTATCCAAAATTTTTCAAAAATATACCTGGCAGATTTGTGGGCTTAAATCGTCTGTAACACGTCTGGCGCCTTGGCAAATGACATTTCAACATCTACAAGGACAGACAGACATCGCTTAAATAACTTTTCTATGTATAAGGATCCAGAATATAAATACTTTATGAGTTCGGATATGAATATTGTAGAAATTACACGCGGAATGACAATCTTATATAAACCCTTTACACCTGTGGTGAAGGCCATAATACAACAGAAAATAATTTAACATAATTTGTTTAATAAACTGTTACTTTTGTAATTTTTGTCAGTGTACAAATTTAGGTCATGTGGCAATTGTTATTTAAGAGTAAAAAAAAAACTATAGGCACAAAATGAAGTTGATTTAAAATTTAATTTTGCTATCAATTACTGCAAATTCACCATTTATCCCTAAGCATTTATAGATAGAAAAGGGTGATTAAAAGCATCGTACTCGTATATATCAAGCAGACTAAAGGCTAAAATTAACACGCTATAATGAAATCAACAAAGTTGTTAAAATAGCTAAAGAACTGCGTTTTAATTAAAAAGAACCGTGTTCATGTTTATCTTCAAATGTAGAATGAAATGAAATGCAGCAGAAGTTTTTAGGAACTTTTAAACTGCATTAGGAAATTTTGCTGTAAAAATTATCAGGTAAATAGGGAGAATAATTAGGAGCGGAACTATAATTGAAATTTAAATCTATAGTCTAAAATACAAATTTTGCAATAACTTTTCACTTACACTTGAGATATGTTTGTATTAATTTTAAACTAAAATTTTTTTTAAAACGAATTTAGTAACCGCATGAAATTATGAAATGTGTTAAACTACTAAAACTCTAAAACTCTTATTTTAACAATAAGGAGTGTTTTGTTCGGGCATTTTTAGATTTTAATCAATTTAAATTAAGAAATAGTCAAGGCCGGTTTATTTCATTATAAGTTTTCAGTGTATTCCGATATTTCGATATCTATCGGATAACATTATCAAGGACTAAAATAAAATACAAGAATAAATATTTGATACAATAATCCATAGTAACTAGTAACCAGTAAAAATTTAAGGTAAAATTTTACTTGTAAATGAAAATGTTATTTGATTTCTGAAAAAAATAATTTTTGCTATGTTACGAATATCAAAAAAATTAATATTTTTTTTTTGAAAATTTGAATTATTATTAGTCGAACTGTTTATGTATTACATACAATGAAATTTATAATAAAGCTTAAGTTCGTTTTTATTCTCTCTAAGAAAGAATTAATTAAATTACAAATTAGGTGATAATATTAAAGAAAAATTGCACCGCGCAATCTTGTTTACTCAACAAAGTTTGGTTTGATACTAGATTAGTGTTAACTAAAAACGAATGTTGGAAGTAACACAAATAAACAAAAAGTAACTTTTATTGCTAACCGAAGGTTGGCTGAAGGAACAACAAAATATAAAGTGGTAAATATTAAAAGTAAACATATTCAACAAGAGGGAAGCTCTTCGTTCTCACCAACTAACGATTGATAATTGAATACAAGTTTTATCTTATTCCTTTATCTGGGTTTGGTTGGTTAAATAGATGATGCTTACAACTAAACACTACCCTAAGTAGATTAGATACAAGAGTGCTGATGACGGACGTGGTTGTCTAGAAAATGTGCATTCCGCTCATGCTAGTTTAAAAAAATTAAATTTTCCCAATTTTTTATTAATATTATCACCTAATTTGTAATTTAATTAATTCTTTCTTAGAGAAAATAAAAACGAACTTAAAAAGAAATTTTTTATCAGTGGAATGCGGCCTACAACGGTAGTTTTACAATATCATTTCGTAGCATACTTTTGGGCATACTGCAGTATATTTTTAATGCATTATGTATAGCAGTAACCAGTAAAATTTGACTGGTTTAAATAATGCAGTATGCCCATGACATGGGTATTGTATGCTTACAATGAGTCACAGCCGTATTTTGATAATGATATCCGATTGATAAAAAAATTTTATGATAACATAAACTAGCTTCAACATTTACTATTTCTTCCTTTAAATTGATTAATTTGTATTTTATTTATAAATATTTCACTCAATACATACTTCCATATATGCGGCCTGATCACTTGAAAGTAATTTAAAAATCAATACTTTTTTAGATAAAAATATTTTTATTTTGGCCAAAAAGAGTTTCCAACCAACTAATAAGATTTCTCAAAATAAGCGGAGTGCGCCTGACCATCGCCAAGAAATCCTTTGAATGTTCAGACAGTTTCAATTATAATATGTGTGTGATAGGGGCACCAGACGCTAGGGTTCCCAGAACCTAAATCCAGAAGAAAAGGTCTGTGTCTTAAAACACACGGGTCCTCTTCGAGGCCCGACCAGTGCCCAAAGGAGTGGTGCCACGGGAATCGGTAGCCCCACAGAAAGCCTATCCTCTCTGTGACCGTTTGTTGGTGAGGTCCCCTTCGGGGGTACACATGGTGGTTGTGGTTTAAGATCGATTTACGCAAGGTCGATCAAGTGTGCTGTTGCACTCTCAACAGACGGAGTTTGGATATAATATGGAATCTAGGCTTGCCTTGGTGAGGCTTGCCATATTACATAAATTGCTACTCATTGTGACTGTATCACACACAAATTGCGATTGGTGACAGTCGTAAAGTGTTGTTATACTACACAATGGGGGTGCTAGTCTACGCTTATATTTCACTCGGTGGTAAGACCATCTTTTCTAAATTAAAAACTAGAATATTTTCAATTTAAAAATTACAAAATTATTGCATTTTGGTGTATTTTAGCCTAAAAAAATTCTTGAGGAATATATACAAATTTTATAATTTTGTGTAAGCCAACATTATGTACGTACGTTTAAACCAAATTTCGTATAAAATTGATCACCCTTGTAGAAATAGAATTTTGACCTATTTTATATCAAAATTTTGACTTTAGCCTATATGTTCTAAAATCCTAAAGCTATATATACTCCTAATTATTGCTAAAAGTAGTTTATGAGCCCTAGTCCATATGTGGACTTTATGAGCAAAAGAGGAAAAAATTCCTATTTTGGGATTTTCGGTCTTCATTTCTAGAATTGTGGGATTTTCTTTAACTAAGCATCTTTAAAATACCGGTGTTTGACTCATAATGCGACCAGTAGTTTTTAATTCCAAATCGTCATTACTCACAACCTTTTCTATGGATTAGAAAATTATAAAGTAGCAGGGGGCAAAATCTGGAAATCACTCTAGGCGGTTACACGTGGACGAATATATAGAATTTTGCCATTGTGACTAGACATATTTGCGAAGGTGGAATAAAATTGTTTGCTTCGTCAAATGCGACCGTCTCCCGGGGGCATAATGTTTTGCAGATATAGTCAGCGTTATCTTGCAGATATGGGGCACCAGTCCCCGTGTCGCTATCAAGAATGTTGGTAGACGTATCATATTTACTCAGTAAGATCACTAGCAGGTTAAAGCGACAAGGCGGGCACAGACGTAAATATTTATCACAATCTATGAATAAAACAAGCTCTTTCAAGGTAATCGATGTGAATGCCTTCGCATCTAGCCTAAAATACTGTTGACAAGAATTTGGACCACATTTATACAAATAACTCCACTGCGTGTTGTTTTAATCAGACCATGTTTTAACGACGGAGCAATTACGGAAACCATGAGCGCAGTTATATTTTATTGACCGAATATTTATGTAAAATGTGTTATGTCTAATCAGTTTAGTTGCCTATAGCTTCAGCTATATCACGCATTTTCATCCCTCGATAGTCCAATAACATTAAATCGATAATCGTTTCTTTTGCTTAGAAATGTAAAAGCCGTAATATAATTCAAGTATAGGAGTTTTAATTATTTACTATATCTCCAACCTAAGCTCACTCCAGGCAATCCTTACTTCCAACTTTTAAATATTGTCAATCCCTTTTTAACGAGAGAGTAAGAGAGAGAGAGAGAGAGAGTATCGTTAAATCAGTGTTGTTTGATTGGTGTAGTTTTATTTTTAATATTCACTCTTTTTTCCCTCAACGTAATTAAACTTTTGTACAAAATTGTTTAAACAATACTTGCTCTGTTTTTAGTTTTTCTTTTTTATCTGTTACTAATATCCTAAAATCCCTAAAATTAATAAGTTATTGTGTGTGTTCAAAACTGCAGAAATCCCTTTGCGTTCAATTATTGAATATATTGCCAACAAGTATGTCTAACATGTTCGTTTTACCGGAAAATTGTTATTACTTTTACTCAATCATCTGTGTTGTAACAATGCCACAGACATAATAGAACTACATACTAACAAAGAAATTTTTGCACAAGAGTGAAAAATTTATAAAAACCCAGCATTAGAAACATTTCTACATATACATATGGATGTATATTTGGATGTTTGTGTTTTATGATTGTGGTTGTGTGTGTGCGGGTGTAAGTGTGTAGTTTAATTGTAACACTCAAACAAATAGTAAAATAAATCAATTTGCGAAGCAGGATATGAAATATACGAGTATGTGTGTTCTTCCACGCCATTCTCAATAACTTTATATAAATAGTGTTAACAAACAGGTAATGTCTAAACACCTCTCCATACCCTGCGGTTTTGATAGCTTTCCAGATTAAAAGAACTTTTACTTTCTATTTACATAATTAACAGGAAATAGTAGCCTTTTGACTATTTCGGGCTGGCTCTTAGACTAAAGGATTTTAATATACACTTGTCTTTTACAACAGACACATAATGTCACTCGCAAAGCTGTTTCAAAACTAGTGATTAAGATGTCCCTGTCAGAATGCATGAAGCCAAACAGAAGCAGTTAATAGTTATGACAAATAAGAGTTTTAAAAATTCCTATGCCAATTGCAATTCCCTAATCAGAGATTTTAAGAATATGTGGATGAAAAACTAATAATTGAACTAATTTGATAGATATGTCTTTATATGTTTGACATTATAGACAGACGTCTAAAAATTACCGCGAGTGTATAGTACTATGTCCGGTATAACAAAAGGTAGGTATCAGAGACTGACAAAACGTACTTATTGAATAAATGTAGTTAAGTATTTACACATATTTTTGGGTATTAGTTATACCTATACTTATAACAAAGAAAATACCTACACATACGCATTTGCAGTGAAATAAGTATACACCCATACTCAATACTTATAACAAACATTATTAATACACAACGAACTTAAAAATGAATACGTAATGCATGTATGAGTACAACTGGTTGCAGGTAGATAATGTGATGGGTATCTGTCATACCCATACTTATAACTACCTAATACTTACAAGAATGGAAAAGTAGTTATAATACTCTAAGTATACTTATAAGTAAAACAACTACTTTTAGGAATTGTATGTATAAAACGGTGTATGATGTTTGGCAATATTTTGTTTATAACCGAACATTGGTTAAGTATGGAAAACCAAAATAATTAGGATGAAGAAATGAATGAAAGTATTTTTAAATTGTGAAATAATTAATACATATAGTTACATATATTTATAAAATACTCTAAGTATACTTAGAGTATTTACATACTTGTACTTATTCCCACTCTATACTTACAAGTATGTGTATAGCCAATACTTTATCCACCCTTTACTTATACTTGGTTGTATTGCAAAAAATAATGAACAAGTATGCGAACACTTATTCTCTGCCTATACTTGTAGTTATTTAAGTTGAAATTGATATGAATATGTGTGTATGGCATGTTGTTTGAGCTGTAGCTATACACATTTATACATGTCTTGCCTCAAATACTTAATAAGTACTAAAAATTATACTTTTGTCATTCTCTGGTAGGTATTACCTAGACCTTTAAGACCATGTGTAATTTAAAAAATCAGACAAAAATTGAAGAGTTACCCAACTTTGAGACCACATATCGCCACCCCTGGAAAGTGTATGGTACGCGCCTTCTGCTATGCTCGTGTCGAATTTTGGATCAATAGCCCTTTACAAATGGCTGAGTTATTTCCAAAATATTTTGATTCTGCCCGAATGTATATTGGTTTGGTGCTCAAATTGTACAGTACGAGTTTGCAATCTAAGCTGAGAGTAGAGTTTCTTTCAATATTCCAGTTAAGTTGGACTACTTTCAACTTTATTTTAATTAACCTTAATTCTGGCGAGTTTCTTGCAAATACACATCACGAAAGGCGCTGAACAGGATGTACATATATCGAGGATTTGACTTCATTTGCTATTTATGCAAATAGGAGCTCTATACGGATTGTGAGCGTTATATGAGAATTTTTTTTTTTTATTTACTGTTATTCTACAATTCAATAACCAATTTTCTAAATTGAATATGTGGTCTTGTAAATATTGTGATGCTACTTGGGGAATTTCCTAAATATTTAGAAAAGCATCCAGTGCAACAGCAATTTTAAAGTGCTGCTAGTTTTAGTTAAGTTAAATTTTAAATTTAAATAAAATTTTGTTCCCCTTTCTATTATTTTGTATATTAAATACAACTTATTTTTTTAATAATTTTATATTTTTATCTCTTTTCAGTGAACTACAGTTTCATACGGCTGAAGCTTATGAGCAGTATTTAAAACGTGTACTGACTTCGAATAAAAATCATTGAAAAAATATATTTTTGAACTTCCCAAATCATCATTATTAAATATTTAGAGTATCACTTCGAAAACAACAAACATTGACTAAAAAGAATATGTTTTTTATACAGTAAATTAAAAAGAAATAATTAAGTTCTAGATTTACCAAAATAACTACGACGAATGAGATTTTCAAACATTGCCATAAAAATTAATCTAGGAAAAAATCCATTGATTTAAATATTATAACAAATAGGCTTTGCCAAAATAAAATCTTTTTTACATTAAATGAACAAAAAAAAATGCAAATACGACCTTAATTTATAAATAAAAAGGAAATGAAGATAGAATTAAAAAATACAGAAAATGTTTCCCTAAATTTATGCCATATATTAATTGAATTAAAAATTATGAATTTTTTTATATGTAAAAGAAAAATAAATAATATTTATTATTTATTACTCAACTAGGCTAAATATTTAAGGAAATTATTACAATAATTCAAATTGAAAAAAAACAATATTTTTCATATTAATAATAAAAATAAAATAAAAAAGCAAATAAAAATTGTTTGTATATATTGTAATATTTTATTAACCAAAAAAAAATAATTATAATAATAAAAAAAGTAACTACTATTTATATACCTACCTACTACACCCACACATGCATATTATTAGTTTAAATAAATAAAATAAAAACAGAAGAAAGAAAAATAATTATGTAATTAAAGCAAAAACAAAATTCAACTGCAAAAAAGCATTTAAATTTTAATGAAAACATTAAAAATTTAAATAGTAAAATTGATAATATTTTATAAATATAATTATAATTTATGAAAATTAGAGAAAGAAAAAAACTTTACAAAAACCACATTTTATGCGAAAAAAAAGTTTATCAATAATAAATCACAGCAGGTATTATTATTTCAAATTAAACGAGTCTTACTGTTTATTGTGAAATATGTTTTTCTAAAAGCAATATTTTCTTTTAAATTAATTCTTTTGTTTAAACTAACAATAGCTTCAAATGAAAGGTAAATCAATAATAATTAAATGTTTTATAGAATTATGGACAAAGAAATAAATATATTTTTTAACAAAATTTATTTTAAAAAAAAACCTAACAAAAGTTTGTTAAAATTTTCAGTAAAAGCTGTAAATTTTTTTGGATTTAAACTATTACAGATCTAACACTAACAGTACACAGGCTTTGTTTATTCTTGTGAGGGATTATAATATTGACTTGAACAAGAGACTTTGGCGATATTTTGATTTAAAAAAAAAAATAAAAAACACTAGAAGTATCAGCGACACTAATCTTCAATGTCACACACTAGAGTCAGGCAGGGTTCGGAAGTTAATTAATATGACTAGTTCGCAGTGTTGCCAGAAAATTTCTATATAAAATCTTCAAAATTGGGCAAAAAAATCTGCAAGATGTGGATAAAAATTTTTAAATCTGCAAAAAATCAGGTTAAATAACAAAACACATAAATAACCTGATATTTATGAATTTTTTAAGAAAACTATTACAAAGTCATGTAAAATAAAATGTGAACAATAAATATTCAGAATTATTTATTAATATTCAACAGGCAAATAAAAGCATGTTTAGTCTTTACCTGAATATATTACTTAAAACCGCCATAACAAATCGAAGAATTCAACGGCCGTAATATTTTTAAAAGACAATACCACCTGCGGAGCTTCTTGCTTGTCTGTAGAAAACATCCAAAGTCTTTTGTGGGAATCGAACACGCAATCCTCAGACTGGTAGATTAGCATCAAGTGCCACGATTGCAGTATTAAAAAAATTAGTTTTATTTAATTTTATAAAGTCATAACTGTATAAAATTCCTGCAATTGACTTCTTGTTTTTTTTTTTTATTAAGAATAACTTGGTTAAACACTTGTTTCACATTAGAGGACAAATGTGGTAGAACAAAAATACAAAGCGAACAATTTTCGAAATAAAATCCTTGAATCAATAAATCTCACAAATATTTTTGCAAAAACTTGGCAAGGTGCTGCTGTCATTTTGGTTTACTAACTTTCAATTTGGATTCAATTGCTTGAATATCTTTACTTAAATTGTCTATTAAAATTTTCGCCGTAATATGTTTAATTTCATTACGTTGAATTTCATTAAATTGTCCAGAGTAAAGTTTCAACGTCTGAAGAATTGACAAAGATCAATAAAAAAGAGTTTAACCTAAAAACATTCATTTCATAAAATCTGCAATTTGATAAAAAAATCAGCAAAATGCAGAGAAATCAGCAAATCTGGCAACAGTGCTAGTGCCGCATTACTAGAACAAAGTAATTTTTTTTCTGGCTTTTTAGTTTTTTACTTTTAGTGAAAAAAGAATTACTCAGAATACCAAAATTAAAAAAAAATCAAATTAAAAAGAAAGTACTTATTTGGCTGATAAAAATACGAAAAAGTGTTAATAACAACACGTATAAGTGTTAATAGCTCTACAATTGTTAATAGCTAGCCAGCAAGGGCTACTGACAGTGGCGTAATTGTTCAGGTATATGTTCGGTTTCCTAATGGCATTTTTTTTTATTTTTTTTTTTTTTTTTTGTTGAATTTAAAAATTTAACAACTGCTAATACTCTTCAAACAGTCATATTTAAGAAGCG
Source organism: Phasia obesa (assembly GCA_949628195.1). NCBI lineage: Eukaryota > Metazoa > Arthropoda > Insecta > Diptera > Tachinidae > Phasia > Phasia obesa. Next base: position 48,536,687 of record OX451217.1, read on the forward strand.
ATGTGTTTATTTTGCTTATGCTTTCAAGAAATGATCGCTTTTTTAGCTTCAGCATTGGCAAGCTATTGTATTTTAATAGTTATTCTAACCATCAGGCAATATTTACATGCTTATGCTGAAATGATGTTAGCTTTTTAAACACTGGAATTAAGTGCAGTAAGTACTTTGAGCGAGATAATTGAACTAGCATGAATTTTAAGCTTTTTTTTAAAGAAATTTCAAATCTCACAGTTATTACATGACCTTATATATAAATATTTCTATGCGATATAAATATTCTAAAAGAAAATATTAATTACACCAATGCATGTAAAATTGTTAATATAACTTTTAAACCACGAACTCTTATTAAAAACGAAGTAACCTGCTGTGAAAATGTTTAAACCAAATAAGCTGCGTGAAACATTAAATTAATTTCATTAATAAAGCAAAACATTAAATGTGAAAAAAAACTAAAAAAAAGAACTAACGCAAAATTCGCTGTAAAAGTAAAATAATAAAATTGTAATTAATTCAAACAAAACAACTAATATACACTAACAACATACATTAGGCAACTACAATCCTACACAGGTTTAATATTTTTCAATTATTTATTTAAACAAAACAAAGCGATTATGCATTTATTAAGTTTTTTTTATACGAGAAAAATATGTGCTACAAAACAGTTGAAGTATAAAAATACTAAAATAAAAATTCAAGTATTCTACGTATTTTACGTATTAATAATAATAATAATAATGAAATTAGATTAATATAAAACGAGAAACAACCAACAATGTAATGTTTAAGACAGCCACCCCAAAACTCATTTAAATAGACTTCCAATTGAACATGAAATCCAACATACACATCCTTAACAATCATAACTTAAATATTTATAATAATTACGAAAAAAAATATCATTAAAATAAATAAAAACTTTCAACCATACACCAACAACTGTCATCATAGTCCTTTTAACAATCCAACAACATTTATAAAAACTACCACAACAACTATTAGCCGTAGTTTAGATCTAAGGTTTACCCATACTAAATACAAAATCCTACAAATTTCTTTAAAATATAAAAAAATTCCTTCAATTATGGTTAAAGTGGAAAAAAAACTTATCTTGCATTTAACGAAAAACCAAAAGCCACAAACAGGTCTTAAAGCCATAATTTTTGAAATATTAATATTTATTATTTTGAAAATCTTTTTAAGGATAAAAGCTTAATAAGAAAAAAAAACTTAATTTTTAAACTAAACATTAATTGAACTTGTAAGTCATCAAACATCATTAGGTGGTAATACTCAGATTATTTGTTAAGCAACAATTCTAGTCCTAAGGAAATAATTATAATATAGAATTTAAAATATGAGTAACAATAAATTTAATAATAATTAACACAAAACTGATTAATAAATAAATGGAAAGATTAATTTAAAGAAAAAATTAAAATCGTTTTTATCAAATATTTAATAGGAGCTATGCAAAAGATAACATACCACTTAAAAACAATTAATGATGAACCAGAGCTGGGGCATGATCCCCGTGCAGACGTCCACTATTTGTTTCTGCAATTTTTTAAATTCTCTTTTAAAGTTGCATACGTCCCAATACATAGAAATCTTTTTCTGGCGACTACATTATTTTACATGGTTGTCATCAAGTCGAAAAGAACGATAAACAAATAAAAGATAAATGCAGCAGAGTTTCAGGTACATGAGACATTGGGCCTCAGGCATAAAAATGAGTAAAAGCGCTGAGTTGAGGCAGGTGAGCAATTGCTCGTAAGTCGAGTTCAATCAAACAGCAACAGCTTTTGCTCAATTTTGTATGCATAAAAATAAGTTCAAACCAATTGCAATTACTTGAACAAAGGGAGATCAAACGTCTAATTGTTATTGAAGGGCAAACATGCCGTCAAGTGAAAGTGAAGTAGAATCAGATTTTCTTGCTGTTTGTTGTTCGACATCGTCGTCATTGATAAAAATTTAAAAATTTTACTATGTTATGCAAAATTAAACAACTGGCTATTACGTGGGGCGATAACTCTGTTAATACCCGATTTTTGTATTGAAGTATCGAAAATCTCTGCTTCAATTGCCCAAAACACCGTACTATAATGACACGTTCTCTTGTAAACATTTTGTTGAATGCTTTTTCTATGTCAGTTGTTGGGTTTCAGAATGGTGTCATTAGCCATGGGCGTATTCCATAGCCCTCAATCCCGAGAAGTAATGCATCGTTCGTTGCATTTTGCGTTATTCTACAGACGTCGCTGTTTCGTAAGATGCGTGAGTCATGAACTGAACTAGGCTAGGATATGTCAACGCTTGTAAAAAGTTCTTTTCCATCACAAGTTGCCTGCAAATTTATAGAGTCGAAGCCTTTTCTACAAATATACTTATCGCTTTGATTTGTTGGTCTTTTTAATTTTTATATGAGTTTAATCAATCACTCCAATTGCAAATGGAAAGCACTCGCTTGCTTTGGCAGATATAAGTTTCACAACTTCCGCAATAGTTCGCGACACAGTTGATTGATGGACTCCAATATCTGCGGCTATACCATTTTGGAATCCAGGATCTGCACAAAATCTTAAAAACAGTCGAATTTTATCAATCTTGCTTCTTCTTAACCCTCAAAAAAATAATTAGCCAACCAGCAGATGCTACTATCATCAAACCTATGTATTTATCATTTTATTATTAATTATATAAAAAAATTAATAATTAAGAATACAAACCTGTATAATTTTGTATCCTCACTTGCTAAATTTGTTTTACGCTGTTGATAACATTTTTTATTTCTTTGTGGCACAAAATATTCAGCCATGATTCTTTTTTATTGTATGCGAGTCAATTATAAGGCAGGCTTAACAAAATTTGAGCAAGAGCTCACAAAAGAAAGCAAAAGCTTGTTTTTATGCATATGAAAATGAGCTCAAGCTCATCTCACTTAGTTCAAACTGAGCACGACAAGATCGTACGTGAGCTGTGAGTAAAAGCAAATACTTCAAATTTTATTATGCATACGACAAGCACCTTTTACTCAAAAAATCGAGTCCGAGCTCAAGCTCACGTTTTATGCATGAGACCCGTTATACCCGCAGCCATTCGTCTTTCATCTCTCCCCTACAAACTCAAAAGTTGCAAAAAAAAGTTTCAATGTCTGGATGAAGACTAACCAACTTCAAAAAAGCAGAAGGTTATCAATTGAACTATATTTAATTTGTGCCCACATTTCTGAAATTTTTATTTAATTAAAAGGTAATGCTTACAGAATGGTCCCATTTTAAAAAAGTTCATCATTTTCAAAATTTAAAGGGTATCCCTATACAACATACATGATTTTGGCATGTTTTTTAAGACGCCAAGAGCACCAGCACAAGTGAGTATCTGTACAGCTTCCAATAACAAAATAATAAAAACTGAAGGATGTTCCAACAGGTGACGTAATCCATCATTGGCAAACACTTGATAATTAGACAAAATGTGAATAACAATATCTGTTATAATAACAAGTATAAAAATTGAAAATTATAAATTAAAGCGTATCCCCATAGTTTATGTAAATGGCCTTATCCTTTGAATTAAATGCTGTCCATATAGCTGACTCAGATAGATACTTGCCACCATATTTATAAAAAATAAATTTTATTTGAACTGTATTTTAGAACAAATTTGCTATGAAAAATTAGTTCTAAAATAGCTTTCAAATATATTTTATTTTTTATAAATATGCGGGTTGATATTTACATAAAACCCATATTACTAATTATTATATTATTATATTTGTGTGTATGCTAAATAAATGTGCGTACCTTTAAGAAAAACTTTGTGTAAAATCGATCACTCTTGTAAAAGATGTAGGTCTTTAAGTTGACCTATTTTCCATTGAAATTTTGACATTCAAAAATTTCAAAGCTGTGATTGGAAAAAGAAGAGTGTTATACTAAAACTTAAATTATTGCTGAAAGTATTTCGTGAGCTCTAGTACGTATGTGGACTTTTTGGTCAAAATACTAAAAATTCCAATTTTGGGATTATTGCTCTTTATTTTGGGAATTGTGGGACTTCATTTGCTTTAATGTTGCAGTGTGTATTGCTGGCAATAGCCAGAATTATAAAAAATAAAAGTGAAAGCTGAACCATTAATACAGAATGTGTATTACTATGTCCGCTATAACAACAACTATAAATATTGAAAATCATAAACTAAAGGGTGTTCCCGTAATTGAGGCAATTTATCGTATATGGGATTGTCTTTTGAAGCGTAATATGTAGACACTTAATATTCTTAAAGAGCTTGTGTTACTGTGTAAACTATAATAAGTAAAGAAATTAAAGTTTGTCGCATAGGTAATTATTTGATGATGACAATTATAGGCAGAAACACAGAATTCACACAGAGTATGTATTGGTGTGTCTACAATAACTGGATGATTCAATAAAAAATAAAAGTTAATTTTGTGTTTACGATCTTACCTTAAGATATTTTGTGTTTTTTTTTCATTATCCCTCTTGGCAGCATGTGCCTTCCACAAAGCATCTCTTTTGTCGCAATTGTTTTCGCGTCTTCCCTGCTATAAGCATAAAATTACATATTAAAGGGTGTATGTACATATATAATAACGGTATTTTAAGCATTTATAGATATACAGTTGCAATTTAAACAAAAGTTGTATTAGTATGTCCACCATAAAAAGTAAAAAAAAATTAATTCTTAAGTTGACATATATAAGTTTTGAACTGTTGTCGACGGACCCTTGAAATTTACACAGACTCCGTATTTCTATACCCACAATTACAAAAATAGAATGTAAAGTTAAAGGGTGTCCCTATTGCTGGCGTTGGGTGATTACGCGGATTCTTCATATTGTTACGTTTTTACTTTACGCTGGGTTCTTTTAATTGCAAAATAAATACACACTGTTATTACTTTTAGTGTAAGTCACTTTATTTATTAACACCACGGTTCAAAAATACAGCAAACTGTTAAACACTCTTAAAATTCGACAACTGAACTCTTTGACTTTTTAATTGATACTGCCATACTACTCGCCAGCACGAATCACTTATATAGGTGATTTAAAAGCACCAGAATGTTCTATTCCTGACAGATCTGGCAGGTTCGATTGTTATTGCTCTTGTTTTCTGTTTGTGTGGTTGTTTATTTCTTTATACCTGTTTGTGTGGCTGTTTATTTGTTTATTCTTGTATTTATGTATGTGACTGTGTATTTAACTGATGAGTGTTTATTTAATGTGTGTGTGTATGTGCGTATATGTTTGTATAAGGCGTTGCTAGGCTAATCGACAACAACAACTAAATGCTCTTTATTGTTTGTTTCTTTCTTTCATCATTGTAAGAAAACAAACCATTAATGTTGTTGTTGTTCGAGAGTATTGTCATTCAGAGCCTATAATTAATAAATTCTTCTTTCGTAACAATATTTAGCTTGGACATTTCAACAAGATAATGACCTATGACCTAAAGAGCTGTCCAGGAACTATTTTGCTTGAAATAAAATTAAGACCTTACATTGGCCAGCTCAAAAACCTGATTTCAATTTCATAAAAAATCAATAGGGAATTATAAACAGTGCAGTAGCTTCACGGAAACCAGACTAGAACCAAACTAGAGCATAATACTTAAATACCCTGTGTTAATATCTAACGTTTTTTGAGTTGGCAACTGAGTGAGTGCCAATTTGTCTATATATGGCCTTACACTTTCATATGGTTTTGACTTTAAGTTTAATTTAGCAATTTACTAATGTTAATTATGTCACAAAAATAAAAACAACGGTATAATTTTCTAAATTCGTAATAATTTTGTATTATGAATGTCGTATTTTTACAATGATTTTAAAAAAGTCTAAAGTAGTGCATCGACTTTAATGTTTGAAGAATATTTACCAATATATACGTTATGGGTTATTAGCATAATACATATTAAATCATTAGGATTTTATTCCTTTTTGTTTTTTGTTACGTTTAATAATTCTTGCAAAAAACCGACTACAAAAAAATATATGTGCATCAATTCTAAACTAAAAATTTAAAAGGAAATAATCTGTAAGAAATAGTACTCAAATCAAATACTTCTATACTTTTTGCTCTAACGGACAAGTAATATACATTCTGTACATTCAAATGTCTATCTATAACGACAAATTACGTCAGATATGAGGACACCCTTTATTTTTTACAGTTATTATTACTGACACAATAATAAAAAGTAAAGGTTCCAAAGATATGGCCATATAGCTTAAACAATATCACCTAGGGGACACCATTTAATGTACAATTTTAAATTAAACACTTATTTTAAAGGACAGATTCTTTGTTAATTTCAAATGTCTGTCTAAAACGGTTCAAAAGTTTGTTTCAATTTACATCAACTATCGAGACACCCTTTAAAATTTTAAATATTTATAAATTTTATTATACGGGACATAGTAGTGGAGATTCTGTCTAATTTTCAAGTGTTTGTCTATAACGGTTCAAAAGATAGGGCTAGATAGGTTAAATTGTATCAATTATGGAGACACCCTTTAGTTTCCAAATTTAAATTATATACTTGATGTTATAAAGGACTTAGATATACAGGCTCATTGTGAATTTCAACCGTCTATCTGTTAAGGTTCAAAAGTTTGGCAATATACATCAAATTACATCAACTATTGGGACACCCTTTAACTTCTAATTATAAATATTTAATTTCTGATTATAAATATTGGATATTCTGTCCAATTTTAAAGTTATTGTCTACAATGGTTCAAATGGCTCATATATTTAAATTGACTTCACATATGGGGACACCCTTTAATTTTTAAGTTTATTTTTTTATTAATTTCTGTTATTGGCAGCTATAGTGATATGCATTTTTTTTTAATTTTAAAAGGGTGCCCTTTGCGGTTCATAATACAAGTAAAAAACACGTATGTTGTATGGGGACACCCTTTAATTATCAAAATTCTGAACTTCTTTTAAAATGGGACCAATCTATAAGCATTTCCTTTCTAACAGAGAAAAAATTTTAAAAATCGGTTCAGAAATGGCTAAGTTCTGCGGGCACAAACATAAAAAAAGCAACATTCAGACGAATTGATAACCTCCTTCTTTTTTTGAAATCGGTTAAAAACAAAATCAAATATTACATGAAAGTAAAACGAAACAATTCTCTGCGAAGTAGTTTTAGAGATATCGTTTTTCAGTTAACTAGATAGATATCGTTTTTTTTACTTAACCAAAGGGGTAAACCTTTATCAACTTGTGCTAATATGCATATCTACGTCGCACAGTGGCTGAAAATCGTTTTTCGTTGGCCAAAAGTAAATTTTTTTTTTGTCACCGATTTTTTAAATTTTTACGTCATTTTGTAGTTAATATATCCAAATTAAGGTAGCCAAAAAATTATGTTAAAATATTGATAATTGTGGGCGTGGCATGCTGTCAAACTCAACGTTTTTTTTAATTTCAGAAAAATGTGTTTTTCTTCGGTTTTTTATCAAAATTAAATGGTTACTACTCGCAAGCTATCATCGATAATGGTCTGCGGTTTTTTTTATAATGTTGGTAGGATTATTGCCTTTAGTTGTTGTAAGTAGACACAGCTCTAGCGTTTAATATTAGGGGCGTTATGAAATATTTATGAAACTACTATATTTTCCTCAAATTTAAACTTTAGTGGAATAGAACTTCTAGGGAACAAAAGGGAACAAGAAACGTATACAACCACGAGAAAGGTGAAAGTGTCCTCTTTAAGGCTATATATACTTTTGCACCCGCCACGAGCCGCCTGTAGAACACTTTTTTCATTTTAATGAAATTACTCGAAAAAAATTCATATACAATGGTGTATTAAATTTTCACTTTTTTGCCTAAAAGTTTATTTTTTTTTAGTTTAGGCTACGTATAACTAAAACAAATAAATATAATACCTTCGAAAGGGTTTAATGGCTTTGTTTTGATCAGCAAAAAATAAGTAATAAAATTATCACAATGGGCTCTACAGGAAGCATATGATCTCTTTCTAAATTTACCTGTTATCAAATGTTAGGGTCAACCAAAGTCATAAACAATTTTATAACAATAATTGCGACATTAAACCACTAAAGTTAAAAAACAACCCCATATTGACGCATGAGTGCAGTTTTGTTAAATTTAAGCGCTACCTGCTATGAAATTAAAGATCAGTGTGTGAAGAACATGTATCTAAAAATTTATAAAAGTACGGATTCGTTAAGGTATTACTCAGTAATAACTTAATCCTTTAAGTGTACGGATAAAACATAACAAACGCAAATAAAAATATTCAAAAGAAAATGGAGAGCTTCAGTTATAAAGAACTGGCCGAAGTGTATTTTAGAAACAAAAATCAGGAAGATGTTCTTAGTTACGTTAAAATAAAATTAAACTTAAATTCGTGTAGCACCGAAATGCAAGAGCAATTATATAATTTCGTCAAAGCACTAAAAAACGCTACAAAGAAGTTATGTACAGTAAACAAAAATTTTATATAAAAAGTGCAAAGTGGTTAGAAGGTCAACTTACTGTCACTGCAGAAACAGCAAAGCAAGATAAGGCTGGAAGACCACGCAAATCATTAGTGGACAATTGCAGCGATAGATCTAAGAGGCGGAAGCTTAAAGATATTAACGATGCCTTTGGTTCTACAAATATAAAATAATCTTTCCTACATCAATTACGATCACAGAACCAATTTACAAAAGTGGATATCATTGAAAAAGTTGTTAAAGCTAGCCCACCGAGAACAAAACGGATTCTTAAAAGTATACCAACTCCGAATGATGCAATACAGTACACAAATGAGGAGGCATTAGCATTATTTCTGGATTTGAAATTAACAAACCAGCAATATATTAAACTCAGACAGCGTGCGATTGAAAAAGGCTCAAATATATATCCAGCATATCATCACATAACCGCTGCTAAATTGGACTGTTTGCCATCAAAGGACACTATTAAAATCACACCAATTTCGGCAGAGGTACAACTACAATCTCTACTTAATCACACAGCCGCACGCTTGCTGTAATCAATAGCAGGAAATGAGTTGAAGAAATACGGAAACACAAAGTTAATTCTTTTTTGTAAATGGGGATGTGATGGTTCTTCGGGACAAAAACAATATAAACAAGCTGTATGTGAAAATATTTCTGACTCAGATATGTTCATGGTATCATTTGTACCATTGCGATTGAAAAAGATTTTGGAAGATTCAGAGCCTTCGACTAGTACAACGCAAACAATGGATATTTGGAAAAATGAGACACCATCTTCTACGAAATACTGCAGGCCAATCAAATTTCAATTCAAAAAAGAAACATTATTAATAAAGAAATTAGTGATATCAAGGCCCAAATTACAGCACTACAGCCATTACAATTACAGTTAGATGGGCAGCAAATTGAAGTAAGCTACCAGTTAGTCCTGACAATGATAGATGGAAAAGTGGGTCAGGCTTTGACTAACACGAAGGCTGCATCCAGCTGCATTATATGCCAAGCAACATCAACCCAATTAAACCAAGTCCCAGCAAAATCATTAGATAATACCGATGCATATGAATTTGGATTATCACCACTACACGCAAGAATACGACTTATGGAACACATACTAAAAATCAGTTATGATTTGGATTTCGGGTCTTCAGGATCAATAAGAAACAACGTGACCAACAAAGAGTTAAGAAGTTCAAAAAAGAAACATGTTCAAGATGAATATCGCAAACGTGGACTGATTATAGATCAGCCAAAACAAGGGTCAGGCAATACAAATGATGGCAATACCGCAAGAAGATTCTTTTCAGATCCAGAAACAGCATCTGAAATAACAGGAGTGGATTTCAACCTTATTTTCAGATTTAAAATAATACTAGAAGTACTTGCGTGCAATGAACAAATTGACTGTAGAAAATTTGGAGATTATGCTAAGGAAACTGCAAAAATATATACAACTAACTACCCATGGAGAAATATGTCTGCAACAGTTCACAAAATCCTTTATCATGGTGAAGATGTCATTAAATATCATTTGGTGCCACTTGGAGATCTATCAGAGGAGGCTCAGGAAAAAAGAAACAAGGATTACATATTTTATAGAGAGCACAATACTAGGAAAATTTCACGGAATTCAAGAAATGAAGATCTATTTAATATATTATTGGCAACGTCAGATCCGTTCATATCCAGTATTCGAAATCATTGGAAAGTGGACCATCGGGATTTAGATGCAGAAGCCAAAAAACTACTAAAGAACAGAAATAGCACAGAACAAAATATGGAATATTTGCAATTAATATTTAAGTAAAATGAATAAAAATTATATTTTCTTGTTGCTTAACAAATTTTTTTTTGTGGGGGGGGGGGGGTGAGATGAAGGTAGCGCAGAAGATCCGAGTACATTTTCCATTCGTCATGAAAGCTTAAAAATTAATTTTTTATGCAATCTAGGCTTAGGTAATACAATTTGTTAATTATTGACACTATTTTTCATATAATATGCTATATAAACGCTCACAAAAAGGGGGCGGGGTCCAAAAGTAAATTTTTATGATTTTTTTTGGCTCCAGGGTAAAGACCTTGAACCTTCTTTGACATAAAAATGTTTCATTTGCTTAACAAATTTACAAAAAAACTTGTAAAAATGTGTAGTTTTTCAGGGGTTGGTTTAGTTCTTCTTAGGGGAATTTTTTTTCCCCTGGTCCGATTTGGCCCATTTACGAACTTAGCCTGCCCTATCCTTCAGGATATATATGTACCAAATTTCAAGGGTCTAGCTCTTTTCGTTTAGACTGAATCGTGTTCATACAGACAGGCGAATGGACGGACGGCCGGATGGACAGACGGACGTATGGACAGACGGACATAGCTATATCGTCTTAGATTTCATCACTGATCAAGAATATATATACTTTTTTGGATCTTAGAGGGATATTTTACTATGTTATACACAGAATAAACCCATATTTCACTCCGAAAGTTAAAAAAAATTAAAATGTTCAACTTTGACCTCGAATTCCTTAAAAAGTCCTCAATCAATTTTAATGTAATTAAAACTGAATCAAGCTGAGCTAAATATCTATCCATTAAAAAAAAAATTATTTCAATATTTTGATCGGTTCAAAAGTTACAGAATTTTGGCCAACGAAAAACGATTTTCAGCCACTGTGCGTCGTGCGACCATAGCTGCCAGATTTGACGAATTATCGTCATTTTGACGTTTTTGGGTTCTGAAAATGACATGATGACGATAGGATGATTTATACCCTAATTTTGTCGATTTTAAATCTTTCAAGTTTGCATCTTTTACTTGTACTGTTAAAGCAACTTTGACAGACACATTTTATTGTGTTGTGTTGTTACGCTTGTCTAAAACTTCCATCATCGATAAAAACCTTGACACAACTATTTGTCAAATAATCCGAAGAGGCGCAACCAATTTGACATTATTTTAAGTCTATTAGAAATAAAATGCGTTGGTTATCCCTAGAAGCTGTTGTTATTAGAATTTTAGAGATGTAGGAACCATTAAAGATATTTTTTCATTTTCTGCAAACGTTGATAAAATTGACACCGATAAGTTGATTTCTAGTAAAAATTTTTTTTTGTGGGGGGGGGGGGGTGAGATGAAGGTAGCGCAGAAGATCCGAGTACATTTTCCATTCGTCATGAAAGCTTAAAAATTAATTTTTTATGCAATCTAGGCTTAGGTAATACAATTTGTTAATTATTGACACTATTTTTCATATAATATGCTATATAAACGCTCACAAAAAGGGGGCGGGGTCCAAAAGTAAATTTTTATGATTTTTTTTGGCTCCAGGGTAAAGACCTTGAACCTTCTTTGACATAAAAATGTTTCATTTGCTTAACAAATTTACAAAAAAACTTGTAAAAATGTGTAGTTTTTCAGGGGTTGGTTTAGTTCTTCTTAGGGGAATTTTTTTTCCCCTGGTCCGATTTGGCCCATTTACGAACTTAGCCTGCCCTATCCTTCAGGATATATATGTACCAAATTTCAAGGGTCTAGCTCTTTTCGTTTAGACTGAATCGTGTTCATACAGACAGGCGAATGGACGGACGGCCGGATGGACAGACGGACGTATGGACAGACGGACATAGCTATATCGTCTTAGATTTCATCACTGATCAAGAATATATATACTTTTTTGGATCTTAGAGGGATATTTTACTATGTTATACACAGAATAAACCCATATTTCACTCCGAAAGTTAAAAAAAATTAAAATGTTCAACTTTGACCTCGAATTCCTTAAAAAGTCCTCAATCAATTTTAATGTAATTAAAACTGAATCAAGCTGAGCTAAATATCTATCCATTAAAAAAAAAATTATTTCAATATTTTGATCGGTTCAAAAGTTACAGAATTTTGGCCAACGAAAAACGATTTTCAGCCACTGTGCGTCGTGCGACCATAGCTGCCAGATTTGACGAATTATCGTCATTTTGACGTTTTTGGGTTCTGAAAATGACATGATGACGATAGGATGATTTATACCCTAATTTTGTCGATTTTAAATCTTTCAAGTTTGCATCTTTTACTTGTACTGTTAAAGCAACTTTGACAGACACATTTTATTGTGTTGTGTTGTTACGCTTGTCTAAAACTTCCATCATCGATAAAAACCTTGACACAACTATTTGTCAAATAATCCGAAGAGGCGCAACCAATTTGACATTATTTTAAGTCTATTAGAAATAAAATGCGTTGGTTATCCCTAGAAGCTGTTGTTATTAGAATTTTAGAGATGTAGGAACCATTAAAGATATTTTTTCATTTTCTGCAAACGTTGATAAAATTGACACCGATAAGTTGATTTCTAGTAAATTAAATTCAATAAATAAAATGTATCTAAGTTTTCTAAAATATATTTTAAGAATTATTAGCAACATAAATTAAATTTTTCAAAGCGAGGGTACAGAAAAATTTATAAGTATTACGAAATACTCAAAATGGTTTAAAATTGAAATGAACAAATTTTTAAAAACTAGTTTGCTTAAAACTGAAGACTTTTATTTAATTGATTATAAAATTAAAAACATAGTTTTTATATTATTAATTCATTTAATTAGGAATATGCCAGAGACGTATTGTCAGAACTACAAATATATGCAAAGGAAAAATGCGATATTAATTAAATTTGTGTTAATTTTTATTTAGAGCTGTGTGATCAGATATTGATTGATTTTTAAAATAAATTTAATGTTCTAGGCCAAATTTATTCTTATAATAATATTAATGATAAAAAAAGTTAGTTGGTTTTCTGAAGTTACAAAAGATGTTTTTTATTTTGTTGAAGAAAGTAAAAGATAATAAGAGCTAGAAACTGAGTTCAGGCGATTAAAATTATTATACCTAAAAGATACTTATCCTGCTAAAAACATATGAACGTGCATTCTATTTACATGTGATTTTGTTGTGAATTCTAATTAAAGTGTTCGATCCCTGTATTTATAATAATGCTATAAGATTTGTTGATTTAAGAGTTTATTTTGCTATTTTTAGGTTTTAATAAAATATGTTTTATTGGTAAAAAAAAGCGTTTTTTTAGATTGACGTTTTTATAATAGCCCATTCAGGCTGCCTCGAAATTAAGTAATTTCGAGCTGAAATTACGAATGAAATCTAAAGTGTTCATACTGGGCTTTTTGACATTTGAGTTAATTTCGCAAACAGCTGATCACGTTTAGTTACATTTATATAATTTAACTATTTTGCAAAAAGCTTTCGCACAACACTTTCGTATTGATTTAAAATATACATGAATATTAAAAACAACACTACAACAAAATTAATGTAGAATTATGTATATATTTCCATTATTTCATTTGGCTTTTAAATTTTTTTCAAACAAAACGGACATTCAAGGTTGTAAGTCTGGTCATGGTTGCAAAAAAGGTAGCTTTTTCTACAAAACCAGCGTTGTCTATCGTAATTTCAAGTTAATTTCGACGAAATTAAGTAGAATGAGTTAATTTGGGCAATGGTAAAATGTATGCGAAATTACGTAATTTCAAGTTGATTTCGGCCGAAATCACGAAATGACTTAATTTCGTGGCAGCCTGAACGGGCTATAACGATTTTAATAAGCCATTTTGACGATAATGACGATTTTTTCCCAAAAATATGACGATATTACTTTTACTAAAACTAAAACTTATTTAAAATAAAATTCCCTCCAAATAACCTTGATATCATTTTTTACATCCTGTTCGAAACCTGTGTTCATAGTTGCCAGGTTTTTAAAAGTAATAACGTCATATTTTTGGAAAAAAAATCGTCAAAATAGCGTATTGAAATCTTCAAAAAACGTCAAACTAAAAAACCTATAAAACATATTTTATTAAAGGCTAAACATAGCAAAATAACAGCATTATTATAAATGCAGAGATCAAACACTTTAATTAGAATTCACAACAAAATCACACGTAAATAGAATGCACATTTTTCAATATTTTTAAAATAAAAAAATAAAATCCTCTACTTTAGCTTGTTTAACTTTATAATATATAATATTATTTCCGAAAACAACTTATTTAATGGATTTTTATAATGACTAATTTCTTCTTTCCTAATTTGGCGAAGAATGTTTTAAAATAAGGATTTTTTATAAATTAAGTCAAAACGGAAAAAAAGGCTAGAATCTATCGCTTGCATCTCAAACCCAATACGTATATGTTTTTAGCGGGATAAGTATCTTTTAGATATAATAATTTTAATTGCCTGAACTTAACTTTCTTATCTTTCAATTTCTTCAACAAAATAGAAAACGTCTTTCGTAACTTCAGAAAACTAACTCTTTTATCATTAATAATATTATAAGAATTATTTTGGCCTAGAACTTTAAATTTATTTTAAAAATTAAATCTTGATAATATCTGAGCACAAAGCTCTAAATAAAAACTAAAATTTAAATAATATCGCATTTTCTTTTTGCATCTATTTGTACTTCTGACAATACGTCTCTGGAATATCCCTAAGTAAATGTCTTCATAAGCTAAAAAAATATGTTTTTGATTTTATAATCAATTAAATCATAGTCTTCAGTTTTAAGCAAACTAGTTTTTAAAAATTTGGTCATTACAATTTTCAACAATTATTAGCATTTCATTATACTTATAAATTTTTCTGTACCCTCGCTTTGAAACATTTTATTTATGTGGTTAATAATTCCTAAAATATATTTTAGAAAACGTAGATACATTTTATTTATAGAATTTAAATTACTAGAAATCAACTTATCGGTGTCAATTTTATCAATGTTTGCAGCAAATGAAAAAATATCTTTAATGGTTCCTACATCTCTAAAATTCTAGTAACAACAGCTTCTAGGGATAACCAACGCGTTTTATTTCTAATAAACTTAAATAATGTCAAATTGGTTGCGCCTCTTCGGACTATTTAACAAATAATTGTGTCAAAGTTTCTATCGATAATGGAAGTTTTAGATAAGGGTAACAACACAACGTCAGAGAATTATTAACAAGTTATGGTTAATAATAGAATGTGATGGTCAAGGTTGCTTTAACAGTACAAATAAATGATGCAAACTTGAATGATTTAAAATCATCAAAATTAGGGTATAAATCTTCCCACCGTCATCATGTCATTTTTGGACCCAAAATCGTCAAAATAACGATAAATCGTCAAATCTGGCAGCTATGCTTGTCTAGCAAGAAGATAATGAGAATTTTCAAAAGCTTACGTTTAGATGAGGGACGTGTTTTTTATTTAGAAAAAAAAAGCTTTGGAGCCATCTACCGTAAGTTTAAGTGCTTAAATAGTTTCCATTAGGAAAGCTCAAGGAGAGCTTTTTTATAGAATTTGACTATGCTTTTTTAAATGTCATCCAAAAGTTAATACATATTAAACTGTTGTATGCTGACAGGTTGGTTAAATTTAAAAGAATTTAATCAAATCAAAACTTAAGGTTGTGCAATTACAATACACGTCATTTTAACGTACCGGTTGAAACTTTATAGGCCATTATAAAAACATTTATATAATCTATATATGGATATAATGCACACTTATTTGTGCTATAGCTGCCTACACCACTAGATAGATCTTCCTGAAATGTTACAGGTAGTTACTAGCTATGTGGTGGGTAAAATAGGTACATAACCTTTTGAAATTTCAAATGGGCGTTTCACTTGCCGTACAATATAAATAATTTTTTTCATGTAACTTGGAAATGAAATGCCTAGAATCTTGAAATTTTGTACCAGTAAATTTACTACTACTATTATGCACAGTGTAGCTGAAAAACTCACTGGATTGGTATATTGAACATGGTACCTCTAATAGAAAGTGAATATAATTATCGGATTTCTAGAAAACTATAACAGGTAGAATCCTAAAAATGTGCACGATTAACCCTCTTACTATTGTTCATAGCCTAGAAAAAAAATTGCTGGATTTGAACAGTGGGCTACATGACAATTTTTTTGCATGATCCTAGAAAACTCTAATAGGCAGAATCTTAAAAATGGTCATATTAACCACACCCCTGTGCCAATTGACTGCTGCAAGTATCCAGTGGGCACCCTGTGGGTCTGTCGGCTACCTCTGTCTGTATTGCTTTCTATAAATGCTTGTAAAAGAAATCAAAACAGAAAAACCCTACCAACCTAAAAACAAACAAAAATCGTTCCTCGCGGGGCGTTTATTAAGCCAGCGAGATCTGTATACACTCCATACGATGTCTAAAAAAACAAAAGAGAATCATTACAACCGAAAATAATAAAAATTAAACAATTTAGTTGGCGTGGTTTTTTGCCCACAGCCCCCAATGGAATGATCTAATGTTGCTAAATTGCATTAGCGAAATTTCCGAAACTAAGCCTACCAGATTAGTGGGCTTAAATTTTCTGTACCTCTTCTGCTGCCTTGGCAAAGTTGTTTTTAACCCGAACACAGATGGACAGATGGAAATCGCTGAATCAAGTTCTCTATGTATAACTGTCCAGATTATATATACTCTATGGGGTCGAAAATGAATATTGTAGAAACTACACATGGAATGCATATACCCTCTGTGGTGAAGGGTATAAAAAAGTATTGTTTAATTTAAGAGGTTTTGAAAAAAAAATTTGTACATTTTACAATTGAAAATATTAATTTAAATCTGTTATTCAAAGTTTAACAAGAATTATGAAAATTGGCTAAGAATAACTTTTATAAAGCTCACTGAACTGCTGTAAAAAGCCACTAACAACGGTGTTAGGTTTTATGAAACTAACCAAAAGCTTACTAGTACCTTTAGTAGGGTTAAAAATTTAAAACTTTTTTAACTCAAATAATATTAATAATTTTTGAATACATCTATCGTTCTTTCAATATAAACAAAAGCTTTTCTTATATCAGCAGCTTTAAGAACAGTTATGTTTGGAAATATTAGGGTGGAGGGTAAAGTATTCATTCGTATGTTTTGCCAATTTTACAATTAAAATTCGCATTTACATTCGCTGAAGTATAGTGATATTAAGTATTTAATAAAGAATATACCTATAAAATATAGTGCGAAAATCATTTAAAGATCATTTTGCATCTGACACCTTTTATAATAACCAATCCACGATGAATTAAAATAAAAAAGTTTAAGACCTGCCACTTAACTTTATTGAAGACGTTTAATAGAGCCAGTACAGTCTTGCTATTAAATGAATGAAAGTCACTTTTTTATTTTAAATAAAAATATTCATACATATTTATGTATTTAGTAACATATGAGAGAGTGATACACCCCTGCGTGTGTAAAATAATGAAATTGTAACTTACATATACTTGACTTTCGCCTTGACATTCGTTGAGCTTAAAATGAATTATTATACAGCAGAAGTGTTTTTGTTTGCTTAAATAATTGTGCTTTACTTATTTATTGATTTAATCGGGACTACTATGATGACACATTTTAACTTTCAATTATTTTTATACTTTTTTTTATAACAGCGAGCCTAGTACTACATATCATGTCTAAATTTCAATTGATTGACTATAATGTCACAAGAAAGGTGCAAATTCGTTAAAAACATGACTTATAGGAAAACACCCTATAATTTTTGTTGTAGTTGCCATAGTATTACATGTTTTGTGAAAATTTTATAGGTATACCTATTATGGTTTGAAAATAAGACCATTTGTACTAATGAGCTGAACTGAACTAGCGAGCTGACTGAACTAGTGAGCTATATGAACTCAATGTGGTGATCAGCTCACTTAGGTCAGCTGAGCGATTAATTCAACTGAACTAGTTCTTGCTAAGATATATTACAAGAGATCTTTGTCAAGTTCTTCAAAGCCTTGGAATTCGAACGACAGGAATATCTTAAAAACATTATTAAACTTCGACATGCATGGATCGAAACTAAGCAACTAAATTTTGGTTAAAGGCGTTAAAAAACTAATTAGTGAACCTAAAATATTATTTTTATATCAAAAATTTAGAGGAATTGCCTTTTTGCGCATACAAGCATTTTTACTTGTTAGAGCAATTGAAATGTGTTAATATTTTGTGAACTATCAATGCATTTCTAAAAGAAGACGCTGAAAATTACAAATTTAAAACTACAACGTAAAGCCATTTCTTTAGAAAACAAAATTGAAATTTTAGATCGCCTTCGAAATGGAGAATGCTCAACACTTCTTGGCAAAATTTTTGGTTTAAATGAAGTCACAGAAAGAACTATAACAAAATTAAAATTCAATTAGGCAATCAATGATTTCTGGAGCGAAACTATATGTTAAGACTTCATCATACACTAAAGATGCAAATACACATTACCTATATGATTTAGTAAAATAAACATGATTTCTTGTTCTTAAAAAAGTTCTCATTTTTCAATAATTTTAATAGGTTTTAGAGATAAGGAACCAATCACCTATTTTTGTATATGATCAATGTCGTTTTTTACACGGTTATTTCTGGAACCGTGTAAAAACAGAATTAGGTGTATTTAATACTTTAATTTTGTCCATCACTGTATCCTAAAAATACTACTTTTTATGTTGCTCAAGTCGGCATAAAACTTTTGTTTACATTTTACCGTTATAAAGAGCTTTAAGTTATTGTATGGTTTGTGACTTGAATAATATATGTATACAGGATAAAAGCTTTTCAACACTGTAATGGTTTTGAATAGTAGAGATTTATATAAATAAATTTTACTGACTGTTTATCCTAAGCATAGCTGCCAGATATGATGATTTATCGCCATTTTGGCGATTTTAGGTCCTAAAATGACATGGTGACATGGTGGAACGATTTGTGAAGAAAAATAAATTCATGTTAACTTAATTTTGCATTTGAAAAATAAAAATGGTAAACAGATCTCGTTTGTTGTATATAAAATATTTTCGTTTCTATGTTGCACAGATAACTAATTTGAGGTTTGTTGAAAGTGAACAAATAAATAAAAGGTATGTCAAAAGTACTCGGTGTTTCTTATTGTACTACCATATTTAAAAAAGATTTATTTTATTTTACAACGAAGTTGTAATAACGAAAAATAATTATTCTGCACTTTATCGCTCACTTGAGCAAATTTGAAATTTAACTCAAACGTACTTTAAAGGCAAGAGTATAATAATGGGCGTTAATAGCATTTATGATGAAAAAATTGGGTTTCTGAAGTTATAAAGGAATTTTCCTATTTCGTTAAGGAAGTGAAAGAGAAGTGCTAGAAACTGAGTTCAGGCAATTAAAATTATTGGACCTACAAAATATTTATCCTGATAAAAACATAAACTTGTTGGCTTTTTGAAAAACAAAAAAAAAAAAAAAAAAAATATCAGTATTTTGTTTCCTGTTTTGACTAAATTTATTACAAAAATCCTTCTTATACCACATTCTTTAGCAAATGTGGAAATGGTATTTAGTCAGGTAAACACAAATAAGACTAAAGTAAGAAATTCCTAGAATATTATATACAAAAGATTATTGAAAGCTAATCAAATGTAGCTGATATGACTTAACAGTTGTATCTGAGTTATACATACATATATACATTTCGTTGGTCCCAAGTAGAAAGGCGTAATTAAAAAATTTTTAACTCTATAGGATAAGGTAAAAACATAATACAAACTGTAATATGGAAAATGTAATTTTGTAAAAACGTTTTCTGGTTAAAGCGTGATATTTTACACTATTGCAATCATATTTTGTGGCAAGGTGTATTATATATTGCCGCTATAACTGCAAATAATAAAAATAATGCCATGTTTATAATTTAATTAAAACTTTTATGTTAAAAACTAGAACACACGGCTTTAATAATTTTCTTATTTAATTTTTAATGTGGCGTAGTGAGTTGTATACATTTAGGATGAAATATCAACAAGGGATGCATTCGAAAAGCATACTGTTGTTTTGATATCTCAGTGCGACAGGATGGGTCTAACCATCTGCTGGAAACCGCATTTGGATCGGCTTTATTGCCTGAACAACTGGTGTAGTGTCACTTAATTCTACTAGAAAGAATGCGCCATTTAGATTTAGGTTTAGTTTTGGGCTATTAAATACTAACAGTCTAATTCATAAACGATATTTAGCAGTGCATTAACAGTTTAATAAGCAAAAATCGCTAAATGTGTATTCATAAACGTTTAATAGCCTTTTGCAGCGTTAATGTACTCTTGTTTAATAAGAAATTTTTATTGTTGCGTTTACCCTACTCTAACGATTCAATAAAGTGACATTTGAAAGTTTTTTTTTTTTACATTTCACAAAAAATAAAAGCGATAACAAATTATTTGGCTCTTGTTTTAATAATAAAATTAATAATAATGGATACAGTAAATTTAATTTGCAGAATTCATGAGTATAATAAATTTGGGTAACTAAAATTATTTTTATTAAGTGGATAATTTTAGAATCTATCGCTGAAGTACCGAGCACCCGACGAGCAAAAACATTTAGGACGAAAAATATTCCGTTTGAAATGCCGGAAGACCAATTCAAGGCTAGATACCGATTTAACAAATCCACTGTTAAAAAAATCATTGAAATGGTCCAGCCGGAAATTGAGCTAGATACAAGAGGTTGCGGCACCTCAGTCGATTTGCAGGTGCTAGTTTCTTTGCGATGCTGGGGCCGGCGAGAAGTATGTGTGCTAGCAACAATTTTAACCTTTCTTCAAGCTCCAACCAGGCTGCTTTCTTTTTTTGGTTTGTGTCCGTATTTTTGTTTTCAATATCAGACACTCTTTCTTTTATAAGCTCCTTTAACAATATCTGCATGAAATGGAAAAAATATCAATTAATTTTTCGTACTTAATAGCCAGTATGTACTTACCTTGTCATCTTCTACCCAATTCCTAGCTCTTTTCCTCTTTATTCTTTCCATTTTATTAAAAATTGCACCGAACTTGCTTTTATTTACCCTTTAAATTGAAGAAAACAAAATAGTGATGCATAAACAAAAACAATACAGCGAGTAATCAACTACTTGTTGAATTTCGAATAAACAAAATTTGTTTTAAGACAATGTTTTAAAACTTCTAATTGGTTTTTGCTTTTGTTTGGTAATAAACAAATTCAAAGACTATAATTTACGTTAGTTTAAAATTATACTAAACGAAATTATTTGTTTAATTTTTCATTTTTCAAACTACTCAGATATTCGGTTGTACATTTTGTGCATCACCAGATATGTAATGACAATTGAATTAGAACGAAGTTGCCAACACTACAAAATAAATAAAAACGTTTAATTGTTTATTCAGCGTTATCAAACATTTATGAATACAAATTTTTATTAGAGGTTTATATCACAGATTACTAACCAGATTACCCACTTGTGACGTTTAAAAAAGTACATTATCATACGTACTAACAGCTTTCGATTGAGTGAATAAAAAAATAACCAATAATATTCATTGCAATGAGTTAACAGAAACAGCTATACATAGCCATTTCAAACATATGTTATCGATGAAGTAAACAAAAAAAATTTAAATTGAACTGTAGCAAAAATTGTATTTTTGTAAAAAAAAGTTAAAAGTATATAAATTTCCGTGAAGTAAAGAACTTAAAATTTATAAAAATATATTGCGGTGGTTCCAAAGTGCTATTAAAAGCTAAAAAAATACAACATGTGCATAAGGTTGTTACAAAAATTGGCAATCAAAATTTTGCTAGTGGTATTTGTTCAAGAAATCTCAATTCAACAGAATTCGAGAACAAATTGAACACAAATGCTGTTGGAAATGAAGAAGTCCTGGCTAAATTATTAGAGATCTTATGATAAACAACTTTAAATATGTATGGGACTTCGTAAGAATTGTGCAATATATGTAGATGCTTATATGCATTACATGAATGGTTGTCCGGCAAAGTGCACGTTAGCTTCATGTACAAAGCTGCAAAGAAATGTTTTTGAATATTATGGTGAAACTTAATAGATAATATATACAAATATATAAATAAATATATTTATCTAGTGAATTTGGATGCATTCGTATCGATTTAACAATTGCTCGTTTCAGTTAATGGATTCGGTGGAAAGTTTTAATACATATATACGTGAGCCAAGCAATGATCCACATGCTTTTATCATTCATTGCTCTTATTAATCAGCCGCGATTGCCTTATGATATTAATGCGTATTTCTCGATAAAAATTAAGGTAAGCAAAACAATTTCAATACCCTGTGATATAAATACAACTTCTAATAAATTGCATTTTCTTTGAAGGTATATTGTGCCGCTATTATTATCGCATTGTACGCAAGTTATGAAATGAAAACAATACGTTGTTTTGTGAAAAAGCGAGAAACGAAAACGAATTGCAAGCAATAAATGGTAAATGGATCGGTTGACGTTTCAATCACTCCAATGGGTTGTCATGTTGCACCACTTGAAAATACTACGCCTATGAAGCCCAAGTTAAAATCTTAATCATAATTATTAAATATCTTCAAGTAAAAAAAAAAACATTTTTACTTTATTTGAATTTAAATAAAAGAATTTAATTTCGGTTTGAATATTTATTTGTTAAAGTTTTTATTTTACGTTTATATAAAGTCATTCTTATAGATACATAAATTTATATATTTTTGCCTGACTCAAAATATTTATAAGTTCTTTATACATACGTACCTACAAAGTATAGTATTAAATTGAAATCTTTGTTTTAATATTTTTCTTGTACTATTTTTTAATTGATTTGTTAAACTTTTTAATTTAAGTTTTTTTATTGTTTTTGTTTGTATTTATAAAATGCAGAGCTAACGGCCGATGTTGCTAAAGCTATTTTTTTATATTATCTTATAATTTTAATTGTAAGGTAGTTCGGTAATAAATAAATAAATAAATTTTTTGTTCTTATTTAAATAGTTATTTTAATTAATTTAATTTCAAGTATGGTTAAAACATACAAACTAAATATAATATATTTACGGTCTAATTCATAAACGATATTTAGCAGTGCATTAACAGTTTAATAAGCAAAAATCGATAAATGTGTATTCATAAACGTTTAATAGCCTTTTGCAGCGTTAATGTACTCTTGTTTAATAAGAAATTTTTATTGTTGAGTTTACCCTACTTTAACGATTCAATAAAGTGACATTTGAAAGTTTTTTTTAAATTTCACAAAAAATAAAAGCAATAACAAATTATTTGGGTCTTGTTTTAATAATAAAATTAATAATAATGGATACAATGGATACAGTAAATTTAATTTGCAGAATTCGTGAGTATAATAAATTTGTGTAACTAAAATTATTTTTATTAAGTGGATGATTTTAGAATCTATCGCTGAACTAATGAGCGCACGACGACCAAAAACATTTAGGACGAAAAAAAATCCGTTTGAAATGCCGGAAGACCAGTTCAAAGCTAGATACCGATTTAACAAATCCACTGTTAAAAAAATCATTGAAATGGTCCAGCCGGAAATTGAGCTAGATACAAGAGGGTGCGGCACCTCAGTCGATTTGCAGGTGCTAGTTTCTTTGCGATGCTGGGGCCGGCGAGAAGTATGTGTGGTAGCAACAATTTTAACTTGTTTTCTATAAGATTATTTTATTAAAATTTAAGATTCAAGATGACGCTGCAGATCTCTACGGCCTATCGCAAGCAACGGTGTGCAGAATTTCTGCCAGAGTGGCTCGCGCTTTGGCTCGCTGGAGCACTAGAAAAATTAAAATGCCATCATCTCTATCAGAGGAAGAGGAACTTATGAGAGATTTTAGGGCAATTAAAAATTTCCCGGGCGTTATTGGAGCCATTGATGGTACCCACGTACGTATCAAAAAAACCGGCGGCGACTTAGCCCAGTATTATATAAATAGGAAAGGATATTATTCCTTGAATGTGCAGGTAATTATAATGTTTAAGCTACGTGTACATTGGATGTACAATCTTTGATTTGGTAAATGTATTATATGTAGGTTATTTGTGATTCCAAACTAAAAATTAGAGATGTAGTCGCAAGATGGAGAGGAAGCACACATGATTGCCGTATTTTTAATGAGTCGACTATAAAGCAACGCTTTGAAAACGGAGAATTCAGAGGCCGGTTGCTTGGAGACTCTGGATATAAATTGCATACATATATATTCACTCCGCTATCTAAACCACAAAATGAAAAAGAAAATAAGTACAATGCTGCCCATATAGGCACCAGAAACACTGTGGAGCGTTGTTTCGGCGTTTGGAAGCAACGATTTCGCTGCCTATTGGATGGTTTGACAGTTAGTCTTTCAAACGGGAAAACACTGATTGTTGCCCTAGCAGTACTTCACAATATTGCTATTGAGGAAAATGATATAGTTACAGGTAAGAATAAAAAAAAAATTCTGTTCATTTAACACACTTTTTCATTTGTATGTATGTACATACTTAAATATGTTCGTTGTTCAAATAAAAAACGACTTCACTACTTTTTAATTGGTTTTTATTAACAATAAAAAAACTTAACTGCATTTCATATGCTACATTTTATAAAAACAAAAAAAAAATACGCATATGCTACCACGACCTGCATGTTCGCATATTCGTATGTACATACTTATATTAATATAATTCAGTCTTATTGAAATATTAGAAAAAAAAATTGGTCACAGAAATGTTTTTCAGACTTTAAAATGGTACTTCTTTTTTCACAGGAATGCCAGATAATCTCACTATGGAACCTCAGTCAGAAGAAGCTGAAATTGAAACATACGATGGAATTAATACTCAAATAGAACGAAGAAGAGCTGCTATTGTCTTAACCCGTATATGCCCAACTTTTTTTTTCTCGTGAAATCATAGATTTTTTATATTTATAGGAATCTATATGGCATAAAATATATGTTTATTCAAAATAAAATACAAAACAATTTTACCATCTTGGAAATATTCAGCGCCCCAATTTTGGGGCACTGAGCACCGCCTGCCACGAAATACCTTAAAAAATATTATAGGCTTATTTGATGTAATAAAAGTCTTTTAGGGCATATGTTGAAAAATTATTTATGAATTTATTATATACATACATACATACATACATACATACATACATACATACATACATACATACATAGATATATAAGAGACTATGTTCTCATATTTTTTAATTTAAGAATGAAAAATTTCAAAACAATTAGTGTGGCAGCCGACATCACATTTTCGGCATTTTTTAGTTGTATTTTTATGACATTCGCCACAGCGTATCTGAGTTGCACTCGAAACAATTATATGACCAACTCCATCGAGACGAACTTCATCTTGCACTCTTCTTTTTCTAGAAACAGGCTTAAGTGGTCGGCCTGTAGAGCGAGCCGATGCATACCTTCCCAGATAAGTAGTAACTATAGATCTGGTGAAGGCCAGATAGTCGAGATGGGACTTCTCTTGTCCAGCTGGAGATAGCTTGTATAACTGAAAGGCATTATTCATCGAAGCATTCAAAGGCCACATCAAAAGTTGCCAGTACCATTTCTTTTTATTCATGCTAATACGGTAACAGCCAATATTCTGGTCGAGACGATCTACCCCGCCCATGTATTTATTGTACATTTGTACACAAAAAGGTTGTTGAATAGATATTTTCTTCTTTTCGCTACTTGACCAACGTTGTGCAAATGCAATTGGTGCTATGCCTTCGCAGGTTGATGCTACGGTGACTACGTTATTATCGTTGTACCGAACCAAAGTTACGTGTGACGATTCGTCAGTAATTTGGTGATAGCTTCCACGCTCCTTCTTCTTCATTTCTGCAACAGATTTCAACGGTGCATGCTCAACACGATTTGTACGTATTGTACCTGTGCCTTGATGACCTAATTCTTTCAAAGCTGTGAGCAATCTAAAAGACGTAAAAAAATTGTCTATGTAAACATGCACTGGGGCTCCTAAAGGCAATTTGGAAACTAAGTTGGTAACGACAGAACCTCCAACCCCTAGCTCTGGATTAGTGTTACCTGTGCTTGCGCCTTGGTAAGGTACAGCTTGTACAAGATATCCTAAGCGTGTTGACATACACCAGCATTTGAATCCAAAACGTATTGGTTTGCCGTGGATATGTTGTTTTGTATTGTGATGACTGTAATATGGAATCATGGATTCATCAATACTTACTTCATAAAACTGAGGCCAATATTGCATCCATTTTTCATTTAGTTTGTCCCATAGAGGTCGCACTTTAGTAAACTTATCTTGGGGATCTAAAGTCGCATTATCAGAAGCACGCAAAAATCGCAGTATCTGTTCAAATCGCGAACGGGAAATTGCATTAGCTACACCAGGGTGATACGTATCCGCTCCAGTATCCCAATACATACGATTCCTAGCTTGAATATTATATCCACTTAGAATAAGTATCGCAAACACTAGCCGAATTTCTTCTTTTGTTACTTCAAATTGTTTCCCTTCAAACACCGCATGCCTTCTTGAATTTTCTACGAACATATCTAATATGTCATCATCATAAAACAATTCAAACCATTCAACAGGAGACTTGTTAGTATTTAAAAACTCTGGCCGATTCCATTCTCTTCTCTGATGTTCCGGCAAATCCATTCCTTTCCAATTTCTTTTTTCTATAACCTTCTTTTTTTAAACTGCTTTTTAGCTGAAGTACTGGATGCAATATGCGATAGAGGCAGGTTATCAGCACTTGAGTCATCTTGTCCAATTATTTCTAAATGTAAACCAGGACCTGATTTTCGCACACACTCAAGTTCTGCTTCAGCCTGGAGCTGGTTTCGTGATAAATGATTTAAATCTTTCACAACCGCATCTTCTTCATCACTATCACCGTCACTTAGCATATGATACTGTCATCTTCAGTGTCTAATATATCCAAAATTTCTGCCAAACATAACCTAAAGCAAATTATTGAGTATCATGTGAACATATTCAATGAATAAACAATAAAAAATATGTAAGACAAACTTTGATTTCAATGTAGGAGTTGGTGCTCAGCGCCCCAATAATGGGGCGTAAGCAACAACACCTCTCGAAAACAATATTTCACTAGAGACAAATGTTTTCTGTTACTGAACTCGTTAGAAAGGTATCAATAAATAAAAAAAAACAATATACATAATCTTAATGAAAATAAAAGAATAATAAACTCACTTTTAATTGCGCGACATTACGATCACTATACTTGCACTTTTTATTTTGTAATTTGACAAAAAATATGCTGCTGGAATTTTATTCTTCTTATTCTCTATGTTGACACAACACGGATAACGGTAAACACACACTCAAAAAAATAATAAGTTATTCTTTAACCACGCAGCTGATCAATATCTGACCGTTTTAAAAATGGGGCGATAAGCGCATATGGGTTAAAGACATTTATACAGAAACATTTTTAATTTTAATTTTACTTGTGTATACATACAAATGTATACACACAAATGTATACATACAACATACATAACAATATGAAAAGAAATACATACCAAGCTGCTTATTGCGAAAAAACTCGGCCTTTGCTTTTACTAATTCGTACTTCGCTGTCATCAATTTGTATTTCATGTCAAGATTCCTTGCTATCTTTTGTTCGTTGGCGACCCGTAGCTGGTGCAATTCTTCACGGTATTTGAGGTCTACGTCGACAACCTCTTTAATTTTGGCATCCGCCACATTATGGTGTACAAGATTTTTCATCTACATACATATAGAAAATAATTATAAAACATTATGTAAATACATACATATGCACATTTTTTGCTTAACTTACCTTTTTCTTCTTTGGAACTTCTTTCTCCAAAACTTCTGTTGATTCCTTTTGTGAATCGAAGTTGTCACTAATGTTTGCTGCCGGACAACAGTTTTCTTTCTCTACTTGTAATACCTAAAAAAGAAATACAGATGTATATAAGTATCTATATATAAATAAATTTATCCAAATATAATAAATTAAATTAAACTTACTTCTGACACTACGACATCAGAATCGAATTCATTTGTGTCAACAATGAATTCGCTGGGAAGCCACACACTAATGTCGTCCGCTGAATAGAGCTGCAAAACTATCGATAGTCGGCCCATTCGATAGTTTCGATAGTTTTTAAGAAAACTATCGATACTATCGAACTTTTTTAAGTGCTAATTCTAGCAACAAAATAATTAAAGTTTTTTAATAAGACTTTAGCAGTTATTTCTGCAATGTTTACTATTTGAATAAAAGACAATTATAGAATCCATAACACAAATTTTATTTATTATTATAAAATAATATAATAAAAAAACAAAACATAAAAAACAAGAAAAGTAAAAAAAAAAAACAATTAAGAAATTGTTTTTAAGTTTTAAATATTTAAATGTTGTTTTTAAATAAATACAAATGAATTGTTATTTAATTGTTTTAAAAACAGAAGATAATTTCTTAAAGATAAAAAAAATTAATGTATAACGTAACATAAAAATTAAATCTCTCTTTATTCTAAAGAGATCTAATCAAAAACAAAACTTAGTTATTCGAAAGGTACATTCGATACTATAATTGAAAAATTTGATTTTTCAATTATTAAAATAAAACTAATTTGAGATAATTCTTTTAAGTAAATAAATGAATGTGTATCGTAAAAAGTATAAAACAAAACATAAAATCAAAACTCTTATAATTCTAAAGAGATCATAGCGAAACATAAACAAATAAAATTTGTTATACAAAAGGTACATATGAGCTATTTCCATTATTGAGTTAACCAATAATTTTTGTTAATAAATAATAGCTTATCAACAGTTTTTGGTTTTAAACAACAAATTATGCATCCAGTTTTGCTGAACATCCTTTCAGATTCCGTAGAAGTTGCCGGTATGCATAAATACTTTAAGGCACAGGATCTTACCAGCGACATATCCATTCCAATATGCTGTAAAATTAAAAATTTATTATATGTTACTAAGTTACTTAAATAGTCTTGTTACCTTCCAATATTGCAATGGATCGTTATCCATGGGAGAATTTTCATTCTCCAAATATTGCCTAAGCGATATTATAGCGTCGACCTGATGCGTTCTAACTTTTTTCGCAATTTTGTTTCCAACAAATTTTAAGAGGGACGGTTGTGGT
Source organism: Phasia obesa (assembly GCA_949628195.1). Classification (NCBI taxonomy): domain Eukaryota; kingdom Metazoa; phylum Arthropoda; class Insecta; order Diptera; family Tachinidae; genus Phasia; species Phasia obesa. The sequence continues at coordinate 48,566,245 of OX451217.1, forward strand.
AAAAGATTCATAATTGGCTCTGAAGTTGGCGGTTCTATATTTTGTATAGAAGTGCTATTACATCGACTTATGAAACTCAATTCATTTTTTAAAAATTGAGTCCCACTATCAGCATTATTTGTCGATAAAAAACCTTCTTTTTTCATACGTGGGTCTAACAATGTTCCCAACCTTGCTACGGTTCTCTCTTCATATGGAAAAAGCCTTTTTTTCACTTTCTCTATGAGAAAAACACAAGCCTGTTGGCCTTCAAAAGTCTTCAAGTTTGACTTAACTTCATCGAGAGCTTGAAAAAGACCACACGTTAAAGGAATGATTAAAGATATTGTGACATTCGTGCTGGACGAAGTTTGAGTCGTTGCTGCGTCAATTGGCGTTAATAGAACTTTCATATCATTAAGTATAGCTACATCATCAGCTGTTAGAGGTGCTGGTGCTTTTGGCGTTGCTAACAGTACGTTTGAAATAAAGGCATTTGTAAGTAATATCCTGTCAATCATTTTTAGGGCTGCTTTTAAAATAAGTCACAATTCTCTTACATTTCATTAAAATGTCTTTTACATAGTCTTGGGCCAAACAATCTTGCACTACAAGATTTAGTGTGTGAGCAAAGCAAGGAAGGTTTCTTTTCTGCAATATGTCGCACGCCTTGATCATGGTGCTGTCATTATCAGTGACTATTGACGTCACTTTCGCCATCAGACCCCACTCTTCTAAGACGGCACGCAATGATTTCGCGGTATTTTCTGCATTGTGGTTTGTGGCTATTAAAAGTTTTTTCGTCGATAGAACAGCAGTGCGTAAAACAAATTCTTTTGCTATAAAGTGACAAGTAACGGTAAGGTAGCCTTCATTTGCTCGCGAGGTCCAACAGTCTGCTGTAATAGCACAAAACTCTGTTTCATCTAAAATTGACTGTAACTTTGTTTTTGTACTGTTGTACATTTCAACCATCATTTTATTTTGCAGTGTCGTACGTGAAGGTAAAGCATAGCGAGGATCTAAACATTTTACGAAGTCTCGAAAACCTCTATCTTCCACTATGCTAAACGGCTGCACGTCGATGGCAATCATAGTCATCAGAGCTTCATCCAGACTTTTCTTACGTTCTGTTTCTGATCCGTAACATTCACTTTTTTTAAAAAACGATGTGATGACACTACTCGGTTTTTCATCTTTTTTACAATTCGGATGAGCTCGTTTAAGGTGGTCTAACAAATTGGATGTATTTCAGCTGGTTTTATAAATTTTTGTACATAAACTGCATTTAGCATAGTTTTTATTCTTCGTCATTTCAAAATAGTTCCAGACTTCTGAAGGTGTCTTGCGTGATTTTTTGAGAAGGGATTCATCGTCGTCACTGTCTTCTTCAATAATTTTGATGTCGTTTTCTAAATATAAGTACATACATACAGAAATTTCCATTAATATGATATATGTCCATACATGAATATTACCAATTACCATTTATTTTTTGTAGATATCTTTCCATAACTCGTGAACTTCTAGTTGTACTTGTCTCGTCAACTTATTATATTTACATATATACATATATTTATTTAATTCTCTAAAATAACAAACTATTTAAACAAATTAATATTTCTGTTTTACTTAGTTTAAATTTGCTTTATCACCTGTTGTTTCTACAGAAAACGAAGACTATTAGGTTGCAGTCGACATTAGGCCGCTGCCGCCGGACCAAAGCAGCTAGTTTTAACTAAATTTTATTACCAGAATTATTCAGTTAAATAAGGAAGCACTCTTTATTTGTTTTGATTTCCTTTTAGTTTACATAAAGCAAGTCCATTTAACTTTATTTTTTGTATATTGGTACATAACTACAAAAGTTCACAGACGGCTAAATACCTGCGTGGAATAAGTTATTGCAAATGCGACGTTGAGTACATCTAATCAACTTCGCATTTCCTATTAAAATTTTCCGATAGTATCGATATCCAAAAAAACTATCGATAGTCAGCCAAAAATAAAACTATCGATACTATCGATAGTACTATCGATTGTTTTGCAGCTCTACCGCTGAAACAACAGTGTCGCTCGGTTGTGGTCCTCCACCGGTCTTTAGGATTTCTCGGCGATGTTCTGCGACTTCCTTCTTTGCTAAAATTTTGGTTAGTGTCCATTGCGATTTTAGTTGAGCTAAAGTTCTTGTGCCCCCTTTACTTAGGTTGTTAAAACTGCAAGAACAAATCATTTTTTAAACACATTGGAACAAAAACTCAACGTAAGTATGTACAAACTATACTTACCTTTCTTCAAGCTCCAACCAGGCTGCTTTCTTTCTTTGATTTGTGTTTGTGTCCGTATTTTTATTTTCAATATGAGATACTCGTTCTTTTACAAGCTCCTTTAACAATATCTGCATAAAATGGAAAAAATATCAATTAATTTTTCGCACTTAATAGCCATTGTGTACTTACCTTGTCGTCTTCTAGCCAATTGCTAGCTCTTTTTCTCTTTATTTTGTCCATTTTATTGCACCGAACTTGCTTTATTTATATTTTATTGCTTTATTTATATTTTAAATTGAAGAAAACAAAATAGTGATGCATAAACAAAAACAATACAGCGAGTAATCAACTACTTGTTGAATTTCGAATAAACAAAATTTGTTTTAAGACAATATTTTAAAACTTCTTATTGGTTTTTGCTTTCGTTTGGTAATAAAAAATTCAAAGACTTTAATTTACGTTAGTTTAAAATTATACTAAACGAAATTATTTGTTTAATTTTTCATTTTTCAAACTACTCAGATATTCGGTAGTACATTTTTTGCATCACCAGATATGTAATGACAATTGAATTAGAACGAAGTTGCCAACATTAAACGACAAAATAAATAAAAACGTTTAATTGTTAATTCAGCGTTATTAAACATTTATGAATACAAATTTTTATTAGAGGTTTATATGACAAAAAGTGTTTAATAACTATTGTAAACATTATAGCTGAAATAAGGAATTTTTATGAATTAGACCGTTAATGTTTTCATTATTTGGATTTAACTCTTAAATGCTCAATTATTATACAAAATTTAAAAACACAAATAACAATTGATTACATTATATTTTCATTTGAATAAAACAATATCAATGAGAGTATATAGTGTTAAAGATGATTAGAAACAAATATATATTTTTTGTATTTAGTTTTGCTATTTGTAATTATTTGTTGTTTAACAAATATTTCGAAACTGTGTAAGAAATAAAGGTTTTACGTATAAAAACAAACAAACAATTGTATTTTAATTGTCTAACAGAATCAAAAGTTTAAAGAATTTTTATCAAATTTTAAATATAATATATAATAGTTTGTGGTTGATATGGATACCTGCTGCTGCCGATTTATTTGTTTGTTCAGATATGATAGTATTCAGGAAAACACATCATGTCATGTTAACACACAAGTTAATTTGAATTAAGACTGTTAATGCACCTCTCTGTCGTCTGTCTACGCTATTAGAAAACTGCAATTAGAAAAATAAAAGTTACATATAAGTATTAAAAAATTTAAAATTAAACTTGTAATATATTTTTTTACCTTGAGCTTGTAGTCAGGATTAGTAAAAAAGACCTGCCAACTCAGGGCAATTATTCTTCGTATGGTAAAAACCTGTTTGAATATTAAATAATATATATTATAATCAAATACAAGAATATTTTCTACCAGTTTTCAGTTAATAATAACAAATTCAAGTGCTTGTGTTTAACGGTTCAAAAGATAGGGCCATATAGATCAAATTACACAATTTATGGGGACACCCTTTAATTTCTAAATTCAAATTGTATATTTGCTATAGTGGACTTTGCAATACAGGCTCCTTGTAAATTTCAGCTGTCTGTCTATAACAGTTCAAAAGTTTGGCCACATACATAGAATTACATTAACTATTGGGACACATTTTTTTCCAAATAAAAATTTTACACTTTTTGTTATAGCGGACTTTGCAATACAGGTTCTTTGTAAATTTCAGCGGTCTGTGTACAACTGTTCAAAAGTATGGCCATATACATCAAATTAAATGAACTATTGGAGCACCCTTTAATTTAAATTTTGAATGTTTATACATTTTATTATAACGGTCATAGTAATCTGTTAAATTTTCAAGGTTTTGCCTATAATGGTTCAAAAGATAGGCTCAAATAAGTCAAATTACGTCACCTAATGGAGACACCCTTTAAATTTATTTTTTTTATTAATTTCTGCTGTTGGGAGCTATAGCGACACGCAATTTTTTAAAATTTTAATTTGGTGCCGGTTCTAAATACACTTAAAAATTTTGTATGTTGTATGGGGACACCCTTTAATTTTTAATATAATAAACTGTTTTTAAAATGGGACCAACCTGAAAGCATAACCTTTCAAATAAAGAAAATCGGTTTAGAAATGGCTGAGTTCTGTGGTTACATACATAAAAAAGCAACATTTAGACGAATAGATACCCTCCTTCTTTTTTGAAGTCGGTTAAATATAACAACAAATAAAACCCTCAAATCGAACACCTACACCGGCTTCGCTTACTAAAGTTTTTCTGTATAGCCAGCCTTCGGCCGGGCACAAGGATTTTCTCTTCTATGGTATGACCATCACCGGCTTCGCTTACTAAAGATTTCCTGCATTGCCGGCCTTCGGCCGGACACAAGGATCTTTTCCTCTGTGGTATGACCAATACCGGCTTCGCTTACTAAAATTTTCCTACGTACTATGCATAAAATTTCATCAAAAAATGTCACCGATTCTTAATGGGTTAAATTTTTTTTAATTTTTAGCACCACCTGATAGATATTTCCAAAAGCTTTATATTGATACCCATATTCACACAATTTGTTCAAAAATGTAGTACACAATCACAATTTCATATGAAATGTTCAGAGGCATAATTTGCATATAAAATTTAACCATGTAAATACTTACTTGGTCGGATTTTTCGGAAACTGATGAAGTTTTTCCCCTTTTGTGCAGCCCATTATGCATCGGGGACTCCTGAAATAGCAAAATAATTTAATTATAAACAAATTTATTTCAATAGAAAACCTTTGTTATACTTACATTTTTTCCTGTTGTTTGTTTCCTTTTATATATTTTTATTTGGCCGCCTGCGGATGGTTTTTCTTTATGTATTATTTTAGCCACAAATTATTTTAAAACATATTTTTTCAGAGAAATTAAAATTTTCCAGCAATTTCACAAATTATTTTGTAAACAATAAAATGTCAAATTGCAGCTATAACCAGAAAGAGATAGTAATATAAGAAAATCATTAACTCTTGCTATCCCTTTCCAACGAAAGCTGTGATTTGGCAACACTCAATTTTCGTGTCTTATCTGGTCTGATTTGTGGTTTATATGACAAAAAGTGTTTAATAACTATTGTAAACATTATAGCTGAAATAAGGAATTTTTATGAATTCGACCGTAAAACTAGCAATCTGAACATTAAAAGTTCAGTTCAGTTTAGTTCTTAAATAAAATACACTTTTATTTGTTAAATGTTTCAAATGGCTTTTAATTTTATTTTTATTTAGAATGAATAAATTTATGTTTTTTTTTAATTTGATTAATTAGTTTTAATTTAATGACAAAATGTTAACAATTTATTTTATTTAATTTTTTAACCGTGTTCTTAAAATAATTTAAATGAATTTTTTTTTTTTTTAATTTGTTTTATACATATATTTTAACATAATTATAATTAAAACTGTGAATTTTTAACTAAAAATAAACTAATGTTTTTAGCTTATTTATAACGAAATTAAGTTATTGTAAATTTATTTAACACTTTTACTTTTAATAATATTTCATATATGTATGTATAGTTGAAATTAGTATATTTTGTGTCAGTCAAACATATTTTAATTTACCTCCAAAGCAAGCTTTCGGCTTTTTAATATATGAATAATTATACAATAAATAAATAATTATTTTTTGTAAAGAAACCTTTTAATGTTTATGTTGGCTACAAATATAATAAATATTTTTATGATTCGAAATTGCTTTATAAAAATACATAATATTTTTTTATTTGTATATACATATATATGCTAGAGTGTGTAGTTATTTCGTATTGGTCCAAAATATATTTTTAGTGCATAGAAATGAAAAACTTAATTTTGTAGATTAATTTTGCAAAAATTACATTAAAACTATAACTAAGATAGTAAAAATTAGCGAGTACCAGATTTTTTCGATCGATAATGGATAATGATTTAATTTTAATTCATACACGAACTTAACTTAAAACACAGCTGCACTCAAACTTGCCTATCGTTCATGTAATTTTTTAAAGTATAGCTTAAGTACAACATGTGTGGTTGAAGTGTGTTCCGAGCAAACAATTAATAAAATAACAACAATATTAAAATATAACTCATTGATGATTGATGAAAGTTTATAGCCACACATAATTAATATGAAAATAAAAATACATATGGGATGGTTGCTTTTGATCATCACATTGTGTTTATGATGTGCGTATTTTCTGAAGCTTGAAATACATACAGCCTTTTCTATGGATATTTAAAGTTCTATACAAATCTGACTAGTTCTTTTGAAATTGTATATTTATTACCATTTATTTTACGACATACCACACTGCAATTAATTAATAATAACATTAACTTATGGTAAAATTTAAAATAAAATTTTTCAATACAATAAGTAGAAGTGCTATATTCGGCCATGCGAATCTTATATACCCTTCACCATAGTAATGTTATGTTTCTCAATTTCACAATAATATACGTTCGGTTTTCACTTTGATGACTTTAAATTTTATGATTTCATTATTACAAATATAATCGGATATGTTCTGTAATCCGAAACCGACTGAAATTGAAATCGAATAAATTTTTAAAGAAAAATATAACTTACTTGCGCCTATTATTTGAATGGTCTTTAATCAAATGTATAAAAAATAATATCAAAATGTTGTAAGATTTTAAAGTTATGACAATTTAAAATTTCATTCGGATTCAATTTCACTCGGTTTCGGATTACAGAACATACCCGAATATAAATATATAGAAAACTTTTTTCGAACATATTTTGTAAAAATTTTATCAAAAATTTTGTAAAAGTTTTATCGCAATTTTTATGTAAAAATTTGATCGAAATTTTTTAGAAATTTTTTTAAAAATTTTTTTTGAATTTTTTTAAAAGTTGTATTGAAAATTTTTTTGTAAAAATTTTATCGAAATTTTTTTGTAAAAATTTTATCGAAATTTTTTTGTAAAAATTTTATCGAAATTTTTTTGTAAAAATTTTATCGAAATTTTTTTGTAAAAATTTCACGGAAAATTTTTTGCAAAAATTTTATCGAAAATTTTTTTAAAAATTTTATTGAAAATTTTTTGTAAAAATTTTATCGAAAGTAAAAATTTTACAGAAATTTTTTTGCAAAAGTTAGAACCATCCTGCAATCTTTATTGCGTGGGGTCAAATGACCCCTAATGTGCCTTCTGACTGCTCCTGTTTCCCAGTGGGCACCCTGTTGGCCTATCATATACTTCTATGTGTATTGCTTTCTATAAAGGTCATTAATGCAAATCAAAGCAGAAAGACCCTACCAACCTAAAAACAATCAAAAATCGCCCCTAGGAGGGGGTTAGTGATCCCCCGAGATCTGTATGCACACCATGCGATCTACTGGTAGCGGTCTGATATTTATTTAACCAAAAATAGCAAAAGGGAATCATTGCAACCGAAAAAAAATAAAACCAAAATGAAAAAATATAGGTGGCAGTGATTTTTTTGCCGCAGCTTCTAATGGAATGGTCTGATTACTCTGAATTTTATTAGCGAAACATAGCATTTCGAAACTAGGCAGATCGATGGGCTGTTTATCTTCTGATACTTTGGCAAAGTTGATTTCACAGACAGACAATGCTTAATCAACTTTATGGGGTCGGAAATGAATATTGTAGAAATTACACACGGAATTACAAACTTATATACACCCTTACCCTTTCCTCCTGTGGTGAAGGGTATAAAAATTAATAAAAAAGAACTCTAAACAATTTTATTTTTCTTTGTATAAGAAACTGTTGAGAGGACCTTAAACAATCATACATATTTGTTCAATTCAAAAGCTATTACGTGTATTGCTGTATCGGTTATATTATTGTATTGTATTACAATAGTGTAAAGTTGTTGTTAGAAATTTTCATCAAAAACGTGAGATAAAAATATTTTTCGTTTTCACTTTTATGTTTTTTTTGTGGTTCGAACTTCTTTTTTTAGTTTTTATTTTTTAATACGACAGGGCTAAAAGACGTGAACCGCTAGTTGCACAGGGACAAAGCTTCCTTATCCGGTTATTGGTGCATAACATGGCTGTTGTAGTGCAACAGAAACCACCAATGGTGTGGCAGAAACAAGATGGTTTCCAAATTCCAAAAAAATAGGAGCATAGTCCTGCATTTTCAAATTGCTGTGTCTTGTGTCGCGGTGCGCTTCAAGAATGTTGGTAGTTGCATCCTATTCATCCAGTCGTAAGACCAACATTAGGTTAAGGCGACAAGCTACGAACTGTTGAAATTCTTCATCACAATTTGTATCTAATATTTATGAGTGAGTCTATTAGTAATATGATATGTAATTTTTTCGCCTTCATATCTCAAGAAGAATTCCCTGTAAAGACTTTAAAGCTTCCCTAAAGGGTTACCCGTAAGTAGTGCCTTTGTGATTTCAACACTTTCAACATTTTGTGATAAAGAGAAAGAAAGTTAGTAGGGGGAGATTATAAACGAAGCAAATGGATCGATATGATAATGGCTCATACTGAAACATGACTCTATCGTGCACCTTGATTTCACGCTATCAATATAATGTGAATGCCTATTTTTGAGAAGAAGAAAAGTGAATTTAAATAACAATTTCTTATGTTATTAAGCAAAATAAAAAACGAATGGTGGAAAATAAAAAATTGATGATAGAAAATACAAAATAGTGCAGCATTTAATTCTCCTTAGAGAAATAATACAAATAAATAATTTTTGCTTCTTCTTTAAGTTGTTTGCATACAATGAATAACTACCTTGACCGGAATTTTTACGTTTTTAAATAAATTATAAAAGCGTCGCACTAAAACTATATATATATATATATATATTTTTAGTTAACGATACACGATAAAGAAGGAACATGTGAATTAAAAAATAGAATAAATTAGTAAAAATGGCAAATTTGTATAAAGTTATATACAGTATGAAGGTTTTTAAAGTATAAGTCAATTAACAATTAATAACAATAATATTTAAAACTAATATATATATATATATCTGTCCTTAAAACCAATTAAAATTAATTAAGTAATTTATTGTCGCTTAAAGAAATATTTTTTTTTTACTAAAAACAATCTCTCTTACTTATTATTATAATAGGAAGTTAGATAAAGTAGAAGAAGATCATAGATTATAATATTTATAATTTTTTTTAGTGTTGTTGAGTAGTAAATAATTATAGTGAGTTTTTATATACTTTAAGTTTTGATTTTTTGGTCGGGTTAGTTTCCATTAACTTTAATTGTAATTTAAAAAAATATCGGCTTCTTTTATTTCGGTGAGATAGAGTTTAAAATAGTTAAGAGTTTTAATATTTTATATTGGCATGGTTTTCAGTGTGTTAAAGTAGTTGTAAAAGATATGTTTTAAATTTAAGTGAATATTGTATAATTAAGTGATATTTTATGTTAATTTACTTACAATATTTTTAATATTGAGTTAATAATGTTTATATATTTTAACTTAAAATTAAGCAAAGTAATAAAAATAAACTTTCTTTATCTATACATATAATAAAACAGTAACTCACTTCCTCTCTGTCTGTCTTTCTCTTTGTGTTCGCATCACGTAAAAAGTACTGGATGGATTTTAACAAATTTTTGTGAGGAGGTCTCTTATTTTAGTAAGGATGAGACCCTTTATATAAAGTAAATACATAAACCATAGCTGATACACTGCTTCACTTATGGTTTATGTATTTAATTAATTTAGTAGGGATGAGAACCTTTATATAAATAAAGTAAATACATAAACCATAACTGAAGCTTTCAAAGCAAAAACGAACAAAATATTGCAAGGACGCTGAAGAAGTGGCGGGCACAGCTAGTATGTATTTAAATAATGATATTGCATGACAGAGATTTATTATGACTTGTAGAAATTAAAATTGTTATGTTAAAGAAATCCTTTTATGCTAAAAAAAGCTTTTTAGAGTCACCGAATCAATGATAGTTTCACTTATCTTTATCTGTTTATAAAATTGTTGAACACTTTTGTTACTTGTTTAGGTTTCTTTGGCTAAAATTTTCCCATATATCGTTAGTAAAAATTTAGTAGTCCTTACAGGGACTACAGGGTTATGCTAAAAAAAAGTAAAATAAAAATATGTTTTAATATTCTTTTTTAAAAAAAGTGCAGAAATAATTTATTTGTTTGACACAAAATATTAATAGGATTTATTTAATTAATCCTCAGCTACATTATGGCCCAAAAAAACCTAAGCGGTATCACCAAGCATGAATGAGATATTAGAAGAAAAAAAAGTGATGACATCTTTTTGGAAGAGCCCACTGATTTTTAAAAGTAGTCACCAATTTCGTCAAACTGAGCATAGGGTTTCACTCCCTTTGGTAGTACAATCGAACCTATACTGTCTCTTTTGCACTGTGTTATCATCAGTTTTTGTATTTATCTAATGTTAAGTTTTTTCTATCTTTATAGTAAACCCATCATTACCCCGCAAAATTTCAAGGTTTTTTCTTTAATTTTTTATATAACATATTTACTTAAAAAAAAAAAACACTTTGAATATTATATGCCTTCCTTTTTCATTATAAATATGTTAGTCTTTGTTAAAGATTTTTCTTAATGAATTTTAATATACTTAACATGTGATAGATTCATAGATTCATTTTATATTGCTTAATTAGAAGTAAAAACAATACTCTTATTTACTATTTCTGTATATTATTCATTATGCTCTATATAATATTTAGTTTATAAAGTTTTCAGATTTATAATCAAATAAAATTCTTCAATTTATTCATAATATTGAATTAATTTATTTTCTATGTTTTAATTATTGCTTGAAGTGCCTTTTATAAAATGATTTTAATTATTTTTACCAAGAATTTTTTATTTAAAAAACATAGATAAACAAAAAGTACACCATTTCCAAGGGATAAGCTCTCAATAAAAATGTAAATATTTAGTTCAAGTAAGGAATTGGTAATAAAGTTAAAATAATTTTTTTTAAATATTTTATTTTTTTATAGGTCACCAATTTAAAATCAAAAAAAAGTGCGTATTACCATAGGCTCCCAATAATAAAAAGTAATAAAAAAATAAAATAACAAATTAAAAGGTGACCCCATAGGTGACATAATTTCATCTTTACCATCCCATGTTTGAAACGTTATAGACAAACAATTGAAAGTTGCACAGAATTGCCGTTACTATGTCTGTTATAATAAGTATAAATATTTAAAATTAGAAATTAATGGGGGTCCCAACTTTCAACTTTTTAAACCGTTATAGACCGACCGTTGAAATTTACAAAGAACTTGTATTCTTAAGTCCGCTATAATAACAAGTATAAAATATGAATTTGAAAATTAAAGGGTATCCTAATAGCTAATGTAAATTGATATATATGGCCAAACTTTTGAACTGGTATAGATAGACAGTTGAAATTTAAAGGAACCTATATTGCTTAGTCTGCTATAACAACAAGTATCAAATTTGAAACTATAAATTAAAGGGTGTCCTCATGATTGATGTAATTTATTTGACCTTTATGTCCCCATTTTTAGAACCGTTATGAGCAACACTTGAAAATAACACAAAACAAAAGTTTAAATATTTAAAATTAGAAATTTAGGCGTGTCTCAATAGTTGATTTAATTTAATGTATTTGGAAACACAGTTAAAATTTACAAAGAATCTGTATGACAAAGTCCTCTATAACAAGTATTTTATTTAAAATTTGAAGGGTGTCCCAATAGGGGACGTCATTTAATATATATGGCCCTATCTTTTGAACGGCTATTGATAAACACCTAATAATTAGACAGAATGTCCATTACTATGTCTGTTATAATAAGTACAAATATTTATATTTAATTTAATTATAACTTAAAGGGTGTCGCAATAGTTTATGTAATTTGATATATACGACGAAACTTTTAAACCGTTACAAACAGACGGTTGAAATTTACAAAGAACCTGTATTGACCTGTACGACCGCTAAAACAAGTATAAAATTAGACTTCGGAAATTACACGGTATCCCAAAAGTAAGTGTAATTTTCTGTATTTAGCCAAAATTTTTAACCGCTATATACAGACAGTCCTTTGGGCATTGGTTTGAACTGAAAATAAACTAGATATATACTCCGGAAGCACTGCTCCCTCGGTAGAAAAACGATTGATATTTCTTTTAGATTATTGAATTCCAAACTTAGTTTTTTTATCTGAATTGACATTTTGTGCTACGACATTTAAAAAATCCCGCTACAATCTTCCTCGAATGTAATATAATCATTATAAGGGGTGATCCGTTTCGAGGTTACTTACTTTTTTAAAGAAAAAAAAAACACAGAAAATTCAAATTTAATGGAGAATGTTTATTATCATTTGAAAAAACATTTTTGGCATTTATTTTTTGAAGACTATGTCTATCAAATGTTGGCCGTTGGTACGCCGCAGATGGTCCATCCGTTGAGTCCAATTTTCTATGACTCGTTCGAGCATTTCGACTGTTAACTGACGAATGATACGCGTGATGTTTCCTCCAAGGCCTGAATCGAAGCGGGTTTGTCCGCATAAACTTTAGACTTTACATATCCCCACAGGAAAAAGTGTAACGGTGTAATATCACACGATCTTGGTGGCCAATCGACTGGTCCAAAACGTAAAATTATGAGCTCAACGCTATGTTTTCTCAATGAATCCATTGATTGATGGGATGTGTGGGAAGTGCTGAAACTAGCGAAGCGATTCAGGCGTAAGTCTTTCCATTATAAAATGCTAAAATATACTAAACAAAAATAACATTACAGCATGACACGACTCACACGTGATCTGTGAAAAAAGGCTATTCAAAAAAGTACCTCGAAATGGATCACCCTTTATAATTACCAACTTAAAGAAACATGTTTTTAAGTTTGTCCGTTTGAAGTTGATATTTTTGCAAGTGTTATATTTTGAAAATTTACATGAAAAAAATTGTCTCTGCTAAAAAGAAGTTATTGATGTTATTGATGAAATAACATTAATGTTATGATGTTATTGATGAAATAACATCAATAACTTTTTATTGAGAAAAAAGTTTTCCTTTTAAATGTGAAATATAAAATAAAAATTAAATGTTAAAATTCTTATTAAACAACTATAGCTAAAACCATCGAGTACATAGAGGGCCAACTCTTTGAATGTCAAAAAAGTGGCTTTAAATGTATTTACACATACTGGTAAGGTATGAATTCAACACACATAGGGGAGTACAATTTATACTCACATTAGGATCTTATTACGCGATATACTGTTGCACTTACCAAGGATGTAAATAATTTGTAATTTTTGTAATAAAAGTTTATTCACAATTTAATGTATTTTATATTTTTTAAAGGTGCCCCGGTAGGCTAGTGGGTAGTGTGCTAGTCTATCAGTCTGGGGGTTGTGGGTTCGATTCCCACCAAAGACTCTGGGTGTTTCCCTACAACGAGTGAAGGTCTTTGTTACTATGCTCAATAATTAAATTAGAATATAATTTGTAATTGTATTGTAACATTTAATAAATAAATAAATAAATAAATAAAAAAAAGAAATATTTTTTAACATTTACATAAATGTTGTTTTGTAGACATTTGTTTGGAGAAATTTATTTCTTGAAGGTATTGTATTTTTGTCTTTTATGGGCGGAATATCTTCAACACAAAATAATAAATATTTAAAATTAGTATACAATCAAAAATTTTTCCCACACAAATATATTACCAAAAATACAAAATTCATAATTTTATTTAGAAGCAAAATTTAAAATTTAACATCTAAAATTTAATGTAAATAATTTTGTTTTTCTTATGAAATATTTTATACAACTATATGCATTTTAGGTGCTGTGGAGAAAGTTATTTAAAAATCAACAATTATACAAATTTGTCTACCAATACATTTATAGCCTTAGACTTTTTTAGGTTTTTTACGGTTCAGTTGGGACTCTATGTATTCTATAGCTAAAATCCCCCGTTTAAAATAAATGTAAATATATCTAATTTATACTATTTTTTGAAGAGTCCAAAATTCCAATTATAACTTGTTGTTTGTTGAAAAATCTATTTTGAAAACTATTAACTATTTTGAAGATATCCTCTTTTAGAAAATGGTGTATTCTATAACTTTATTCCTTTTTTTCGGTATTGTGCTTTATTTATATATTTAATAACTTTAATCTTATCATTTAATTTAAACGTTGTAAAAATCAACAATTTTTATTAAAAACGAATTTATCAAATTATAGGTCAACACATTCAAAAACTCTAGTTTACCTTTCATATTTTAGATTTAATCTCATATAAAATAACAATATTTGATCAATTTAAATTACTAAATGTATAAGTTTTATATATAAATATTTATAAATTATGTATTTAAATAAAATTTTATTTATTATTATTCCAGTAAATTACATGTTACTTTGTTCAACTACTATCACAATATGGAAATAAATTTCTTATGTCATTTGTTTGGTTATGTGTTTGGTTTCAGATAAATTCTTAATGTGTATGCTTGTGTTTGTGTTTGTGTTTGTGTTTGTGTTTGTATTTTTTTTAACACATTTACATAATGACACATTTTTTACGTGCCACACTACCGTCACCTTCATTCATTTGCATGGTCTTTGAACGCATTAAATTTAAGTCGGTACGTATGCTAGGCCTTCGTGCATTTGGTGTGACCACACCACAGGCATCACTAAAACGTCGCTTAATCGATAGCGCGTTCTTTTTCGAACCACCCATTGAGGAGTGAGGCGGTAGTGGCGAAGGTGCTCCGAATACGGTAACCACACGTCTATGGTGGTTGGGTGCCATTTCAAGGGGTAAGTTGGAGGCGGTGAAGAGCGCATAGAATAAATCATCAATATGAAAGTTTTGTTTCGCTGAGCATTCAACAAAGACACAACAATTATCTTGACCAGCTATGTATCCCATTATTTCGTCCAACTGTACAGTTCTGAAATATTTTTTGTTTTTGTTTAGCTTTGCTAAAGGGTTTTAATAAATTATATGTTGGGGTTTACTTACCTTTGTTCCTTATCACATTTATTGCCGGCCAATATCATTGGTATTTTGGGTAAAACCTTCTTCTTGAAACCTGATCCTGGATTAAGAGCCGCCCATTTTGTTTCTAGTATGTTTTCTCTTAAACGCACTACCTCTTCAAATGACTCTCTCGAGTCCATACTAAATACAAGTATAAATATATCACCTGCAAACACAAAAAATGAAATATATATAAAAAAATTTAATATTGTTTATTACAAAATTCTTAATACTAAAATTACTAAAATTTCTCCCTGAACATAAATATATGGCATAATGTGATCTCAACTCGTTAAACTCAAATCCGCTTTCAGTTTTTGCGTATCACGTAAAAATTTCCTTTACAAGGCGCCACGATAACTTATTTCTAAATAACTCTTTAACGGATTGTTCGATTTTAATAATTGAAACGCCAAAAGATGCGAGATAAAATTACCTTTAAGTCAACTTTACATAATTTTTTCGCCAGAAATTGGTGGCGAAAAAAAATATTTTGAATGAAAAAATATTTTTTTTTGCTTTAAAAACTCGTAAAATACTTAAATCGGCAAATATTTTACATTTTTGTCCTTATTCGTAAAGCTAGGTATACTAGGAATAAAATAAGCCATAAAAAAATGAAGAGCTGGTACCTACTCTGGCAAACCTTATGTAACACATTAAGATTATTAAATATTACAATATCAGTATTTTATTTAAATAAGAATATCTCAAAAACTAGACATGGTAGAATCAGTCTGTAAGATTTTGATTTAACACATAAAAGTCCAAGGTTCAAGCCACCGACTTTTTTTTTTGCCGACCATTGTTATCACAATAACTACATACCTAATAATTCTATATTTTTATTTAATTTAAATAAGAATATCTCGAAAACTAGACGTGATACAAATAATCTGTGAACAGATTTAGATTTAGCACATAAAAGTCAATTACAATCAAAATCAATTAACCAATTAAAGTCAATTAATTTTTTTATGACGACTATTATTATCATAATAAATACGTATTTAATGTTCCAATATCAGTATTTTATTAAAATAAGAATATCTCGAAATATAAAGTGATAGAAAAAATCTGTGAACAGGTTTGGATTCAGCACATAAAAGTATATTACAATCACATAACAAGGTTCACTTTTCCGGCTTCTTTTATTTTTTGCCGACCAGTGTTATTTACAAAAATTAATTTTACTTGTTTATATATTATATAGATATGTATATTGAAAAACTAAATTTACCAATTTATTTTTATTTAAATAATCGTACGGAAGATGTTAAAAATGTAAAACACTGGTTTAAATTTGCAACATCAATTGTCAAAAAATTAAAATTAAACCCACATAATTTTGGGACTAAAAAGAAGAAAAAAGAACTTACAGCAAATACATACCCTACAATTGTTAATGTAGAGTATTTAAATTATAGAAAGTATTTTGGAGAAAGAAGATCCAACAGAATTTTTACTGCATTTGAAGCTCAACATATATATTGTTTTTACTCTTTCATCACAAATGACATTTTATTAGTGATCCAACTTTCAGTTATCTAGTGATGACATTAAAATAATCTAAAGACGTATAATGCAACAAACTTAGTTAGAAACACCACTTGATGTTGATGAAACATGTTGAATTTTAGCCACGTATAATTTTTTTTTTTTGTATTCTAACAAAAAATAGGTAATGGCAGAGCTACAAAACCAAAACGACAGGGTATGATATCCTTATCTTCCTCCCAAATCCTTAGCGCGACCTATACTTGGTATAGGAAGTGAAACACCAAATACAGCCAGTGAAAACTTAACAGTAGTGGTTCTTTTCCATTGAGTTTAAAGGTGCTGCTTCAAGCAAAAAATGAGTTAAAAATGGTGCGCACGTTGTTCCAGAGCTACTTTACAACTCTGTATAATTCTTTTAGAAAGATTTCAACATAGATGTTGATCAATGAAAATGTCTATAATGCAATGGCATACAAGTATAAGTGCTTCAACGCCCTATCATGAACAGTAATGTAAATTTACCTTGTTTAGTAAACACAATAAATAGAAACACAAAATAGAGATAAATGCCCTTATGAAAAAGAAATAAAGTCTAGTTCAAGTCTATTTTAAAACAAATTTTATATGAACATTTTGTCTTAAAGTAGACTTCAAGTAGACTTTATTTCTTTTGCATAAGGGCATAAATCTTTATTTAGACATGAGAATAACTTAAACGCCAACTTTAATCTTGACTATTTTTCAAATTGTATCCCTTGCTTTATTATTTCTGATTCCTGTTTGATTTTTGGAATTTTTATTTTTTTTATCGATAGTCAGATTTTAGAGTGTTGTACTAAACAGCTGCATGAGCAATCTCACCTAATGGGTCATACTCGAACAAAAACTAGCTTACTTAAACAAATATCTCCTGAGCTGATCGAGTAAAACGGACTGTCTCACAAGTAAGCGCCATGTTAACTTGTCTCGTGTTTAAAACACTCAGTGTTATTTTTTATGGCCCTTTCACACTACTTACATATATAATACAAGCATTAAAACTTTTGAAAAAAAAAAAATCAACCCTGATATTATGAGTAGTTATTTTTTTTTTTTAATAATTTCATTCAGCGATTCGATCAGGGTTGCATTTTATTCAAAAGTGTTTATACTTGTATTATAGTGTGAAACAGTCTTTAGTAGTTGTGTAGAACTTTTTATAAGGCTTATAGCCTTTTAATTTTACTAGTGGTTTTTGTTTTTTTCGCTTGTACTCTCGAACTGTGTTTCTCCCAAGTTCATTGTTATTATGTTCAACCAGGATTCACTATCCTAAACAATCGTATGATTTAGTCACACAAAATCTGACAGAGTTCTTTCCTACTCAAACAATTGTTTTAAAATGGCGTAAACAACTAGCTTTTGCAACTCTGATCACATGAAACAAAATTTTTTAAAAATTTTTTCAAAATATTGTTAAATTGTACAGATCTGTCATACATATGCACTTCTAATTCGTAATATCATACTTTTTGACCACACATGCTATTTTTGACTGAACGAACGACTGAGAATGATAGTAAATCATGGACTTTAATCGAACTTATCCAAACTTGCTTATGGAAACTCTGGAAGTCCATCGCATTTAGCTCGCTGGTCTTCGCTGTTTATTATTGTTCACTCATCGTTACTCGTGTGCAATGAACAGACATGAATTTGTGTTTTTTATGCTTTATTGTGTACCCCGGCTTTAACTTGGGGATTTTTTTCACTGCAATGGTTATGCTTGTTTTATCACGCCTGGTTTGTTTGATTTGCAATTATCGATATTAAGTAGTAAACAGTTTGCTTTTGATTATAACCGTATTACGTTAAATTAAAAAAAATCTAAAATTCGGCAAAACCGTCAAATTTCTATATTAGAAGTGATATTTTATAGTAACTTTATTCTTCATTTTTTTCATTTTTCAGTTTTCACTATTTCGACAATAAATACCATACAATGGGACTAATTATTTAGATTGAGTAATTAATTGACCATTTAATTACCATTGAATTATAAATAATGCTATCAACTATAAATAATGCTAATGGTAATGGTTTTTAATGAAAAAGATTAATTAGTAATTATTTAAAACACAAAACCATTACTATTAATATTATACATTGCCCCCGGAGCACTTATTGTCATTGCAGTTTAATCTCATAGCTTTGACGCAGTGCTATCGGGGAAAATGGGCGCACCAGACGCCAATGTTCCTTGAACCTTAATTTGGAAGAACCTCACCCTAATCCACGGTGGAACAGCATACGCCAGGGATGTATGGTCAAGAGGGTGCTTGGCCGTTAGTATGCGAACTCTGGATACCAGTCGACCTCCAGTTTCAATGTAGACTTACCTATTCATAAGGAGCTGTGTGTGGGTGGACAACGTTTTCTCCAATAATGGAAGAATTCAGAAGGGATGGACAGGAATGCCTTGCAAGGGGTGCACAGGTTAATCTCTAAAGGTTCTCCTATGGCGTTGAACCGGGATATTTCGATAGGGATGGACAAGGAAGCCTCGTTAGAGGTGGAGAGGTTAATCCCTTTAGGAACTCCGGTTGCCACTGGCCATGGGATGTGGATGAATTGGACGCACCTGTCCTTGTGGGCTTAGGCAGGAAGCAGACACCTCAAAACGTTCCTTCAACGTCGAGTCGGAGTCTCTACAGCTCATGTCTAAAAGTGAGTGGAGACGGGGAAAGGAAAGAAGCTGAGACGGCAGCGCACATTGTGTGTGAATGTCCAGCACTGGCTAGTATAACACTCAGGACCACTGGTGGATGCCATGGGGGACCTGAGCCTTGAACAAATGCTAGCAATTACTAGAGACTGCGTGATGAGAAGAAGGCCGACAGTTACCAGTCGACAGTCTCAAATCACTAAAGTCAAGATTAAGGGCTGGTTGTAGCACATGACTCAATGTAAGTAGGTTGTCATAAATTACATTTCGGTTGCCTGTAATCATAGAGGACGGAAGGGGATCGAAAAGGGACCCATTATGGAAGTGGTCTGCTTCGATATTCCCCCTACATTACATACATACATACATACAATATTATACATTTAGAAAAAGCATAACCTGGCATAAAATTGATACTTTATTCGTGGTTATTAAAACATGCTGCTGTCATAAATTTGTGTTTAATAAAAACAATAATTTTGTCATCAATCTTAATTAGTAATTATACGATTTCATTACACTTTCGTTATCTTTCGTAAAAACAATTGTAATTAAAAATAAATCAGTAGCATTAAATGGAAGTTAACAATTTGTTCATTGTAACTATTTGAAATAATGCCAATAAAAATATCCCAAGTATGAAAATAAAAATTGTGAAATTGTGCAAATCATAACAGCACCATTCATTCATGTGTAATAAAATATAGCAAACAAATTGAATTTCAACACCAGCAATTTTAAAAGCCTCCCTCATGGATTCTGCTCACTTTTTGTCAACCATTTAGATGGAATTTTGTGTGTCCTAATGAAAAGCACACATGTCAAACAATAAAAATCGAATAAATGCTCAATATAACACAGCAATCAATTAATATGATAAAAGTTCGAATAAATGAAAATTTAAGGAAAAATTATAAAACTAAAATAAATGATAATTATTTAATATTATGCTAATTACCCATAACGTTTTATAATAAAAATGCAATTTATTAGTTGGGGGAAAGAGCTAGTCCCTATACGTATTTCACTGGTTGCTCAGGCCAGATCATCAGGAAACCTTTTTCCTAATTTTAGAGAAGCCAAAAATACTCTATAAGTAATAAAATTCTACAAAACACAATGAGAATTATGATGTTAATAGAATAATATTACAGAATATTAAAGCTTCAACAAAACACCAACAAACAAACCACGTTTTTATTTTTCCTTACTGTCCTTCTACAATTGGATGATTTTTTGCCATCACTGAATGCAGACGTAAGGTGTGATGAAAAGCATACACAAGTTAATTTTGTTCTCGCAAGAGAATCGAAAAAAAAAACAAGTGTTGCCAAGGTTTGCACAAGCAGTTGCATATTTAGTTATTAATAAAATTTTTGGGAATTTAAATATTAATTATTTAATATTATGCTAATTACCCATAACGTTTTATAATAAAAATGCAATTTATTTGTTGGGGGATAGAGCTATTCCCTATACGTATTTCACTGGTTGCTCAGGCCAGATCATCAGGAAACCTTTGGTTTCTCTAAAATTAGGAAAAAGGTTTCCTGATGATCTGGCCTGAGCAACCAGTGAAATACGTATAGGGACTAGCTCTTTCCCTAGCTCTTTCCCCCAACAAATAAATTGCATTTTTATTATAAAACGTTATGGGTAATTAGCATAATATTAAATAATTAATATTTAAATTCCCAAAAATGTTATTAATAATAAAATAAATGATATTCTTAACATGTATATATATTAACAATAGAATACTTTATGCCCATTTATATAATGCAAGTCATTGGCATAGAAAGGTTGTAAAAAATAGAGAATTTATTTTGGCATTATGTTCCATTGGTTAAAATGATTTCTTTTATATGTTAGTAATAGGGAAATTATTGTGTTTTTTTAATTAATTAATTAATTTAATTTTTACTTTACCACACGTAGTAATCATGAAGTAAATTGAGGTCGGGATTTCGACAGATTTATACGTTTTGAGGTCTCCTGAATCCATATTGGCTATTTTCGCGATGATGTGAGTTGGTGGTTGGGTGTGTGTGTATGCCACTATTTTTGTGGAGTTTGTACAGGTCATACCGTTTGACATATCAAAATCAAATTTAGTATGTGCCTTTGGTATATGGAGGTGAAGAGCTGTATAATCGAAAACGGGCAAGGGCAATTTCCTTACCCGCAAATTTTGTGAACGCTCTACAGGTCATACCGTATGACATATCAATATTAAATTCAGTATGTGCCTTTGGTTTATGGAGATGGAGATCTGTATAAATTTTCGACATAATCGGGATAGGGCAAGGGGTAGTGTACTTAACAGCCCAAACAGAAAATAATTAATTTTTCGATTCGAATATACTTTAAACTGATATTTTGGGTATGGTAAAGTTGAGTGTAGGCCACTCCACATTTTTTTATGTTCATATACACTTTAAATTTTCGCTATAAAAATATTCTTGCATTAATAGAGTTGTGCGGGATGTTTTTAGTTCAGATCACGTTACTGAATTTAGTCTCATTTGCTCAGTAGGTCAGAACAATTTTTTTAAACAACTATGTCTGAGCTTAAGTTACAGCAAAAGTGTTTGTGTTTGCTTATTTAACTGTGCTTTACTTACTTAAACATTTGTTAAATAATGAGGTAAATAAAAATGTTAGAATGGTGACAATTAATAAATTATTGACATTAAAATTATAACGTCAATCGGCATTGATGCTTCAAGGCTCTTGCCTTGTAAAGTAAACTCTCTTTTGTTCAATAATTTTATTTTAAGTTAAATTAACGTAACAATTCATTCTATATTTATAAATAAGAATTAATAAATTAGTTTTGTGTTTCAATTTTTTTTTATGAATTATTCAGACGAATCTACATTTAAAAAAAATGTTTTTAGCAGTTTGGCCTTAACTATTACTCCCAGAATGATTATTGTTATTTTTTTAATCTGGAAGTTTAATTATTTTGTTTGAATAAAATATAAAATAATCTATTTTGCAAATTATATTCACTGAAACTATCAGAGATTTGTATTTTGTAAGATTATATAGTGTTACCTGCTATGTTCAATATACAAGATTTTAATTGTTTACGTATTTTAGTTTTACGTCATAATTAATTCTTAATCAGGACTTCTATAGGGACACCCTTTAACTTTCAAGTATTTTTATAATTTTTATTATAGCGAACCTAATACTACATACCCTGTCTAAATTTTAAATGTTTGCCTATAATGTATAATGTTTACAAGATAAGGCAAAATTCGTTAAATCGAAACAAACACCCTTCACTTTTTAATAATTGTCACATTTGTTATAAGGACCTGACTGAACTAGTGAGCTGAAGCGAACAAATGAGCGGAATTGATCTAATGATCTGACTAAACTAGTGAGCTGACCGAACTAGTGTTCTTACCAAAGTAGAGAGCTGACTGAACGAGTAAGCTGATTGAACTAATGAGCTGACTGCACTAGTGAGCTGACTGAACTAGTGACCTGACTGAACTAGTGAGCTGAGTTGAACTAATGAGCTGAACAGAACTGAACTAAGCAACTAAACTAAGGAGCTGATATGAGCTCCAAGTGGTGATCCGCTCATTTAGGTCAGTTGAGTGATTATTTTAACTGAACTAGGTAGTTCTTGAACTACACAACTCTAGTTAAATATTAAAGATCCCTTATATAAAACCGAGTTTTTGTGTGATTTTCCCGACTAACCAACTTATAACTTGTAGAACTTTAATGTTTACTTTTACACATACTAAAGTAAAATAACAAATAATAAAAAAGAGAACAAAAATAATGGGTTCATGTTAATATTTATATTTGTATCTTATCCCATATTCCAAATTATTACTTATTGCTATGGCAAATGATTCCAATATAGTATATATATATAGTGCAGAAAAATCAGTGAAAAACGCAATGTCCGGTTTAAAGGTACTGAAATTTTCGGTTTAAACTGGGCTATTTTAAACACGCACCTTTTATTTTTGAACAAAACAGATAGCGCCAAATGAATAAAATTTGTAATTGGTTTGATTTTTTAGTTTGTGGAATTACATACGTTGTTAATAAAATATTTTAAACACCTCTTACAAAGCTTTGCAATAATTTTTAGAATTTTAAATTTTATAATTTTATCCAGGGATGGGTATCTTTATATAAAGTAACTACATAAACCATAACTGAAGCACTATAAAAGTAAGAGTCTTGCAATTGGTGTGGAATACTTTCAAAGCAAAGTCGAGCAAAATATTTTCAGGACTCCCACGACGTGGCGGGCATAGCTAAATTTAATTTTAAATAAAAAACAAGCAGTCATATGAATTGCTGATAATAATAACATTAAAGCGAGTTAAAAGTGCAATGTTTCATGTTTACCACAAATTAAACTCACTACATAAATTCACTTTCGTTTAAATAGTGATGAAAATTTCAATTGTGTTTAAATATTTTTTGTAAATATTTTTAATATCGAAATTTCTTAAAATTTTCTTTCAACTGCTGCATATCCTTATTAGCAAATTGGCAAAGGCAAATTTTAAATTAATACACCTTAATAATTTCTCCAGTCAGAGTGTTAACTATTTGGTAAGTAATCCACACCAAATTTTAAGACTTCTGCTAATTTAGTGCTTCAGTTATGGTCTATGTATTTTCTTTATATAGAGGTACCCATCTCTGGATAATATTCTAAAATTTATACAACAACTAGTGATGGACTAGTATTATAACTGATACTAAACAAACAATTAAACATAAGATGAAAGACAGACCTATCATATAGTATCAGAACTGCCTTATCTGATCATCTGCTAGCCTTCATGTACTACTAACTGTTCCATAAAATTGTTACTAAATCATTAGGAGAAAATATGCAGTGTTTTTTTTAATAACTTTTCAATTCTCCCACACACATATGTCTGCATATTTTGTTTATTTTTTTTTTTATTTATTACCACAACAGAAATGGACAATATACTAAAAATGCTATGCTCACTTGTCATTGGCATTGCTTGCCTTTTCATTTATTACATTACAGTCAAAGAACGACCCAAATACAAATTGAGTACAAATTTAGATACTCATGCTACCAAATCTTAAGCATTTTGTGACGACTTAATACGTTTTTTACTAAAGAACAAAAAATAAGATAAAAAAGAAGATATCTTAAAGAGACAGACAGAAATAAAAATAATCATAATATAATATTAAATAACAAATTGACAATGTACAAACTGGAACTTGAACAGCCATAAAAGATAAATTTAAATAAAGTTTGAGTGTCAGAAAATGATAAGAAAATTAAACACCTAGAATACAGTAGCTAAAAAAAGTCTACGTACAGTAAATTAAATTACCTGTTCTAATTTTACGTTATTTTTTGTTTGTTTTATATTTTCAAATTAAGAAAGCGAAAACAAAGGAATATTCGAAATATTTTCTATAAAAATTTTTTATGAAGGGATTTTTATACGATTTTCTTATACAGCTTATGTTAACAGCACTTCGTCAGCGTCCTTATAATATCTTTTTCGATTTTGCTTTGAAAGTAATACACACCTAATTTCAAGACTCCTACTTTTCAGTTATAGTTAATTTATTTACTTCATATAAAGGTACCCATTCCTCGGTACTTACCTAAAAAAGGCTTTATATGAAATTCTGAAATTTATATAAAATTCAAAAATTATTTTAGGGTTTTATTAATAGTGTTCAAGATTTCGCTCTTACATAAATAAATAGTGCTGCTTTTAAAGTGCTTCAGTTATGGTTTATTTATTTACTTTATATAAAGGTACCCATCCCTGGATAAAACTCTGAAATTTATAAAAAATTCTAAAATTTTAAAAATAGTGTAATAACAATGTAATTCCATAACGTAAAATTACAAATTTTATTCAATTGGCGCCATCTGTTGCGCAATTTTGTTTAAAATAAACCACTTTCAAAAATAAAAGGTGCGCAATCGTGTTTAAAATATCCCAGATTATGAAACATCGCACTTTCAAAAATATAAGGTGGGCAACCATGTTTAAAATATCCCAGTTCTAAACCAAAAATTTCAGTAACTTACAGCGTACTTTCACTGCTTTTTCTCCACTTTTTCTTGGAAATAGGATATTTTTGCGGAAAAAGAGTACCCTATATTAGATTCAGGATGCTAAGGTACCTTTTTGCCATTTTTTTTTTACATCCTACCAGTAGTTTTTACGTGATGTGAATGCAAAAGAAAATCAGACTACTAGCCTTTTTCGCTTCTCTAAAAATTTTATTTGTGATTTTTTCCGGCAGATATGAACTTTATTTTTAGGACTCCGTACCCAAAGAGTAAAAACGTAACCCTATTGTTTTCGCTTCAATGTTCGTCCGTCTGTCAGCTCCTTTTATCTATGCAACCGTAATAGGTAGACTCTTGAAGTTGTATAATGGTTGCCGCTCTAGCAACAAATACTAAAACTTATAGGGTGTTGCTATAGAGTCGTGTTATTCACGTATATGTGTTTATTTCTTGAACTGTAGGAGGCATACACTTAAAATTTACACACATTAATTAAAACTTTATTCACTATATAAACAAGTATAAAAAAATAAAACTAAAAATTAAAGGGTGTTCCGATAGTGAATTGATTTACATATATATATGTCCTAAGTTTTGAACCATAGTAGGTAGACGCCTGAAATTTTCACAGAAGGTGTATAACTGTGGACGCTATATAAACAAATACTAAAACTTATAGGGTGTTCCCAAAGTGACGTGTTATTTACCTTTATGTCTATTTCTTGAGCTGTAGAAGGCAACCACTTAAAATTTGCAGACAGTAATTTAAACTATGTTCGCTCTAAGAGCAAGTATACAACAATAAACCTAAAAATTAAACGGTGTTCTGATAGTGACGTGATTTGCATATATATGGCCTAAGTTTTTAACGATAATAGAGTCTACCTATTGAAGTGGAAGTTTTTAGAGGAGGTAGGTATATTACTATGGCCACTATAACAAATAGTAAAAATTAAAGGGTGTGCTGATAGTAACGTGATCTTCATGAATGTTGCCTAATTTTTCAACCATAATATATAGACTCTTCATATTTTCACAAATGATGTATTACCCCTAAAACACAGAAAAAATTAAAGGGTTTTTCGACAGTCACGTGATTTTCATGTATAACGACTTATTTTTTGACTCTTCCAATTTGTACAGAAGATGTGTTGCCACGGCCGCTATCACAATTACTTAAAATTAAAGAGTGTTCTGACAGTGACATATTTTTCACGTATAGTCACATATTTTCTTAATCGTAATAAGTAGACTTTTAATATATTCATAGAAAGGGAATTGCCATGGCCGCTATAAAAAATACAAAATTAAAGGTTGTTCGGCCAGAGACTTGATTTATATGAAAATAGCTTTCTTTTTTGAGCCGTAATACGTAGACTTTTAAAATGTTTACAGCAGACCGCAGTAACAATTTCTAATATCTAAAGAGTGTTCAATCAGTGATATGTTCTTCACGTATATTACCTTTTTTGAACCGCAATAGGTAGGGGCCCGATATTTTTATAGAAAGTTTATTACCATGGCCGCTATAAGAACAATTAATAAAATTTTAAGGGTGTTCCAATAGTGATGCGATTTTCGCGATTATGACATTAATTTTAAAATTAAAGGGTGACCCGTAATATGAAAAAATTAACAACTTGAGTTTTTAAAGTTGTACTAAACATAGTACGGAACCCTACTCGCACTTGACTGATTTATTTTTGTTTTGTATGAGTTAACACCACAAAAGTTTTCACCCTTTAACAAAATAATTTTTCCCAAGACCAAAACTGCCAAATAATCATTTCTTCTTTTGATTGAAAACAAAAGGATCAAATAACTAGAACATGCCAAGTAAATTTCAATAAACAAAGGAAATGCACTTTCGCCACGCGCAGCTAAAATTATGCACTTGCAGACAAATTTCCAAAGAATTTATTTTATTTTTAACCGACTTCAAAAAAGAAGGAGGTTATCAAGTCGTCTGAATGTTGCTTTTTTTTATGTATGTAACCGTAGAACTCAGCCATTTCTGAACCGATTTTAAATTTTTTTTCTTTATATGAAACAGTTCATTATATTAAAAATTAAAGGGTGTCCCCATACAACATACATGTTTTTACGTGTATTAAGAACCGTAAAGGGCACCAAATTAAAATTTTAAAAAATTGCGTGTCGCTATAGCTCCCAACAGCAGAAATTAATAAAAAAATGAATTTAAAATTTAAAGGGTGTCCCCATAGGGACGTAATTTGATCTATTTGAGCCTATCTTTTGAACCGTTATAGGCAAAACCTTGAAAATTTCACAGAATGTCGATTACTCTGACCGTTATAATAAAATGTTTAAATATTCAAAATTTTAAAGGGTGCCCCAATAGTTCATTTAATTTGATGTATATGGCCATACTTTTGAACAGTTGTACATAGACCGCTGAAATTTACAAAGAACCTGTATTGCTAGTCAGCTATAACATAAAGTATAATATTTGAATTTGGAAATAAAAGGGTGTCCCAATAGTTAATGTAATTCTATGTATGTGGCCAAACTTTTGAACTGTTATAGACACACAGCTGAAATTTACAAGGAACCTGTATTGCAAAGTCCACTATAGCAAGTATACAATTTTAATTTAGAAACTAAAGGGTGTCCCCATAAATTATGTAATTTGATCTATATGGCCCTATCTTTTGAACCGTTAAACACAAACACTGGAAAATTAGGCAGAATATCCACTACATTCTCTGGTATGCTAACGATAATAAATATTTGGAATTAAAATGTAAAGGGTGCCCAAATAGTTCATGTAATTTGATATATATGGTTAAACTTTTTAGCCGTTTTAGACAGATAGTTGAAATTTACAAAGAATCTTTGTGGCCAAGTCCTCTATAACGACAGGTCTTTAATTTAAAATTGTAAATTAAAGGGTGTCCGAATAGGTGATATTAGTTGATCTATGTGACCCTATCTTTGAAACCGTTATAGACAGAGGCTCGAATGGTGTCCCCATAAAAGACAGATGCTGGTGAAAATAGCTTAACTTTTGTACAGTAATAGGGAGAGGTTTAACATTCAAATAGTCTTTATTTTTTCCCTCTAATTTTGGTGCATCTTTTATTTGGTTTAAATCTAATTCTTACAGATTACTGCATACATTTTTAGTTTAGAATTGGTACCCTTCTATCTGTTTTGAAGTTGGTTTTTTTTGCAAGAATTATATTTTGTCAAATTTGTTTTCAAAAGAATTAAAATATTAATTTATTTTTTATTTTAAATTTCCAAAGAATTGTAGAATCACGCCGCCACCAAAGTCTTGGTGTTGAAATAGTATTTAAGCTTTGTAAAAATTATTTTATAATCAGTTATTAATTATTAGTTAACTATTATAAATTATTAACTCAGCTCTGAAATGAGCTTATAAAATAAATAAAAAAGAAATATATAAAAAAAAAATAAAAAGAAGGAATTCTTTTCCTTTTTTTAGAGATTAAGTAATAGAAATCTCTAACTTATGTAAATTCAATTTTAAATAAATTTCTTTTGCATTCACATCACATCTGTAGTGCTTGCAAACTGCTTCACAACATATTGTCATGTGTACTGCAATAATTGGCATATTTAACATAATGATTGGAGATGTATTTTTTTAATGTAGGGAAATATCGAAGCAGACCACTTTCTTAATAAGACCCTTTTCGACCCCCTTCCCACTTTTTTATACAAGTTAGTTTTGCGACTTTAACATTTAACATTTGTTATGCAATTTCTTTTTTTATAAACAGATTAAGTACCAAAATATACAAACTAAAAAATTTATTGCTGTTTTCACACAAATTTTTTTTATTAAAACAAATAATATAAACTCAACCTTGTGCAAATAATAAAAACATAAAAAATAATAATAAACGAAATGTGCACAAAAGTGTTTGCAATACCTTAAGCAAACGAATTTTATTCAGCGTTTAGCGAAAATGATCTTAAACATTGTAAATGGAAAATATGGTAGCATTTATTGTAATCCAGCAATAAAATACACAAATTTTCACCTGCTACATTATTGCCGTTTTGCTGGTGTTGGTTTTGCAGTCTTATCGCTGAAATTTAAGCGATGACATTAGTAAAAAACAAAATTCCAAATATTTGTTTTAAATAAAAATTTCTTTACATAAATTCAGTTGAATTAACGTGCTATTAACGCGAATATAAAAGCTCACTGAAATTTATTGATTCTGGGTAATCTAGTTTATATGACAATTTTGTTGTGTACAAGTTATAATATAAAATAATAATAAATAATAATAAAAATAATAATAAAACAGTAACTCATTTCCTATTGGTCTGCCAGTCTTTTTCTTTGGGTTCGCATCACGTAAAAACTACTGGATGGATTTTAACAACATTTTGTAATATGGTACCTTAGTATCCAAGTTCCAATATAGGATACCTTTTTTCCGCAAACATATTTTATTTACAAGAGAAAGTGGAGAAAAAGCAGTGAAAGTACGCCGATTTTTTACTGATTTAAAGATACTGCATAATTTAAGGCAATGTTGCCAAACAGATGAGCATCAATTTAAAATAATGTGTAACTCATTTTCTGCATGTCTTTTATAGAGCTTTACAATAATTTTTAAAATTATAGAATTTTATATAAATTTTATAATTTTATCCAGGAATGGGTACCTTTATATAAAGTAAATATGTAAGAGTGTTAAAATTTTGTGTGGATTACTTTCAAAGCAAAATTGAACAAAATATTGTCAAGACGCACACAACGTGTGTGGGCACGGCTAGTATCAAATAAAATTGTAGGTTTCCCGCAAATACCAATTGCTTGTTATATTAATTTTAGTAACAATCGTAGTTTTATCTAATAAAAATACAACGCAATTGAAAAATCAATGAAACATTAACAAAAAATATCAAGGTAAGCATCATAAAAATATCGGTTATGGTATTTTACTGGGTATACCGTTAAAAACTTTCCTTTATGTTTAAATAAATCAGTTAAAATAACATTGGATGTCCAAGATCCTTATTATGACAAGAAAAACCAATATCTAAAATGCCCTATGCTGTAATTGGTTTATTCCGAAGAACCAATTTCCGAACACTCTTTCCTGCCGAGATACTACTATATACCCTGCTATACTACGATATCTGAAAATTGCTTTTGTATCGGGATACCCGATAAGGTTTTTTTTTAGAGTACAAATTTTATTTTTTAAGTAATCTCCAGATTTGGATATTTTAAAATTACTTTTAATATGTGATTCTGCTTCCCTCGCTCCTACCCCTTCAGTATTTTGTTTCACTTTTATTTATTTTATTTTAATTTTATTTTATTTTATTTTAATTTTATTTATTTTAAAATAATCCATTCCAAATTGTAAGATTCTTATTATTATAGTGCTACAGATATGGAAAAGTTGTAATCTAATTTGTGTAGAAGTACCCTATTCTAGGTAATAACTTAGCGTTTTACAACACTGGTATAATATAAAAGAACTTATTACCACAGACCAAATTTTCTTGCGCAAGTTCTAATTTTTGTGAGAGTAATCTGTTCTCCCCTGGTCTTTGCAGTTCACTCCACTTCGTAGGCGTCCTGACAATAATTTGTTCGATTTTGCTTTGAAAGTATTCCACAACAATTGTAAAACTCTTACTTTTATACTGCTTCAGTTATGGTTTATAGCCCATTCAGGCTGCCACGAAATTAAGTAATTTCGAAATCCAAGGTGTTCATACTGGGCTTTTTGACATTTGAGATGATTTCGCAAACAGCTGATCACGTTTAGTTACATTTGTATAATTTTTTTCTTTGGAAAAAAGCTTTTGCACAACACTTTCGTATTAATTTCAAACATACACGAATATTAAAAACAGCACTACAACAAAATTAATGTACAATTATGTTTATATTTCCATTATTTCATTTGGCTTTTAAATTTTTTCTGATAAAAGCCCACTTTCACGGTTGTAAATATGGTCATGGTTGCAAAAAATTTAGCTTTTTATACAAAATCAGCGTTGTATATCGTAATTTCAAGTTAATTTCGACGAAATTAAGTAGAATGAGTTAATTTCAAATGTATGCGAAATTACATAATTTCAAGTTGATTTCGGCCGAAATCACGAAATGACTTAATTTCGTGGCAGCCTGAACGGGCTATTATATATATATATATATATATATATATATATATATATATATATATATATATATATATATATATATATATAGCAATATGCCAAAAAAATCAAAAAATAGCATATTGCTATATATATATATATATATATATATAGCAATATGCCAAAAATATCAACTTTTTCATTTTCAAGCTATGAATCCCGAATGATTTTATATGTTTCGGGGGTAGAGTCAGGTACCCTACTTGCTTATTAGAATGCCCCTCACTTGTCCTAAAACGGATATTTAGGGTGGCCCTTAAAACTTGGATTTTTTGACTTTTTATGAATTTAACGCATTATTTATGTTTATAGCTACAAAATCAATAAATTTGGTTCTATTTCATTATCTAATAGATCTTTTCTTTCTCATTCGCTTATTTTTTATCCGATTTTCAAGTTTTTTTTTTTGTTGGAAAGGTATTTAAATTACCTTTCTAATTGTTGAATTTTGTTAGTACAAATTATTGCCGCTAGATGGCGTAAAATTCATTTTTTTTTGAAAAATGCATCAAAACACCCTGTATTTGCAAATATTTTGAGTTCATATGTTCTGCAAAAGTACTCGCCATATGTTTTTGTACAAAGTTGCCAAACAACATTTGGTCGAATTCTGGAAATTTAACGGTCAAAATTTTGATTTTCTTCCAGAACCTAAAAATAACGGTAATTTTGTAAATAACGGAATTATAAAAAAGTCGCATACAAAAGTTGCTTCTGATACTCTAAAGAACCATTTTCAACAATAAAAAAGTTCTTTTTCGCAAAAAGTCGATTTTGGCATTTTTTATTTTCAGAAATACATATGTAACGGTTAACTTGCTTAATTTCTTTGTATATTTTTGCCATTCGCCATTTTGGAAAAGCATCACATTTTGTCAAAACCTTTACCCAGCGTAACGTAGAGAAGAGATTACTTATTTGGGATGCGCTAAATAAATTATAATTTTGAATCCTTACACTGAAATTTTACACACTTTTTTGGCTAAAAGTTTAAATCAAAATTTTTGCTAAGTGTATTTTTTTTTTTTTTTTGTTTTAATATAAAAAAACAATAACAAAGTAAACATGTCTGTTTAAATTTTTCGAAAGAATTGACTGACTGTTACTTTATCACATGTTTTGCCTGCGATTTGTAAATTAGTTATCAAAAAACCATTGACTGCAGTGAATTTTGTGATAATTTGTAATAAAAGTTTTCATAATAATAATTTATAATTTGCAAAAACTAAATAATGGAAAATAATGTCGAAGGTGAATATTTTATATTTAGTGATATATAGTGAAATGTTGGTAAACTCATGTATTTTATCGATTAAATTGGAAAAATTAAAGTGACCTTAAGATGAACTTATGGAATTATGAATTGGAATTTTATTTAGACTTCCAAAAAAAATGCTAGATTATGCTAGCCATAAAACCATAATATTTCTCTAGGACAATCAGTTACATTCCGGATTTAATAAATTTCAACTGCGGATATCTGAAAAATTTTTAAAAAACATATTTTTCCAGGTGACTACTGCGTGTTAAATTCATAGTTATTCAATACATAGCGAGATAAACACAACGAATATGACAAAAGAGCCGCTATTTATGCCTATTTCTTTATATACATTGATGAGAGTGATTGTTCCGAAAACTTTAAACAATATACCTATAAAGGAGCGATCAAGAAAATTTTGTTCAAATATGAATATGAAATGGCATAAATTTTCAAAGTATTTGAAAAACAGCATGCTGTTTGGCTTAAAGGTAATACTTCGATAAGAAAACCTGAAACGCAGTCTGCCTCCACTAAATCGAAGCCTGGACGGCCAGAGGAGCAACATTTTGTGGAAAATTGTCAAACAGATGAAATTCCGAAAACGAAGATGAAGAAATTGAGAGTTGTGGCATTTTGAACCCACATTTTTTAAATGTGGTTGAAGAATTGGAAGTCGAAAATCAAATTTTTGAATAAAATCCTTTTAAAACATAACTTTGTTTGTTACTTCTTTAAATTGGTAAGCTAAATTTCTCTTGCTATCTTTAAAAGTTAGAGTAAACTCGAAAAAAAAAATTTTGTAAAAAAACATTTTAGAACACCAGAGAATCTATCAAAGATCTAAAAAATCTTGGATACGGAAACCTATAACCCTGTAAACGCCTTTGGAACTAATTCTTAGTTAATTTTTTAGATAACTTTACTAACGTTTTTTTTAAGTGTATGCCAAACTTTAAGGATCCCTCCTTCCCTCTTAATAGTCTTAATAGTCTTCCAAAAGACAGGTCAAAAAAAAAAAAATCATTCAAATGGGTCGTGCCGTTTGGCTGTAATTAATTTTGGCCAAAAAAGGGGTAAAATTTCCTATGGTGCACTGTACAAAAAATTTAAACTATTTCTGAAATAATAAGATTTCGACAATAAACTTTGGCAGAAGGACCCTGAATTTTATTTTAGGTGCGTTCAAAGTACCCTCCTTTTGTACATTTTTATGGTTAGCCGGCATAAAAACCATGTTGATTTTATTGTTGTTTTTATTTACTTTAATTTAAAATTGAAAAAAAAAATATAATTTGTTTTCACATTCATCTTAAACTGTTTAATTTTTTCGACGTCTCTGTATCTTGCAAAAATTTTCACAATCTAAGAGGGAGGGAAAAATATTGTTACTTTTACCGCAATAATTGGTATATTTAGTACAACTATCAATAATGAAAATATATGACCAGGCTTCTTTACCCTCAGTGCAATTCTTGGTCCGCTGTAAGCCGGCGAAAGGTGGCTCCTCACAAAACTCTAAGAATTAAAAGATATTTGAGTACAAAATTTGAGTCAAAAATTGTTTATTTCATATACCATGTAGTGCAGCATCCGTCCAAGAAATTGATACCAATACGGTTAATAATAAAGCAATGATTTTCATTTTTCCTTAATCACTCTTTTTAAACACTTCTATTTCAGTTTTTAACTTTGACTGTTTTTAAATATTTGTTACTCAGCTTTTTATATCAACAAGTTAATCCCCCAAACACACACACTAAGAAAGTTTTGCTTTTTTCACATAAAATTGTTTACTATCAAAACAAATAACATTTGTTCGGGATAACAATAAATAAACCTTGTGCAAATAGGAAACAAAAAACAAAATAATAAAAAATAAAACGTATACAACATAGGTCTGTTTGCAACACTATAGTCTAGCAATATTGTATAACGAAAATATTGTACTTTTTTGTAACCCAAAACAACAACAAAATATATATATTTTTTACTTGTTACTTGACTTTTCATTATCTGCCTTTGGTATATGGAAATGAAGAGCTGTATAGCTTTTTGGGCATTATCGGAAAGGGGAGGTGATGTTAACTTGACACCACTAACCGAAAATAATAATTTTTTCGATTCAAATATACTTTGAAGTTTTTTTCTTTTTATAATATCCCTTTCCGTCACTAGCTACACAAATGTGTAGGTAAACTTTTTCATGGGTTGAAGAGCATTTTATAATTTATTATCTAGACCAAGTGAAATCTCAAGGCACGTATGTGTATATCCTGTTTCTAAGGACATGAACTTTGTATTGACATAAAAAATATATTTTTATAGTTTTTAATTTTACCTATTTTTTAATAAAAATTTCATTGAAATCCGCTCAGTTTTGAAATTTCTTGGGAGGGAAAGGGATATATCCATACAAATATCTGTTTCCATGACATATAGAGAAGTTGAGTGTAGGCCACTCCAGATTTTTATAATATATTTAAAATGATTTGTGAGAAAGAGTAAATCTCATATGTTTGCTGGGTATTTGTTTTGCATAAATATTTCTGCTTTAATTTTGATAATTTAATTTCTTTAACAGTTTTTGTAGTATCTCAGCATGATTTTCCATTAATGAGGCAAGTTGGCGATTATTGAAGTTAAAAGAAAAAATGTAATCTGCTGTATTAAAAGTTATAAAGATTAAAACAAAGTATTGTAACAAAAACATAATATTTACTTGTTAGTTTTATAATAGTTCTACTCGTGTTATACATTTTATCTTCAAGTCATTAAAGTTAAGTTTCGATTGTAGTATGAACACAGTAATATGTATATAAGATTTAAGATTAATGACTATTATAACATAAAGTTTATAACAGAAATTTAATATAATTACTCGAAACAAAATGTTTTTCTGATACTACCGCCCATTTAAGCTTGTTCGTCTCGAATCTAAGAGCAACATAACATGCATGATTGACTTATATGGTTGTAGTCAAACCATATTATAATTAACATAATAATATTATTATATATTAGCACCACATTATTAACTAGCTTAAAAACAACCTTGTACAATATAATATGACCATAATATAATGAAATTTTATTTTATTATGAAATAAATTAAATAAATAAAAACACACAATAAATTATTGTTTTTTTAAACATAAAACCGTAAAATAAGATTCTACTAAATAAGAAAAAAAAACAAAACACGTAACTTAAAAACCCGATTATTTTTGTTTATTTTTAGCCATACTGGATTACTTATAAAATTATGGTTGTAATTTGAAAATAATATAGTTCAAAGTAATCATGCCGCATTTCTTTAATTATCAAATAGTAACAAAAACTTGTCTATCTCACGATCATAGTAATAATTAGAACAACTATAAGTTGTTTGTAACCATACCAAAACTGTGTTTTTTTCTCTGCTTGTGTAACTAGTGGGCTTCTTCGGCAACATAGGCTACAGACAAAACGGGTCAAGTAAGATTTCTAGATGTCACGCAGCTTCGCTGTAAAGTTTGAGCGGAATTTTACACTTTCTTTTAAAATATCATGCCACTCAGGAAAGTCACTTTTCATCAAAGTGATTTAAAATCGCTTAAAAAAATTCTTTTAAATTAGGAAAGTGTCTGAGATTTCAAATCACTTGCTTATTTTTGCGTTAATTGTTGTTAATTTTATAACAAACTGTTGAAATAAATACATAGTTTAGATAGTACATTTACCCTTGACAACGATAGAAATTGCAATAGCTGTGCAAATAATGCCTTAAAACGCCTATTTCATACTCTACTTTTATTTTAATAAAGTTAACAGTGTTACCCTAGGCTCTTTAGATTGCTCTTAGTTTAAGTAAAATTTAATCATAAAAACAATAAAAATCAACAATTTTTTGTAGTTTTACAATTTTAAAATCACATCAAAAAAATAAAAATTGAGTGATTTACAGAATAGGTTAAAATAAAATAAATCAGTCAAGTGCGAGATAGACTTACACACGTAGGGTTCCTTACTATGTTTGTTGTACAACTTTAAAAATTCAAGTTGTTAATTTTTTCATATCACCATGTGTCACCTTTTAATTTTAAAATTAATTTCATAATCGCGAAAATCGCATCACTGTTTAAATTTTAGTAATTGTTGTTATAGCGGCCATGGTAATACACTTTCTATAAAAATATATGTGCGCCTATTGCGGTTCAAAAAAGAAGGAAATATACGTGAAAAACATGTCACTGATGGAACACCCTTTAGATATAAGTAATTGTTACAGCTGCCGAAGTAAAACATCTAAAGTAAACATTTCAAGAGTCTACCTATTACAGTTCAATAAATAAGGCTATTTACGTACAAATCATGTCTCTGTCGGAACACCCTTTAATTTTGTTATTTGTTATAGCGGCCATGGCAATTCTCTTTCTATTAATATATCAAGAGTCTAACTATTACTATTAAAAAGTAAGTCACTATACATGAAAAACATGTCACTATCAGAACTCCCTTTAATTTTTAGTAATTGTCATAACGGCCGTGGTAACACATCTTCTATACAAATTGGAAGAGTCTACCTATTACGGCTGAAAAAAAATGTCCTTTAAATTTTTATTGTTTTTATAGGGGTCATAGTAATACACCATCTGTGAAAAATTTAAGAGTCTATCTATTATGGTTAAAAAATTAGTCAATGTGCATGCAAATCACGTCACTGTGGGCACACCCTTTAATTTTTACTATTTGTTATAGTGGCCATAGTAATACACATCCTGTAAAAACTTCAAGAGTCTACCTATTATCGTTCAAAACTTATGCCATATACATACAAATCACGTCACTAACGGAACACCCGTTAATTTTTAGGCTTAATATTATATACTTGCTTCTAACGCGAACATAGTTTAAATCACTGCAAATTTTAAGTGGTTGCTTCCTATAGCTCAAGAAATAAAGACATAAAGGCAAATAACACGTTACTTTCGGAACACCCTATAAGTTTTAGTACTTGTTGCTATAGTGGCCACAGTTATACACCTTCTGTGAAAAGTGAAAAATTTCCCGGCTACATAAGCGCTACCTAAACGGTGTTAAGAATCATTCCTAGGATGCTCATATGTTCTAGAAAGTTGTTTATTGAGATTTTAAGTTCATTTTTGTAGTTGATTGTTTCCTTGAATTTTGAACGGTTTGCTACCTATGGACCTAAACAGGGGAAAAAAGGTAAAAAAATTGAATTTTTTAAAGTTTTTTTGCGATTTTGACCTTGAAGATGAAGTTTTTTTGATTTTATATGTTCACAATTTTTGATCTTTATGACAAGAGCTACAACTTTGCCTCAGAGAGTATATCAAAATTTCAAACGGTTTGCAAAATATGAGCTTAAGTAAATGATCATTTTTTTGCAAAAATGACATCGAGGCCCCACATCTTTGAGGGCCCATAAAAAAACCTGAAGGACTTTGGGCAAAACTGGGAGACAGAGGTCTTTTTTTTTTGGTCTTTTATCACGTTGTGGTGTCCGTATATGGTTATTTTTTTCCGTGTTGCACTGTGTAATTTTCAAAAGTACGTAACGAAAAGCCATATTGTGAGCAATTTCCTTGCATGGTGATATGTTTATTTTAGATTTACATTTAATTATGGTTTCTGCAGATGCAATCTTCGATTAGTACAGGTAAAATTAAAATCAGATTCGCATAGGCTTGAGATAAGCCGGTTTTTCTTTTTCATAGTCTATTAAGTTTTAAGGATAAGAATTGGATTTTTTGTCAGAAAATTGGGAAAAAGCTATTGATGAGCTGTTTGAACGCTAGGGCAATAGCCTATAAATATGCTTTCCCCATAATAATCCATTCCGATTTTTATATTCTTTTTTTTAGAAATAACTATTTCGTGTGCCTTTCTTAAAGTATTTATTTAATAAATTTCAAGAAAAGTAATTACTCATAGCTAGATTTAAATATTATTATGTATATAAGATTCCAAATATAAAATTTTTAAATATAAATACATATAAATGAATGTAATATATTCATAAAAATATCTGTTTCCAATGGGTGTGGTAAAGTTTTATTATTCTTGCTAAGTTGAGGGAATATTTTTTGAAACTATTTTAATAATAAATACTTCGACTAATAAGACTTGAATAGATGAGATAAAACGGATTTTATAAAAAATAAAATATTTTTGGTAAAAAAATCTAAAAACATCAAAACTATTAAGGGAAAAAAACAGAACATCCCAAAATTAGTTTAAAAACAAAAGAGCGCTGATGATTGCAGAAGCTATAAAATATTTGTCTAGCCACCGATTATTAAGGTTTTTATAATTTTTAAGATAACGTTAGTGTTAACATAATTTTACGACTAGGTTTATTTATGATTTTTAACTATAGGAGGGCTGCTAAATGTATCTGGTGCAGTTGCAATGTACGTTCAATTTGTCATTGGAATAAAAACTTAATATTTTTAGTGTCTTGTGTTCTAAGATATTTTCTTATATACAAACATATGTAATTAAACTTGATTTTTTGAGATTTTCGAAATATTTTAATTAATTCAACAACTTGTATCTACTTTTGTGGCCACTGTGCACCACTGGTGTGCTTAATTTAATCGCGGACTTCCTTCGCTCCCGGAAGAGTTTAATAAACTATTGTTCTCCTCATAGTATTGAACAAGCTTTTCTTTGGGTTCGGTGATGTATTGTTATGTGAAAAATAATGTTTAACTAACACTCGAAATTTTTTTTTACCATTATAGTTAAAACTATAAAGGTTTACTGCTTTCAATGGCTGTCAAAAACTAATTAAAAGACGCAGCTTTCTCAAAATTCCACAGTAGTTCAGTTATAGGTTATAGTTAACGGAAGCAGTGCTAGAGTAAAATTAATGCGCATGAAATATAAAAAAGTAACGTAAATATCATACTGCAATCGTATCAAGCTATAATTTGATCCCATCATATTACTCTGTAGAACTTAGGCGAATTAAGCATAAACTTTCTAATAGCTTATAACAAGTTTAGGTTTAAATTTGTTAAATGCTTGATAAAAACTATTATTTATACTGTAACGGTGAAAATTATAGTATCACTTTGTACTGAGCTTGTTACCCCCGGGGGTTCCAATTGTCACTTCAAGAATGGCAAATGCTTTGACGCGGTTCACTCGGGGCAAATAGGGGCACCAGACGCTAGGGTTCCTAGAGCCTAAATCTGGAAGAAAAGGTCTGTGAGAAAAATCACGGGCTCTCTTCGAGGCCCGACCAGTGACCAAACGACTGGTACCACAGAGACTCCCCTGTCTCTGTGACCGGTTATTGGTGAGGTCCCCTTCGGGGGTACACGTGGTGGCTGTGGTTTAAGATCGATGTATGCAGGGTGGATGCACTTTAAACTTGATCCACAATTGTACTGGTCTGGTTTTTAGTTAAATTATTGAGTGATAGGACACAAGTAGTGTGACACATAGGTATTTATGTTCAACGTACAGAGTCTAAGCTTCAGATTAAGTGAGTAACCATTCAGTTCCTCTGAAGTTAATAGGGAAACTTCGCAACGAGTGAAATGTCATCTACCAGGATTACCTGCTGTACTAATTCAATGACAAGAATGCTCCGATTCAACCAGTGAAAATTTGTTCCCTTACTATAGCCAGTAGATAGTTCAGTTTAGCTAGACAGTCAGCCCACTTCTTACTAACATTTCCCTTAAGACTGGGAATCTATCATAATGTTAGCCTAATGTGTAATAAATTCATTCAGAGATTTCACACAGTCCGTTACTAGCCCTTAGCTCAAGTTAATGCCTTAAGCGTAGCTTGGATATCCGATATTCGGTAAGGTTAAAAGTTTCTTGGGGTCTAAACCAGCAGTTGTCTTCTCGATGTCTCGAAAGTCAAATCTAAGATTTTTACCATTTCAATATACACGGCAATTTTGATATTTATGAAAAGCTGGAAGATTCAAAGCTTAAAACTTCTACAAAATTTTAAACTCAATTTTGAACTTGAAAAAACTATTTTTGTTAATGAACTATTTATTTAAATTTTACATTAAATACAAGTGTGTGTTAAGTTGTTTTTATCATTAACAAAAACAGAACTTCTAAATAACTTAAAAGAATTGATGAAGACACGTTCCAACAATTGTAATAAGAAACACACGCTTTTATTAATCAATAGTAACACAAGGCCTTAAATAATAATTTAACTCAGCTAAAAAATTCAATCATCCTAATGAAGTTAAACAAACACAAACACTTGTTTATTTATGGAGCTCACAACACACATTTACGCATAAAATTAAGTAAAATAACACGTTTATCTACTTACCCGTTAAAAAGGATAATCGCCGCATTGCTGGAAAAGGATGATGGCCAGACGTGTCCAGAATGTCTAATTGATAGACCTCATTACGTATACGATACAATTTGCGATGAAAATCTTCAATGGTAGGAGTGTATGCTTCATCAAAGCGATTGCCCAAAAAACGTGCAATTATCGATGACTTGCCAACACGTGATGATCTGTAATAAAACAAATATGAGTCAATAAATTTTGCCTTCATAGAGATAAAGCAAAGAAAATTTTGTATGTTGATAAAGGATGTAATCAGCTATGTATCCATTTAAAATGGGAAGCAAGAGGGGAGAACGGGAAGAAAGTCGTAATTTGTATGCGACTGCATAGACTTTAATACCATTTGAAACATAGATTGGTCCCTATCTGTAAGTGATAAAGGCTACTTGTGTTGCAAAGGTTGTACTCCGAAGGAAAGAAAAGAAAAGGAGGAAAAAGGCAAGGATCCCAATTTTTTTTATACCCTTGTTAGCAGACTTAGCAGACCTGATAGTTTGTGCAACGCTGGAAGTTTTTATATAAAAATCGGTTTTTAGTTTTTTACAAAACAAGCCTATTTTCTTAATAAACTCAAACTCTCTGTCGGCATTTCAGTTAACTTTCAATGCACTAACTAACTACTAACAACTTCATAGCTAACTGACTTTTTTATCTTTGTGATATCCTAGGCATAATTCAGTTGTCTGACTGGCTGTTCTGAAGTTAGATAAAAGTTATACAAATTGTATTTAGGTATAAACTTAATAAAGGGTAGTTAAATTTTAAGGGCCGATTGATTGATTTTGAGTAAAATACAAATTATTTAGGAAATTATTGTCATTTCTTTTTATAATATTTGATAATATCGGTATGGTTCAATTATGTATGGATCAAAATATCGGCCAAATGGCCGCCGAGATCTCGGCGGCACACCTTCATCCGATGCTCCAAATTTTCGATGAAGATGAGGCATAGATAAGTTTCTATGCCGGTAATGTGCCGAATTATCTCATTCGCTGGCTTATCGACGTACACCTTTTCTTTCAAATAACCCCAAAGAAAGAAGTCCAACGGTGTCAAGTCACTTGATCTTGGCGGCCAATTGACATCGCCACCACGTGAGATAACACGGCCATTGAATTTGTCGCGCAAAAGACCCATTGTTTCGTTAGTTGTGTGGCAAGTGGCATCGTTGAAACCACATATCGTCCTCAACCATATCTTCCAATTCGGGCCATAAAAAATTCGTTATCATCGACAGCGAACAGTAACTGACCGGCCTCATTTTGAAAAAAATACGGCCCGATGATGCCGCCAGCCCATAAGCCGCCAAACAATCACTCTTTGTGGGTGCATTGGCTTTTCGACAATCATTCTTGGATTATCATTCGCGGTAATTCAGCTTATTGACGAATCCACTGAGGTGAAAATGTGCCTCATCACTGAAGATGATTTTCTTCGAAAATTGATCATCCAACGTTGCCATTTCTTCCAACCATTCTGACCATTGCTCGATTGTGTATTAGTCCATGGCTAAAATTGAGTTAGTCTGAAATTGAGAAATGTCAAATTAAATGAAGAAAAAAGCTTGACGTTTAGGTGTGGTTCACACCTAACATCGGCCCTTAAAATTTAACCACCCGATATATTTTATAATAATTTATATTTATATTTAAGTTTAAGTTTATTTATCTTCCATTTGTAATTTGTAATCCTAATTGGCCAATAAATAAATTACACAATTCCAAACATCAAAAATATGAGTAACAACTTTAAATACAATAGCGTTATTCAGTGTTAAATACAAATAGTCCCGCAAAGTGCAAGTGCTAAATATCATATATCCAAAAACAAAATAACTGTCGTTTTTCTTAAATTTGATAGATATAACGCATTTGCACCTTCGCAAGACCACTCGCATCAAACACTGAACACGGTTAATGACTTACATGCTAAACATAGTTACAGTTCCTTTTAATTTAGATCCCTAATTACTAGATGATATTATTTGAGCAACTAAATTCAATGAGTCTTTTCCTTTGAGTGGAGTATGTTTTATTGAAGTGTCTTAAGATTGAGGTTCATGAGTTAAATGAACGTATGACTCTCTTGACTCTTTGATATGACCGCTCTAGCCATGATGAGTTACGGGGCACAACAAGTTTATTACATCTTGATGATTAAGTAAATGTAAAGAACCTTAGTAAAAATTCAGGGCAACCATTGCGAATTACCGAATAAAAATGCAGTAACAAACGTATTTTAATAAAATTATAAAAAAATGTACCCAAGAAATGTTGAACATATTGAGAAACATGTGATCTAAAATGCACGGAAAACAGGTAATAGATAAACACGATCAATATTGTATGCATAAGTGCCCGTGTATACTTCTTCACAA
Source organism: Phasia obesa (assembly GCA_949628195.1). Taxonomy (NCBI): domain Eukaryota; kingdom Metazoa; phylum Arthropoda; class Insecta; order Diptera; family Tachinidae; genus Phasia; species Phasia obesa. The sequence goes on from OX451217.1 coordinate 48,610,028, forward strand.
TACAAGAATAAGGGCATTATCAAACTATGAACAATTTTCCATTTAATATGTAAAGTCAAATACATGTCTTCTTAAACAAAAATTTACTGTAGACACAAGTTGTGATATATGATATTCAAAATTCATTTTGTTGTCAATTATAATTCCTAAAACTTTTACATGATCAACAAATTCAACAGCAACATTATGTATGTCAAAAGTGGTAGGGGTAAATAGCATGGCTTTCGTTTTAAGTGTATTAATAGCGAATTTATTTTCCATCATCCAATGAGAGATATTCTTTATACCATAATCTATTATAGACTGAAAAACGGGTATGGTTTCTTTTTTGCCAAAAAATAAAACTTGAATGTCATCAGCATAGGAAAATCCTAAGGATTTACCCATACTAAGTTTAGAAAATAAATCATTTAAATACATGGTAAATAACAGAGGCCCCATGGCTGAACCCTGTGGAACACCACTTTTTATCGGAAGTATCAATGAAGATTCTTTGCCGGAAGAAACAAATTGGCTACGTCCAGACAGATATGAATCAATTAGGAAAGTTGCCGATTTTGAAAATGAAAATAGTGGTGCCAATTTTCGTAATAACAAGTTATGATTAAGCATATCGAATGCCTTAGTCAAATCAAGCGAAAGAAGAACGAAAACATTACCTTTACCAAGGTTATCTCGAATAGTATCAGTAAGACTAATAAGAAGGAATGATGTATTGTGACCACTTCTAAAGCCATATTGAGACCCATTTATTAAACATTCCCGATCCAAATATAGAGTTATTTGTTTTTTCATAATTCTTTCTACTATCTTGGACATTATCGGCCTTAAGTTTCTGGATAGACACAACACGTTTCTTAATAGACACAACACGTCCAACCTTCTATGAATGTGGAAATGTGGACGTGGACGTGGTTAAGATTGTATTTACCAAATGCATGTGGAAATGTGGACGTGGTTAAGATTGTATTTACCAAATGCAGGAAATGGCTACCATAATAATGGCAACACAATTTTTAAAAACTTTAAACAATACCCATCCGAACCTGTGGCATTCGATCTAATATCATACAACTGCTCTAACATCTCATCCAAATTTACGCATCTAAAAGAAAATCCGTTTGCCCGATAGGGAAGGTTTAAATGATTTACATCTATAGAGCCTAAACACCAATTATATTTTGCAACTCCTCCATTTCTCAACACATTCCATAACTGCTTGCAGTTCAAACCGTTAAATAAAATAGTATGAGCTAAGCGTTTTTTCTTTCTAATTAAAGATTTTGTTTATTAAAATCTCCATACGTTATAAATTCACTGAAATTGATTATTATGGGGATTATTATGGAAGCATTTTTCCAAATTTTTAGTAAGCAAAACGACGACGATGTTTTGTTATGTATATATATCAGGTATAGACACTAGGTTAGCGACGCAAGGCTATGTCCTCAATAACAAACATAAAATGTAAGTTTTAGGATCGCATCATCAGATTGTTCAAAACCGCAAAGTAATTTCGTCTGTTTTTTTTTTTATTTTAGCAACTAGTTTTTTTCTAGAAAAAAATATTATTTCATAATATATATTTTACAATTTATAGACGTAGTAGATGTAGCACGAAGTAAGGGATTGGTCCATTTATTTGTTTCTTGCTTTTCTTTACAATGCGTAATTTGAAGGTAAATCTAATAAGTTTCCTAAACAACGTACCTAGTGTAATTCAGATTTTTTCAAATTCATCGGCCATTTTTTCGAATTCATCATCAAAGCTATGATATTTAGAAATTACTTTAAGTCAGTAAAATTAGTTACTTTTTGATTTTTCTCTATATTACCTTGAAAATAAAATAGTTTCTCGCGTAATATGTATCGCGATGACCTTCTTAATTAAATTAAATTTAAAATAAAATTTTTCAAAAAATAAAAAAGCTGTTAATATAGCCTTTCACAAAAAAAAAAAAAAAAATCAAAACACATACTTTATTCGTTTAGCCACGAAAAGAAAATATTGCAAGCCTCTCAAAATCGCAAAAAGTCAATAAAAACTTATGCGATTTACCCAACTTTCCTGATTTTAGCAGTGCCACAAAACGACAAATCTCAAGCAAAAGCCTTGAAATTTCACTATATGCAGAATTTTGTTGTTTGTCGAGCAGCGTAATTAAATTTTTAAATTTCTTAAATTTAATTTTTAGCCTAATAACTGGCTAGATCGTGCGTCGGCAGGTCAGCTGTAAATTTGTTGTTAATATCAGTGTATAAGGAAAGACGTATTGCATTTATAGTCTGAGTTTAGGCACGGAAACTTTTGGAAGGAAAACATTAATTTGGTAGCATATTACGGGTTGGAAGATAGTATCCTTTCTGTGTTCGGTACTCGGAGACACGCTTTGGTGTCATTTGCTTTTTGAAATTTGCTTCAATATGTTTCCGACAAAATATTCGGTTGTTTGAACGCAAATGAAAAAAAAAATCAGGTTATTTGGTGTACATACTCTGAATAATTGGAAATTTCTACATATTACGGTTCAAATAAAACGCCCAAATAGCTTATTCTATGGACACACCATTTATTTTTGTAATTTTACTGTTTGTAGTTGTTGGTTGTTGGATAAATTAATACGCGCTATGTGATTGCAAGGGTTTTAAATAGTATTTAAAAAAGTTATTGGTATTTAGTCTAGGACTGATAATAAATCTAAAAAGAACTATTGTTATCAAACGAATATTTTAAATCAAGCCAAGTTAAAAATTAGAATGTAGTGCATTCTGGTTCGTTAGTCACATATATTTTCAGAATCTTTCTTGAGAGTATCAATTGCAAATTTCTTTTATACAGCAAACTATTTAAGTACATACAGGGCTAATTTTGCTGATTTATCTTCATGTTAGTAAAAAAAAATTGAATTTTAAATATAACCTAAGCCTTTGTCCCTTTTTTCGTTTTTCATTATCATTTTTTCAGGTTTCAGCCAGCGATGGGAAAATATAGACAAATAATGCGTTACACTCTTTAGTTATATATTTAAACTTTTCCTTTCCATAAAAAATATTCATTAAAGTTTAAGCCTGAGTAAACATAATTCATTGAAATATGTATATTGAAATAATTTGACATATAAAGACTACCCTAAGAAACTTTAATCTTTAATCTTTACTATGTCATGTGATAAAATTGTTTTTATGTCTGCGCTGCAAAAACTATTCCTTTAAATAACTGCCTCTTCAAGTTGCCCATACAATTGTGTTACCACAACCAATTCAACCGTATTGCTAATTAAATATAAAGACGTGATTATATTTAATTTCTACGAACAAGTCTATTAACAGAAACATATAATAAGTGTCTGCACTCTATCGTAGGTGAACTCAAGTTTATAATAGTTTAATAAATCTTCGACATAAAATTAAATGTAATTTCTTCATTCAACTGTTGGAGATGCGAGTAAATACTTTTTAATTGTCGATGTGTGTTATTGGTGGAAAGAATCCATACCCATATCTGTTTATTTATAGAATCTCGCAAATAAGTTTTTTAATTGAGATCAGTGTTGAAAGGAGAATATTATCTCATATCCCTAAATTAAGTGGTGTCCTCAAAAAATTGCTATTTCAAAAAGAAAATACGCCCCGATTTTTTTTTTTTTCATCAAAAGAACGTTTTATGAATTTCCGTTCTTTAGTGGGCTCATGAATGCAGGAAAAATTTAGACACTAGCAAATATAAAGCATTTTCTCAACATTTTTATACCCTTCACGACAGGTGACAAACTTATATATACCCTATATACATATAAGTCTGCCATTCCGTGTGTAATTTTTACAATATTCATTTCCGACCCCATAAAGTATATAACGAGTGATTTTTTAAGAGCTTGAGAACTTTTTTTTTTTAAAAAAACGCATAAAATTTGCAAAATCTCATCGGTTCTTTATTTGAAACGTTAGATTGGTCCATGACATTTACTTTTTGAAGATAATTTCATTTAAATGTTGACCGCGGCTGCGTCTTAGGTGGTCCATTCGGAAAGTCCAATTTTGGGCAACTTTTTCGAGCATTTCGGCCGGAATAGCCCGAATTTCTTCGGAAATGTTGTCTTCCAAAGCTGGAATAGTTGCTGGCTTATTTCTGTAGACTTTAGACTTGACGTAGCCCCACAAAAAATAGTCTAAAGGCGTCAAATCGCATGATCTTGGTGGCCAACTTACCGGTCCATTTCTTGAGATGTATTGTTCTCCGAAGTTTTCCCTCAAAATGGCCATAGAATCGCGAGCTGTGTGGCATGTGGCGCCATCTTGTTGAAACCACATGTCAACCAAGTTCAGTTGTTCCATTTTTGGCAACAAAAAGTTTGTTAGCATCGAACGATAGCGATCGCCATTCACCGTAACGTTGCGTCCAACAGCATCTTTGAAAAAATACGGTCCAATGATTCCACCAGCGTACAAACCACACCAAACAGTGCATTTTTCGGGATGCATGGGCAGTTCTTGAACGGCTTCTGGTTGCTCTTCACTCCAAATGCGGCAATTTTGCTTATTTACGTAGCCATTCAACCAGAAATGAGCCTCACCGCTGAACAAAATTTGTCACATTTGAACATTTCGAACCGAACACTGATTTTGGTAATAAAATTCAATGATTTGCAAGCGTTGCTCGTTAGTAAGTCTATTCATGATGAAATGTCAAAGCATACTGAGCATCTTTCTCTTTGGCACCATGTCTGAAATCTCACGTGATCTGTCAAATACTAATGCATGAAAATCCTAACCTCAAAAAAATCACCCATTATATTCTGGACCCTTATAGATAGAAAAGTTGGTTAAGCGATATCCGTTTGTCCGTTTATCCGTCTGTCCGTGTTCGGGTAATAATGTCGTTTGCCAAGGCACCAGACGAGATACAGAAGACTTAAGCCCACCAATCTGCCAGGCATAGTTTCGAAAATTTTGAAATTGTAATTCAGCAACAACAGATCCTTCCCTTGGAGGCTGCGGGCATAAAACCACGCCAATTTTTTCACGTTTCTGGCAATCAATAACCCGCAAGAGCCGATTTTGTATTTATTTTTAGGTTGGTAAGGTTTTTGTGCTTTGATTTGTATTAAAGGCCTTTATAGAAAGCAATACAAATAGAGGTAGCCAATAGACCCATAGGGTGCCCACTGGTAAATAGGAGCAGTCAATAGGCCTATTAGGGGAATCAATATGAGACAATTTTTTTTAAGGATTTTGTTGCTTTAGTCCGACCATTATAACACAATATAGATTGCAGGAAGTTCCTAATTTTTACAAAAAAAACTTTTACTAAAAATTTTGAATCTAATTATTAAAAAAATTAAAAAAAAAATTACAAAAATTTTCAAAAAATAAAAAAATACAAAAAATTTACAAACAAAATTAAAAAAAAAATTAAAGAAACATAAGAGGGTAACACAATATCTAGCATTACTATGGTGAAGGGTATAAAAGATTCGACATGGCCGAATATAACACTCTTACTTGTTTATATCTATCTTAACTGTTAAATTATAATTAATGTTAAATTATAACCATCATCTATTTAACCCTGCTTCCTCAGGGCAGCTATCAATTATTTCTTCATAATTCACGTATGGAAATTTTTTGAAGTGTAATTTTTTTTTTGTGTTGTGACCTTATACTCTGCTTACCGTTATATATTTGCTTGAATACTTTGCTTGATGCGCTTTATACATTTCATAAAAATTTTATTATAACTAGCCAGTGGAAGTGTAAAGAAAAATTATTTGAAAAAAAAGAAACGGAGGCATCACTGCTAAATTTATTGCAAATGCAACAATGAATGTTATTTGCTTTTGAAAATTTTGGGTTTCAATGTTTTGAAATGTTAGTTTTTTAAATTTGATTGACAAAAAGTTTTTTCAATCATTTTAATATTTTCATTCAATTAAATATTATAAAACTATTTTTTATTTCCTGACGATGCTACCCAATGGTGTAGCGAAATATCGAATATAAAAATAAATTACAGTATTTTTATGAAAAAGACCTACCTAGAGCGTAAAAACTTAATTATAAAAAAGTTTTTTTATATCGAGAGAAAAAAAATACTATTGCAGTATTTTCTTGAAAATTTTTTGGTAAGTAGTTCATTTATAATATTTTTAGTTGAATTTTAAGGGATCTTGAAAAAGGTAAACGTATATGATATATCGACAAAAACCTTAAGGAGGCCTCATGGCACGCTTGACCTTCTCTGCAAACATTTCGAAAATTATATTATTATATATTCTCACATTAGATCAATAAGGAAGGGGTCAGAGCTTATTTCAGTAACAGATAACAAAACTTGAGCAACTAGTAGAATTCATGGAGTCATTGGATACTGATGAAGAACTCTGATAGTTCGATAGTGATGATGAGTTTAAAGATAATTTTGCTATTGATGACATACGTACTTAAAATGCGATAGGCATTTAAACACGAAATTCTGCAGAACTTGAAAGTAGAAATAACTTCAAAATCCATTACTTTTTCAGAAAATGTAAATGAGGGAGGTTCATGAAAACGTAAATAATCTAACACATTCTGTAAATTCAAATAAAATAAAAATATCTTCACCTCCATACATGGAAAACTCAGGTCCACTTGGTTCATTGTCTGATGGTGGTTTCACTGGTGCAGGTAATAAAAACAATTTTCTAATTTGCTTAAGCTTAACGATTCACAGGGACCAAAATCTGGAGTTGCAGAAAAGGCAAACATACGACCGAAGATGTGCGTTACGACGGAGTATATAATTTTCCAATCTAGGTTAATAAAGAGGGTGGCAAGAAAAAAGGCAAACTCTGCAAAACATCCCAAACGTCAAAAGTGTAATATACATTTATGTTGCTCTTACGCTAAAAATTGTTTTTTTTTTTTTGTTTTCATTACCATAACTAAAAAATATTACTTGCTTTTATTTTTCACGTAAAGATCTTTCTTTTTCATAATAAAATTCACAACACAAATATAAAAAAAATTCTTGTTTTTATTGCCATAAACAGTCAAGGATGCCCTGAGGTCGTCTTTCGTTTTTTTAATCTAACAGCTACAAAAAAAAATAATTTGCAATAAGATCTTCAAATAAGTTATCACAAAGCTGATTATTGTGTGGAAAAAAAAAATTACACAGTTAATAGGATCAAAATTTGGCTTTCGACCGTTAGAGGGTTAATCAACCAATTAAGATAATTATTAAAATTAATTTCTTAATACCAATTTGGTCGAAATTGATAAATAACTGGTCCATTTTATATCAAAATCAATTTTATCGAATTCCAATTAATTTTTCACTTGTTAAAGTATTCGTTTAATCTAGTTGACAATAAAGGCGACTTTAAATGCATAAGTATATGTATGTATACAGATTATAACAATGTAATATTATCGCTTTTAAATAATAAATTTGCCACCTTTACTTCATTGGCAAATGTGCTTAAAAACATTAAATACTTTTAATTAGAACTTTTATTCAGCTCATTTTAGCATTAAATGGCAAATCGTAAATAAGAGAATTTTCAGTTTATGCTTAATGCTTTAGTGCTGGATAGCCAAAATATTATGGAATTTCAAAGTATAAAAAAAGAGCTAATAATAAAATATCTAATTTAAAAATCATCAAACCCCCTTATATGGCAACACCGCTTATCTGGATTGTACCTTCATTCACTTGTTCGTGTGTAATGTGAACAGATTCTAACATTTAATCATAATTATTTTCTACAGATTTATTTATACCTTTTTTCGTATGTGAAAAAAATAAAAGATTCTATTGTGTTTATTTTTACCTTTTAACAATTCTTGACTTTCTGAAGTGTTTAGTGGAATGACTTAAGTTAAAGACTTTCTATTAAGAAGTTGATAAAGAAAAGTTGAAGAGGGCAATAAAATAAAACAAAAAACCTTTAACCAAGAATTATATATAAAATAAAATAAACTATTCCTCCGATTATTCTTTAACAACGCTTTTCGTCATTATATGGAGTATTTGATTCCTTTCAGTTACATTTATGGCATAAAAGTAGTTTGACGCAGCACCTCTAAAAAATTTGTTAAGCAATAGATACCTACCAAAAAATACTGCTTCGCTGTAAGCAGCTTTGAATGGTAATGACGAGTTGTTATGATTGTTCCATTGACATGATTAGTTCCATTTCATTTTACGCGAATAATGCAGCGCAGTTTAGAGGTCCTACAATCATGCAGTATTAAGTTCGAAACTCGTCGTAAGTCCCCGTAAATTCGAAAATTGTTTATCTCTGCCCTACAGTTGTGCTCTTTAGTTAGCACTACTGTAAGGGGTAGCGCTTAGGTAGCCGAAATGAATTTAAAAATTTTTGGGAAATTTTTCACTTTTGCGAAATGAATTTAAAAATTTTCGGGAAATTTTTCACTTTTGCGGCTACCTAAGCGCTACCTAAACGGTGTTAAGAATCATTCCTAGGAAGTTCATATGTTCTAGAAAGTTGTTTACTGAGATCTTAGGTTCATTTTCGTAGTTAATTGTTTCCTTGAATTTTGAACGGTTTGCTACCTATGGACCTGAACAGGGGAAAAAAAATAAAAAAAATTGAATTTTTTAAAGTTTTTTGCGATTTAGACCTTGAAGATGAAGTTTTTTTGATTTTATATGTTAACAATTTTTGTTCTTTATGACAACAGCTACAGCCTCAGAGAGTATATCAATATTTCAAATGGTTTTTAAAATATGAGCTTGAGTAAATAATCATTTTTTGCAAAAATGACATCGAGGACCCACATCTTTGAGGGCCCTTTAAAAAGAATCCTGGAGTACTTTGGGCAAAACTGAGAGACAGGGGTCTTTTTTTTTTGGTCTTTTATCACATAGTGGTGTCCGTTTATGGTTATTTTTTTCCGTGTTGCCCTGTGTATTGTAGTGCTTCCAAAAACCTAATAACCGTTAATTTTACGAGCTACTATAGCTTAAATATTTCTATAATCATATAGTGAAAGTAAGCAATTTTAATGGTACTGAAAACTTGGCAGCACCTTTTATTTTTGTCAACGGAAAATTTGAGAATATCTGCAAATCTCTACAATAATTTTTAAATATTATATAAGAAATATATTGCTTAATAATTACCCAGGAATGGATACTTCTATCTGTACATTATAAAACAATAACTCATTTCCTGTCTGTCTGCCTTTTTCTTTGTGTTCACATCAAGTAAAAACTACTGGTTGGATTTTAACAAAATTGTTTGAGGAGATACCCTCGTACCCTCGTATCCCTATTCCAATACAGGATACTTTTTTCCGATATTGTGTAGCGATTTAAAGGTACTGCATACTTTAAGGTAATGTTGCGTAACAGATGACGCTGTTTTAAAATAATGAGTAACTCATTGTCTTTTACAGAGCTTTACAATAATTTTTAGAGTTTTAGTATTTTATATCAATTTTAGAATTTTATCCTTATTTAAAGTAAATACATAAGAGCCTTAAAATTTGAAGTGGATTACTTTCCAAGCAAAATCGAACAAAATATTACCAGGACAATATACAAAATAGAGTCCTAAAATTTGGTATGGATTACTTTCAAAGCAAAATCGAACAAAATATTATCATGTCGGCACTGCTAGCAATTAATAATTTCGGCAGGTCAAAAAATTATCGAAAAAGATTTTTTTTTTTATTAATTAGGTTACAAATTAGTTTAAATAAATTATTAGTTTTAACATACTTGTAATTATTTAGTGTTTTTCTGCAATTTAGATTTCATTCTTAGTTAAAAAAAACGATTATATGAATGAATGCAAATTACATTATCGACTTACCCCAGTACTACAAGTCTATAGCAATTTTTCGAAGTCGGCAGTGTGTCATCACACAACATGGCCGAACTGACAACATGATTGGCCAGAAAATCATCAGTATCTAAGGCATCCAAATCATCAGACGTATGATGGTCGTACTGATAATGCTGTTGTTGTTGTTGCTGTTGTTGCAAATCTGTGCTGTTCATTAAACGTGTAGTGGTATTAACGACACCATTACTACCGCTTGGGACATCATCCAAAAATGTAACAACATGTGAACCTGAACCAACAGAATTTGCACCCGTACTACAACTAGTTGGATTGCCGCCTATTGGTCCCTGTGTCGTTCCAGTGCTGGTAGCTGATCCTGCTGTTGCTGCCGTTGCTGATGTTACTGTGTTATTGTGTACTGCATGTGCTGCTGTATTATTGCCCGCTATTGTTCCTGTTCCAGTTATTTTTCCATTTACAGGTTGTTGTTGTTGTTGTCGTGTCATGTTCGACGTTGTAATTGTGTCCGTTGAAGCAGCTTTAGTTTGTGTTGTGGTTTTGCTGTCACCAAAGAGAACCTCAACATAGTCATTATTATTGCTGCGAGCACAAAACCAATTTTTGCAACGAATCATATTGACATCCGTTGTAGAGGCGTAAAACAGATCAATAACTACTTTGGTTGTGTGTTATCCTATAGTAGTTGTTGTCCTTCTATTTTACTCAAGTTATCAGCATTTAGCTGCAAGTACATGTATCACTTGGGAATAAATAAACAATAAATTCTATTGTCTTTAGTTTTGCTATTTCCTGTTTCTAGAAGTAAAAAAAGGTTTTTTACTTTTTTTATATGTACTTTCTCTTATTTATTGTTTGGTTACACCTACACCTACACAACATTACATTTTTCCTTCTTCTTACTGTCTATTGATATGTTCAAAGGGTACATGTGTATTTCCTTGAATTAGTGTTAGTCAAGTGGTGCGTTATGTCAAGTGGTTTTAACTTTGACATTAATAATGGTAGATAAGTTTTCCTTTACTCCCACATTTAACACTTTTTTCTTTCCTCACTCTATTTAAATTTTTATTATCGTTTTGGCTTCCTCTGATTTAGTTCAATTTATGGAAATTTCAAGTGCCACACATGGTTTTCCGAGGTGATTTGCTGTGATCTAAATGTTATTGCCTATTTTGGAGCAACACAAGTGGCCATTTCAGGGTAATAATGTTTTATAAAAAACCTCAACTTTAATAGAAATTACAACAGTAACAACTATAATGGCTATAAACGAATTAATTTATTTTCATCTGTAATGTACGATTACTTATTACTTATGTACGAGCATGTTTTGGTTTTGTTCCTATTTGTGGTTTGCTGGTCTCCTTTGTCGGTGGTTTAAATAGTTGTTCGGTAAAATTAGTTCTAGTTTGTAGTTTCGGTGGTAGATTGACAGAAACCAATTAATTTCGAATTAATTTTTACGCTGCTTATTTGGTTAACTGAAAATAAACAAATAAAACAAGAGAAAATATAACAAAAAATATTATTTCTTGGCAATAAAAATAAATTTATCAAGGCGAATTCACATGATGATGTGTTGCAATTGCAGCTGATTAGCTTTTGCTTGGTTTTGTTTTGGATAGGATATTCTCTATCCCACATTTTTAAAACAAATATATCACTGGTGTGAAATAAAAAGGCCGCAACTCAAATAATTTTCACTTTACAGGAGAAGGTAAAAACATAATAGAACAATGTAGTTTTTAATGTACAACTGTTTTCAAAAGTGTGTTATATTTGACACTATTGCAATAAATTTTTGTAACGAGGTGTATGAAATGTGTTGGAATCACTATAAAACTCAATTTCGTAAAAAATTCGAGTTAGGGCCTTTGTACTTGGGAGCATTGATATGGACATAACACCAATTTGTATATGAATTAAGAGACTTAGCCTTTAATACATTCATTTTTTAAGGGTTTTGGCGCAGACAACGACAAAATCAAATTCATATTATTTGTCCACAATATTTTGTCAATATAACCAAATGTTGAGTTAAAACTAAATTGTAGTACTTGTAGGATGCCCACATCGCTACATATGCATAAAAATACAGGTGGGCTTTATAGGCCGGTGATATTATCGGTCTTTTCTTCTATAAAAATGACACCAGAGAGACTGTCACCGTCAATCGTTTGTGACATTCAAATAAATATTTATTAATTTTTACCATTAATCGACTTGTAGCCCTTCGATCACCGCAATCGATATACAAGTTTATATTATTCAGGTTAGCCGTTCACAAGAGTTTCGACAGTGTAAAAAAAACTCCTAACACTATATAATAAAAAATAATAAATCAGTCAAGTCTGAGTCAGACTCATACACGTAGGGTTCCGTACTATGTTCAGCCGTTAATTATTTAATTGCTATTACTTACTCTTACAAATGTTAAATGCCTGACTGTTGTTGGCAATCACGTCACTATCGGAACACCCTTTAATTTTTTTATTAATTGTTTTTACAGCGGACATAGCAGTACACCTTTTGTAAAATTGTGAAGAGTATACCTAATATGGCTCAAAATTTCGCCGTATACATAAAATTCACGTCACTATCAAAACACTCTTTAGTTCCTAGTTTTAGTTTCAATACTTGTTAATACAGCGAACATAGTTATAAGTACTCGGTGTATATTTCAAATGACTGCATATTGCGCTTTTAAAAATAAGGCTATATATTGGATAATCATGTCTTAATCGGAACACCCTTTGAATTTCAGTAACTGTTGTTACAGTAGCCATGGTAATACACTTTCTATGAAAATATCAAGCGTCTAGCTAATAAATTAAAAAAAAGGCAAAATACGTAAAAAATATCTAACTGTCGGCACACCCTTTAATAATATTCCTTCTGTGAAAATTTCATTATGGTACAAAAATAGGCCATATACATATACCAAACACCCTTTAATTTTTAGGATTATTATTTTACACTTGTTTTATATAACGAACACAGTTGTAATTACTGTTTGTAAATTTCAAGTGACTGCCACTTGTGGTTCAAGAAATAAAACATATACATGAATAACACGTCACTTTCGGAACACCTTATATATTTTAGTATTTGTTTTTGTAGCAGCCCTAATAATACAACATGGCAAAAATTTCAAGAGTCTGCCTTTAATGGTTACAGAAATCGAAGGCGCTGACAGTCATTGTAGCGAAAACAATATGGTTATATTTTTTACCCTTTGGGTACCCAACTCTAAAAATTGAAGGGATTTAGCAATATGTGAGGTAATTATATAACCTTATCTTTTGAACCGAGCTATATAGGTACCTTTTAAAATGTAGCAGACTTTGTCCGCTGTAGAGAGAAGTATAAAAAATTAAATTGAAAATTAAGAGATTTCACCATACAGGATTTTGGCTTATATTATTTATCTTTGGTTTTTTATTTATATTTTTATTAATTAATGCTTTCAGATTATTCGCTTTTAAATTTTCAGTTTAGAGTTGATGCAATTCGTGTGTTTTTTAAGTCTTAGTTTTTTAAGAATTATTTTTTATCCCGGTCATATCCACTACATTTGTAATGTATACAATTTTTATTTAAATGAACATGCCATAACAGACCAACGCATTTGGAAGCAAAGAAATGTTAAGTAAACTTAAAATTATTTTTTTGCTTCTTATTAAAAATTTACTCAAAAATAAACTGAATTCATAAACACTGACCTTGTTAACAAAACACAAAGAAAAAATACGTTATTACCACTTTAATTCGTAAACATTTTATATTCCAGGTCTCCTTATGATGTACTCAAAACATACTTAAAGCAAAATTATTTCCAAAAAACTGTATATGTATGTACCAAACATATACATACATGGGAGTTATGCATTATACTGCACAGTGGGGCAGAATCAAAATATGTTTGAAATAACTCAGCCATCTGCAAAGGGCTAGGGCGATGGATCCAAAATTTTGCACGAGCATAGCAGAGGATTATCTCAGCTTAAGTCTCAAAATTGGGTAACTCACCCATGCAAATGCGTTTAAATATAAAAAAATTTGGGGTTTATGACATTTATTTTGGAAATTCCTTGGGATTTCCTTTACCTTAATGTTGCAGATTTTTTAACATTTTGTTTTATTACACATCCACAGACAATTTCATTTGAATCGGTCAACTAATAAAAACTTTTTTGCATATTAAATATGATTACAAAAAAATTGAAGAAATCACAAGCTCTAAAAGAATAAATTTATTATCAAGGTAAAATTATTTATTTTCAATATTTTCTCTAGGAAATAAGATATTCTTAGGGGAAAAAATATCCTATTTTTGAACCGAGATAAAATTTAAAAACTAAAGTCTATCCAGTAGTTTAACGTGATGTGAAAACAGACAAAAGGACATACAGAAAGTTACAGTTTTATTATATGTATAAATTTCTTTGAAATCATGTTTTAATTTGAAATACATTTTCTCGTATAGATTTAATGTCTTATCATAAATTTGAACATTACCCTTCGTCTACATTAGCAATAAAATAAAAAACGTTAACACTAACAATGTGTTAAGTGTAGGATGCCCATGTTAATGTATGTTTGTTATAAAAGCTATTTTATAACATGACAAGCTGTTTTAACAGCGCCATATATTGCTCAACTGCACTAATAACATCTGATTTGCTATAAAAATTTAAATAACATTGATGAAAAACATAAAATTAATGTCAATTAGAACATAAACACGCATTCTCCACATATAAAAACATCAACTTTAACACGGTTTCCCCACCGGCGTTATATTTATTTATTGTTTAAATGGATGGCTAGTAAAGAAGCGGTGCTACAATTTTAGTTTTAAACTAGCTGTTCCCGCTACTTCGTCAGCGTCCTTCAATATTTTGGTCGATTTTGCTTTGAAAGCAATCCACACCAAAGACCCTTACGATTTTAGTTTTTTTTTTTTTTTTAAGAGAAGTAACACTCAGGCATTTAATGCCTATATTAACTGTGTTACTTCCTTTAGAAAGGGATAGTAGTAGATAAGAAAGGTGGTTAGTGCGATAGTAAAGCTTCGCAAGCGCTTCTGGTGTTCTTTAGGCGAATTAGTTTGAAGCTAGCATAGCCAATTAATAATTATTTTAATTCGCCGGCCTTAAGATTGCTACGTATTAGTTTATATATTTTTTACTTTATAAAAAGTAAAGTATTCATATCCGGTTAGTTCAACTGCGTACTTTTACTGCTTTTTCTACACTTTCTAAGATATTTTTGCGAAAAAAAAGTATCCTATATTGGGACCAGCATACTTAGGTACTCTTAGGTACGTGATGTGAACGTCACTGAAAAGCAGACAGACAGACAGACGGATATTAGTCAAGCTTAAGTTCCTCTTTATTTTCTATAAGAGAGAATTAATTAAATTACAAATTAGGTGATAATATTAAAGAAAAATTGGGAAAATTTAATGCACATTTTCTAGAGAGCCACGTCCGTCATCAGCACTCTTGTATCTATCTACTTAGGGTAGTGTTTAGTTATAAGCATCATCTATTTAACCAACCAAACCCAGATAAAGGAATACGAGAAAACTTGTATTCAATTATCAATCGTCAGTTGGTGAGAACGAAGCCTACCACTACCTTAAGCTTCCCTCTTGTTGAATATTTTTACTTCTAATATTTACCACCTTATATTTTGTCGGCACGTTGCCAAACCAAAAATTATAAAGCCGAAAAAGTGTGAACATCACCACGTTTGGTGAAAAATCGCATGAGTTTTGCATAGATGTCATGTAAGATCTTACAAAAATTTTTCGTATTTTTAACCGACTTCAAAAAAAGAAGGAGGTTATCAATTCGTCTGAATGTTTTTTTTTTCTATGTTTGTGGGCGCAGAACTCAGTCATTTCTTAACCGATTTAAAAAATTTTTTCTTTATTAGTAAGGCTCTGTTTACACATTGGTCCCGTTTTAAAAGAAGTTCAGAATTTTAAAAATTAAAGGCTGTGCTCACATAACATACACCCTTTTAAAATTTTAAAACTGCGTATCACTATAGCTGCCAATAACAGAAATAATAAAAAAATAAACTTAAGAATTAAAGGGTGTCCCCATATGTGACGTCAATTAAAATATATGGCCCTATCTTTGAACCATTGTAGACAATCACTTGAAAATTGCACAGAATGTCCAATATTTATAATAAGAAATTAAAGAGTGTCCCAATAGTTGATGTAATTTGATGTGTATGGTAAAATTTTTTAACCGTAACAGAGAGACGGTTGAAATTTACATAGAACCTGTATATCTAAGTCGAAGTCTAAGTATATACATCAATATAAAATTTTAATTTGTGTCCCCATAATTGATGTAATTTGAACTACCTGGCCCTATATTTTGAACGTTTACAGACAAAAACTTGAAAATTAGACTGAATCTCGACTTCTATGTAAGGTATAATAAAATGTATAAATATTTAAAATTATAAATTAAAGGGTGTCTCAATATTTGATGTAAATTCATGCATATGACCAAACTTTTGAACCTTTATAGACAGACAGTTTAAATTTACAAAGAATCTGTCCTTTAAACTAAGTGTTTAATTTAAAATTGTGCATTAAAGGGTGTCCCAATAGGTGATATTATTTAACCTATATGGCCCAATATTTGGAACCATCACTTTTTATTATTGTTTATTTTATTTTATTTCATTTTTTTAGTAATAATACGTGTAAAAAAATAAAGGGTGTCCTCATATCTGACGTAATTTGTCGTATATGGCGTTATCTCCTGAACCGTTATGGATAGACATTTGAATATACAGAACGTTCTTACAGATAACTTCCTTTTAAATTTTTAGTTTAGAACTGATGCCCATACACCTGTTTTAAAATCTTTTTTTTTTTGCTAGAATTATTTTTGAAATATTTTAATTTTTATATTTTCATCAATTAAAATTGTAAAAAGCATTAGTATTAAATGATAGTTCAAATTTATGTCATTGTAATTATCATAATGCCAATGATGAAATCCCATGTATGGCAAGTACTTACAAAAAAAAGCTCATATCGTTGCAAAGTGTCATCCACTTTTGTAGGGCGAAGAATGTAATTGCGTCGGAAGCTGTATGTAGTGCAATACTTGAACATAAGAAAAACTACACTGCTATGCAACTGTACTATGCTCTTTACTGCCAACCCATACCCCATTCATCCATTCGACTATTTTGTATTTCCTTTAACAAAGCCTATTTTAAGCAAACACATCCTGACTTCTATTCATGAAGGCAATAAAAGCTGTTCATTGTGTACATACTCGTACAAGCAGACTTTTCTGTGCCTCAACGCCTCTCTATTTTACACACATACTCGTACATAAGAACGAAATCAGTTTATGTTAACATTTTGGCTTTTCTGGGGCCTTCATTAATAAATAACCAAAATGTGTGGTGATATTCAGTGAGTTAATTTTATTGTTCAGATCTTAACTGGAATAAATTAATTTTAAAATAAACGACGAATATAAAATAAAGAGAAAAGCTTTTATGGTCTTAATTTGCCTATTGAACAAATAGTGGCGATGGTACATAGTAATGGTGATGAGTATAATATTACTCTGACTAACACTGGTTTGAGTGATTTTTATTTTCAAGCACACCAAAAAGGTTCAAAATTCATTAAAATATTTAAATTCCCTTTTTGTTGGTTGCTTGGCTGGTTGGATGGGGGGCGTATGCTGTATGTAAAGCAGTATTTATTTAACTATTGCCATGCATTTATTACGTTAAGCATAATTAAAATATAAAAATATGTATCGTTGTATTTTATAATTTAGATTTTTGTAGTAAAATACGTTTATTTATGCAAACAGTATCCGTGTTTTAATATATATAATTTTCAAACACCTTGTCGATTTGTATGCTAATGAAAAAACTCATTTACGCTGATGCTAAAACGTGTTTTCATAACATCCAAAAAAATTATGTTAATTAAATTATCTTTGATGAAAATATTAATTAAAGAGCATACGGGTGGAAAAGTAAATAGCAGTATTTAATAATAAAAAAAAATATTTTAAATTTGTGTGCCCTCATTTTGAAGAAGACGAAATACAAATATATTATTTGAAATAATTAAATAAGAAAAAATTTTAAGTTGAAAATTCTATAATCGGTTTATCAAAAGCAACAAAGTCCCAGTTTGGAAGAAAAACGTTTTTAATTCTTTTTTGTTTTTTTCATTTGCTTTCAAAGGAACGAAGATTTTGTCGAAAACATTTTATTATTATTGAGCAGTGTTGGGATCTGACAATGTATAAATTGTACCGCTTCAAAAATCAAATTGTACCAAATCAGCATAAATTGTACCAAAATTTGGCTCGACAATAAATGTAATAAATCATTAAACTAGGGTATTATACTAAAGTATTTTAAAGTAATGATAATTGAACTTGATTTATTGAATTACTGTTTTTGTGTTGCTAATTTATGTACTAACAATTATTTAAGTAAAACGATTACATGCTAGCAGCTGGTTATTCTGCAATTTTCAGTAGATGTTTGAAACTCCACCAAAGTGACCGGAGTTTTTATTTGGAATAATAACTAACGAGAAATACCATTACCAAAAATGTCCTTACGATTTCTCTTTAGAAAGAATAGAAAAAGATATCTCCCAAATACTGCCGGAAACGGATTGAGGTTATGCAAATAGTTCAGCAATAAGGCCTTGTTACCAAATTACCTATTACTTATACATGAAAGGGTTATGAAACTAAATACTACAACAATGTCAGTGTTTACGTCTAATGTAAGAGTCAACAATAATGCTGTACGTGTCTGTATAATTAAAATCACCGTGGTGAAGGGTATAGAAGATTCGGAATGGCCGAATATAGCACTTTTACTTGTTAATTTTTTCTTTTAATTTTTTTAAGATGTTTTTATTTTATTATTATTATTATTATTATTATTATTATTTATTTATTTACTATAATTAAAATAATAATAAATCTTAGAAACAAAAACACTGACAACAATAGCTATTGGCACCAGAAAATATACAAAAAATTTAAGCACACCAATCTGTCAGGCATAGTTTCGAAAATTTTGGGATTGCAATTCAGCAACAACGGATCATTTCTTTGGAGGCTGAATCACGCCCACTTATATTTGTTCACATTTTTTTCGGCTTTAATGATTCTCTTTTGCCTTTTTTGTCAAATAAATATTAGAGCGCGACAGATAGATCGAAATGAGTGCATACAGATCTCGGGGGATCAATAACCCCCTGCGAGGGCCAAATTTGTGTTTATTTTTAGGTTGGTAAGGATATTCTGCATTGATTTATATTAAATACCTTTATAGAAAGCAATACACATAGAGATAGCCAATGGACCCACAGCGTGCCCACCGGTAAACATAATCAGTTAAACGGAACATGGGGGGGTCAATATGAGGAAATATTTTTTAAGGTTGTTTTTGCCTTAGTCTGATCACTCTAACAATATAGATTGCAGGAGTCCTAAATTAAAAAAAAATTCTAATAAATACAACAAAATTTAGAAAACATTTTCAAAAATATTTTTTTACAAAAAATTTTGCGAAAAAAACTTTTTAAAAAATATTCCAAAAAAATTTTGCAATATTTTTACAAAAAATTTTACAAACAATTTTCGAAATATTTAAAAAAATATCAATATTTCTATGAAAATGAAAATCATCAGTGTAACATAACATATTTGTAATAGTAAAAATATATGTATATAGAGTAACATATTTTTTTAATGCGATTGATTCTTAAATAAATGAGATCTCTGTTTTGAAACCTATATGCATTAAACACACAGACAGCATCAGGATGCCGACTACAAACTGCCAAAAATAAAATACACATGTTTATAGGTAAACGATTATTTTGAAACCAGCAAAGCTACATGGCTACACGACACCAGTTGTAGCCAGCTCAGGCAAATTTCTATTTTTGTATGCGACAATTTTATTTTATTTAACAAAAAAGAAAATGTCACAAAATTATAAATTACAAATTCATATACAAACAAAAAGTTTTTATGGAATTATTTATAATTTTTAAAAAAAGTTATTTAATTTCATAAAGCAAAATAGGCATTTCTACAACAATGTCAGAGTTTATGATGTAGCTGTCGTCTTCAATATCATTAAGTAGCGACAATTGTAGCCAACGGAATTTGTTCTCATTTAGCTGCGTATCCGCTGTCTTTTATTTCTCTAAAGCTTGATTTTACCGATTCAATGGTACTGCAAACTTGGCAACACCTTTTATTTTTGTCAGCGGTAAATGCTAAACATTATTTACAGAACTCTGCAATATTTTAAGAATTTTATATAAATCCTAGAATTTTATATAAAGTCTATCTTTCTGAATAATTATCCAGAGACGGGTACCTTTAAATAAAGTAAATGCATAAACCATCTGAAGCATTTTAAAGCAAAATCAAATAATATATTGTCAAGATGCACAGTACTATTATTTATTAAATTTCACAAAATTGTAATAAAATTAATTTTCAGTAGATTACTTAACATAATTGTTTTATAAGATAACATTTATTTAAGCCACTGCTGTCTAATGATTTAACGAGAGGTTATCATTTCGCTTTCAAAAACAACAAACAAAAAAACTTACTCAGAGTTAAATATTGTCTTTTATACACAACACTGCTTCATCTGTATTGAAAAACTATCTTCAATATACAGTTGAATATTAACAGCCGATAGATACGAATCAAATTGTGCGTGTGATACAGTGCAGTTTTAACTCGAAAATCGAAAAGTATATTAAAGTCAAAAATCTTCTTTCCCGGTACATGATGCCATTCAGCAAAGAAAAAAATCGTCGGATTTATATTGCGGCACTAGTTATATCGTTCCTTCTGATTGTCGGTTCAATATTTTTGCACTTGAAACAAAAAACACATTTGGGTCGCATGAGTTTTAATTTAGATCTTGATCGTGTTAAACCAACCAGTGGTGTTGGTATGTAAATTTTTTTCATTTCAATAAAAAGCAAACAAAGAGATGTAGAAATATTATCAAGAATCACAACAAAACCTATTAATAATACTGAATATATTATGGTGAATAAATAAGATTTATATTTTGTTTATTTAATTAATTGTTTTTTTTTATTTAATTTCGATTTCTACAAAATAATCTAAACTAATAGTTTGAATCCAATGTTTTATATTATTGTTTAAGGCATGGAAGTGATAAGAAATGTCTGAATTTTATATTGTTTAAAGATCATGTGGGGCAAGAGTTTTAATTAAACTCTGTGAAATCTTTCACTACTGAATTTAAAATATATATTGAATTAATCTCTATATGTCAAACTTAACTTCTCAAACCATACAATGACATTTTTTCAAAGAAACGTTGCCGAAATTTTAAAATAAGGTTGAAATAACATTGCTTAACTCAAATCTACAATTCAAAAATAATAATCAAAAATACAAAAAAGTATAAACAAACGCAAAAAAGAAGAATAAAAAAACGCCAACAAAGATCTGAAGCAAAAAAAAAAAAAACACAAATCGATACAATCAAAATTTAGTTTATTTTTGCTTCTTTTGCTCAGCTATTAAAGTGACAGGTCTCGCAGTTTAAAACAAAAATCGATGTTAAACTGTAAACATTTACTAAAGCTTTTGCTCATTATAAGCCAATAATTAATTCCTGTTTTAAGCCCGCTTAAATGAAATTAATACTTCTAAAATAAATTAATGTTATTTTCTTCAAAAACACAAAAGCTTCAAAAATAAAGGTCAGGACTTATGTGAATAGATATCTACAACATAAAAAATAAACTAAAATTGATATCCACAATTGAGGTTTGTTAATGTGTTCCACCAGTAAGTGATATACTGTTGACATACCTTTCGGTGAAGTCCGTATCATATTGATAATGATATTGTCCGATGTGACGATATCATTATCAAGCCACGTCTTAGATGAAGTACTTCCTATACTGCACTTCGTCCACCGTATCAAATCAACAACCAGTGACGATAGTCATAACCAAGAGATATGACAGAAGATAACCATAACACCGTCAGCTATCATAGCCTAAAAATATTCTACATTTTAAGCTACAGTCAAACATAAGTAATTAAAAAATTGTTTAAAAAAAAAATTAAAAAAGATAGTAATCTACAACAACTTCATACAGTTAAAAAAGTAATATGAAATAAACAATGTTTAGCTCTTTGCTTACGGATTTTATGGTCACTGAGCTTGATATCGGCAGGGTACGCTTAGTAGTAATCCAGAACAGAGGTGATTGGTAGGACAGGTTTTGTTTTTTCACGTTCACCTTCTAAGAACCCGTATTCGCAGGTCGTATGAGTTCCGAGATTAATGTAGTGTTGGAAGTGAAGAAGGTCTCTCTCTGTACGTCGACAGCCAATCGGTGCTATCCAATAGGCGAGGAACTTGTTGTATTGACGGACAAGTATAGAGAAAGTATTGTTCGGCGCTTTTTTGGATGTTTCTCAAGCCTGCGACAAAGTGTGGCATGAAGAGATTTTATTTAAGCTGAAGTTTAACTTAGCGCTTAATATTCAAAACCTTATACGTACATATATAATAGGTCATCATATTACTGTCAAGGAAGATGACTATATTAGCTGAACTCAACCGATTCCCTCTGGTGTACCACAAGGTAGTATTTTGGGCCCCATCTTGTTCTTAATATATACAACGGATAAGCCAATAACTAGTCAAATTCTCCAACTTTTGCTGCTGTCATCAGCTTTTCTCAGAAAACATGAAAACGCAAAAGAAGCCTCAAGATATTACAGGACCAAATAATCCAAGTAGTGAAATGGACAAAAATATGAGGAATTCCAATTAATGAATAAAAATGCACCCATATAACCTTTACCTTGCGCAAAAAATCTTGTCTTCTCATTCGTATTAACAACTAGGTTGTTCCTCAACTTTGCACATTAAATATCTTGGTTTCCACTTGGATCGGAAATATCATATAGATGAGATTGTTCATTTTTAGATTAAGATTTGAATACTTATTTTTAGTTTATGTTAATTTATGAAGATACAATAAATAAAAAAAGGTATAGAGTTAGATTGTGTTGGGAATTTCCGACGAACTTGCAATATTAGTATATTTGGTGATGCCACCGTTTAGTCACTACTATAGCCTTCTACCTCATTGGGTAGCAGGCAGATGACGTCGGCCTTATTAAGTTTTTGAATCAAAGAACAAAAATAAGAACACTAAAAGGCAGTAAATAAGGCAAGCAAACTTACAAGAATACAAGAGACACAGTAACTGTGTTCATTGCAATTAAAATGTTCTTGGCCTTTAAAAAGACAGAAACTCATACACATAGCAAACATATATTTTTATTTAAATAAGGAATGGATATGTTGACGGTCTCGATAGAAAAATATTGTTTTTTATTTAAAATTTCGTTGTTCACACTTTGCATTACACGAAAACAAAACGTCAAGCGTCTGATTTTGACATTTGCGTTCGTATATCTGACAATGAAAAAACATACGTAGATTTCTTTCGAGTTGTTAGTCGAATCAACATTTGTATAGAAGAGCAGTAGATAAACTTCAATCAGATTCTTCCCTAGAATGAGACAGAACGTGTTCTGGAACACACTCTAGAGCAAATCAAACATTAACAAGGTTTTCCACCACTACACCAAATACATGGAGGGTGTTATTTTTAAGTAACGACAGATAGCAGCTCCATTATCCTAGAATCTGAAGACCAGTCATCTATCTGAAGACAAGTCATCTACTAAGCTGGAACAATAACTGATTAATGAAACTGACATAAGGCAAAATAAGAAGAATACATGAAGACGCACGATACTCTAATAACAAAAAGAAATCTTACTTGAGAAGACGCAAAAACAAATGCGACAAATAAAATGCGACGTATAAAAACGTACATTCTTTTCTTTCGAGTAGTTCGTCGAATCAACATTTAAATAGAAGTGCACTCTAGAAAAAAACAGACAGGTTTCTCAACCACTACACCAAATACATGGAGGGCTTGGAGACCAGTGATCTACTTTGCTGGAACAATAATTCATGAAAATAACAAGAATAAATGGAGCCGAACGGTGCTTCAAGAACAAGAATAGTTTAATCTTACTTGAGATAAAAATAACTGCCACAAATCATGTAAGATGGCGCTGCCATATGCTCCCAAGAGGGGTAATCGTAACAAAAAATAAATTGATTACTTACAAATAGCTGTCTCCTGGAACTTTTTCAGGTTTGGAAGTTCCAAATATTAAAATACCTTCGCCCCTACCATATTAAAAACTCAGCGCATATTTGGATTTCAGCATGTAGTCTATTTCTAACAAGCTGAAATCCTCATCTCCTGTTTTGCATTTTACATGCGACAATTATTCTTTTCCTTGGTTAGTGTAAATCGGAGTTTCAGGAGTTGTTAGTCTCAAACCTTTTTCCGGAGTCGCCATCTCGATATTTATACCAGGGCTGCTAATCTTTCTGCTCTTACTTAGACTTTATTGTCCGTCGCGTTTAGGGGGACTGATATCTACAGTTTAGAAGAAAGCAGTACTCATATTAGTTGGTACTGAAACTGGAGGTCGACTGGTACAAAGAGTCTGCGTGCTAGTGACCAAGCTTTTATGGATAACTATATACCGTTGATAAACAAACTTTTTTTAAAGTGTACAGTTCTCTACCACTGACTGATTTATTTAATATCCCGACTAGAAGCCTGCTTCCGATTGCATATACGAAAAGGTATATGCCCTCATTTTCTATCGGATAGTATACTAAATAACAACGAAGTGTTATTTGAAATCGAGAAAAAAGTAACTGTAAGCCATGTCGTTTGTTTGAAAACAAAATGGTATGTTTTTAGAAACTTTCAGAAAACACGTTTTGAAATACTCTATTTAAGTTTTCTACTAATTAATTCTCCTACTAAATTAAGAATAAATGTAATTTTTACAATTCGTTATGACTTTTCTTTTCTCAAGCATCAAAACAATTCTAATAATTACTTTTTACCAATTTCAAGTGACAGCAAACTCAATGGCTAATTCACATTCAGATCAAACAGATATACAAAACGATTCTGATGAAAGCACTGTCGAGGCATCATCGCCTGAAGATGATGATGATGATGTTACAATACATTACACAAATTCTAGGCAATATGAGTCAGACAACAATGAAGAACATTATAAAAATAATGACGCAGATATCGATGATATTATTGATGATATTCTACATAAGAACAGCAATGAGTACGAAATTAAGTCTTTGGAACAAAATTCTAATGCATGTCTAAGATGTCTTTGTATGACAATGAATGAGTGCCGTCCAACATTTTGTGGTTCAGGAAATCCATGCGGGTTATATAGAATATCCAAATTGTATTGGATTGAGAGTGGAAAGCCGACAATAGCGGGAGGCAGTACAGATAATGAAGATCAAGGTGGGTAGAATTATTTAACTTTATAAGTATAAGTTCATGCGAATAAAAAACTTACTAATAAAATCTTTAATGATATTCTAAGTGATTAATTTGACACTAATAGATTTTTAGCGCCTGAAAAATTGTATCATAGTCGAACATCTTGGGACTGAAATGAATGTCTTTATTGTTGAACAACGTTAAGAAATATTGTAAATTTATTTCCATCGTGAATGCTGTGTTTTTCACACTTTGCCTCTGTTAAAAAAAAAATCTTGCCCGACATCCATACAACACTCGCGCTGGGTGCACTTTTGTGCAATAAGTCCGCAAGTCTGACTTGCTACTGCATAATACTCATGTTTCCTCTTCGTACGGTGCTAATGTGGCTGCTGTGGCCGAAAGTGTCCAAATCAATCAATTAATGTCGACTCGCCATTGATCTGAAAAACATAGCATTTCAAACACCATCATACTGGTGAGAATTTTACTTCGCATTATTCGCTTACAAGAGCCAATTAACTCAGCATTAATAGGCCACTTCGTTAAGTGGCTACAAAATTGCCACATATGCCATAATATACAAAAAGAAATTAATTTTAGATATTTTTTTTTAATTTTTAAAAGGTAAAAAGGTGAGGGAGCAACGCCCCCTCCCCCTTTCATAATATTATTTACCATTGAGAGTGGTTTTCCCCTTGGTATAAAATATATCCCTCTATACCAATGCTTGTATTTAAACCGATGTCTGTTCAGTTCTGTGTAAAAAAATACAAAGCTGTGATATATCTATTAATAACTTAATATATTTGTTCACTACAATGCCAATTATTGTAGGTCAATGTAAGGATTTGCTATCCAAATTGAAATGTCGAGCTGATGTTACTCTAGTTTGGGTTCCTGCCCATAGCGACATATTTAGCGACATGAACAGGCGAATACGCCTCCAATTAAGTATCGGTTGCTGTGATGCTTGACAGAGAACTAATGATGTAAACTGAATCTTCGTGTTATATATGACATGCATTCAGCTCAGCTTATGATACCGAACTGGAAGGATATCTAACAAGTTAATAGTACCTCGACCTGTCACTAACTCAGTTAACCATTTTTAGGCACCCAGGTTATATCCGAGTACCTCTTTGGTCTTTTTGCCATCTTGTAGTTAAAAAAATACTAGAGACTTTGGTGGACATCGAACGCACAATCAGTATCTACTAGCCCAGTGAGGCACCCTCTTTTTTTTACTAAAAAGGAGTCTAATTTCACGCATGGATTTCCTCCCTATAGTATTAGGTATTTTGCTGTCAGTTGATAAATTTATACAAAAAGCAATAATTTACATTGTTGAATAAAAGTAAAAACAGAATAGTTTTAATTTGTTTATTCTAAATAGACAATCGAAAGAAGTGATGAATTGGTATTTTGCAACAACTGTAGGTTATTTTGATAAACATATTAAAAAAAATTAAAACTTTTGAATCTGCAGACCACTATTTTTTATTTTTTGTCATAATTATTTTTATTATTTTATATTAATATTAACCTTTTCCGTCTTTAGATTATCTTACTTGCGTCAATGATGATACGTGCTCGACCACAGTGATTCGCCAGTACTATAATCGTTATAAAAGAGACTGCAACAAAGATGGCAAATTCGATTGTCTTGATCAAATTGCATTACATCTTCTGGGACCCAGCGGTTGTTTAGAAGAAAATCTCAGTTACATTCATGCGAATCGCATGAAGAATTGTTTAATTGAAAGTAATCTTAATTATTTTTCATATTCCTCTGAGGAAGAACAGGCATGAAATGTCAAGTAGAATATTTAACTGTTATTAAGTTTAGTTATAATTATTAAAGTGACAATAAAATGTATCATTTTTAACCGACTTCAAAAAAGAAGGAGGTTATCAATTCGTCTGAGTGTTTTTTTTTTTTTTTTTGTATGTTTGTGTCTTCATAACTCGGTCATTTCTGAACCGATTTTAAAAATTTTTGCGCCATTAGAAAGGTTATGGCTACAGATTGGTCCCATTTTAAAAACAGTTTAAAAGTTTAAAAATTAAAGGGTGTCCCCATACAACATACATGTTTTTTACGTGTATTATGAACTTTATAGGTCACCCATTTAAAATTAGAAAAAAGTGCGTATCACTATAGCTCCCAATAACAAAATGTAATTAAAAAATAAAATTAAAAATTAAAGGGTGACCCCATAGGTGACGTAATTTCACCATTATTGTCCTATCTTTTGAACCGTTATAGACATACACTTGAAAGATGCACATAATGTTCGTTACTATGTCTGTTATAATAAGTATAAATATTTAAAATTAGAAATGAAAGGGTATCCCATTAGTTGGTTTATTTTGATATATATATGGCAAAACTTTTGAACCGTTATAGACAGACAGTTGAAATTTACAAAGAACTTGTATTGCTAAGTCCGCTAAAATAACAAGTGTAAAATATGAATTTGGAAATTAAAGGGTGTCCCAATAGTTAATGTAAAAGTGATATATATGGCCAAACTTTTCAACTGTTATAGATAGACAGTTGAAATGTACAAAGAACCTATTTTGCTTAGTCCGCTATTACAACAAATATAAAATTTGGATAAATTAAAGGGTGTCCCCATTATTGATGTAATTTTACCATTATGTCCTCATGTTTGGAACCGTTATAGACAAACACTTGAAAAATAGACAGAATGTTCACTACTATGTCTGGTATAACAACAAGTATAAATATTTAAAATTGGAAATTAAAGGGTGTCCCAATAGTTGATGTAATTTGATGTATATGGACACAAAATTAAATTTTACAAAAAATCTGTATGACAAAGTTCTCTTTAACAAGTATTTATATTAAAATTTGAATTTAAAGGGTGTCCCAATAGGTGATGTTATTTGATATATATATATCCTATCCTATCCTATCTTTTAAATAGTTATTGACAAACACTTAACAATTAGACAGAATGTCCATTACTATGTGTGTTAAAATAAGTATAAATATTTAAAATTAGAAATTACAGGGTGTCGCAATAGTTTATGTAATTTGATGTATATGACCAAACTTTTAAACCGTTACAAACAGACGGTTGAAATTTACAATGAACCTGTATTGCTACGAACGCTATAATTAGTATAAAATTTGAATCCGGAAATTACAGGGTGTCGCAATAGTTACCGTCTTATAGAAACATGATTTTAAGTTTGTCTGTTTTGAAGTCGGTTTTTTTTTGCAAGAATTATATAAAACATGGTTAGTTAAGAATAACCTTATTTGATACTTTTTCAAAATAAATGAAGTGTAAAATATTTTATATTAAGAAACTAAAAAACGCATATTAGTAAAGAATGTATATCGGGTGGTTAAATTTTAAGGGCCGATATTGAATGTAAACCACACCGAAACGTCATGTTTTTTCCGCATTTAATTTGACATTTCTCTATTTCAGACTAACTCAATTTGAACCATGCAACACGTTAAAGTTATTCAGGCTTATTATGAATTGATGATGAGGCATATTTTCACATCAGTGGATTCGTCAATAAGCTGAATTGCCGCATTTGGGCGAATGATAATCCAAGAGTGATTGTCGAAAAACCAATGCACCGACAAAGAGTGACTGTTTAGTGCGGTTTATGTGCTGGCGGCATCATCGGGCCGTATTTTTTCCAAAATGTTACTGTGGATGGTGTTCGCTATCGTGAGATGATAACGAACTTTTTATGGTCCGAATTCGAAGATATGGATGTGGACGATATGTGGTTTCTACAGGACGGTGCCACTTGCCGCACAGCTAACGAAACAATGGCTCTTTTGCGCAACAAATTCAATTTCCGCCTTATCTCACGTGATGGCGATGTAAATTGGCCGCCAAGATCATTGATTTGACACCGTTGGACTTCTTTCTTTGAGGTTGTTTGATTTAACTAGCTGTGCCCGCCACGTCATGGGCGTTCTGATGTTCAGTTAGCGCCTAATGTTGAACATTAATGTTGAAAATATCCCACTTTCAAAAATAAAAGGTGTGCAACGGTGTGTTTAAAATATCACAGTTTTAAACCGAAAATTTCAATACCTTTAAACTGGAAATTGCGTTTTTTACTGTTTTTCTTCACTTTCTCTTGGAAATTAGATATTTTTGCTAAAAAACTGTATCCTATATTGGAATCAGGATCGTAAGGTACCTCCCCACAAATTTTTTTAAAATCCAACCAGTAGATTTTACGTGATGCGAGCACAAAAGAAAATCAGACAGATAGAAGGAAATGAGTTATAATTTTATTGTATGTATAGATATAGTAGATTTGTTCACCATATACATATGTATTACAGCAACGCTATTTATAGAATTCATTTCATAAACCTTTCAGTATCTTTTATCTAATTGGCGACACTAATATCATCAGTCAATCATACTCAACCCATGAATTGTCAAATTAGAAGTTATACATGAAGTTATGAGTCGTAACTGGTGAGTAAGGGACACATCACATTACTGAATAATAGAGAATTCAATTTTTTATCTAATCATTTTCCAGGGAATTTTATACCTGTCTAACACAGCAACAGTTTAAAATTTTATCTGTTCGAAGAAATATTCACATTTAAATAAAAGTTACAAATAGTTTCAGAGTTATAGCTCTTAAACTCTTTTTTGAGTTGAAGGCCTCGATGCTCATACTGGTATATTTACGTTATATAAACTCATTTACTGTTTTGTATAACCATTAATAAATAAAAAAAAATAAAATAATTCTTTTTACATCTTAGTTATTTTATGCCGAACGAACATATAAAAGCATGTGACGACCTGGCTTTTGACGTCACTTGTGGTGGTACAAACAAAGTAAACTTTTTGCCCATTAAAATTAATGTAGTAGAGTCCCCGTAGTATTTTTTGACATATAAATTAGTGTTTAATCAAAACACGAAATTCCCTTCTTACATTTTCGTTAAACAGCTGGATTGTCAATTTTTAATGGCTATCAAAAACACACTAATAGAGACAGTTCGATTAATATTACTCAGTAGTATAGTAACAGAGAGCATTTACGGGAGCTGTGTTGCATAGAAGATTACTGATCCGTAAATACAAAAATCAAAGAAATTTAAAACTGCCCACCCACCAATTCAGAACAAAAACAAATAAAAAATAAACAAAAAGAAATTGGATATACATAAACATCTGTTTAATGTAATCAATATAAATTAACCTTTTTGTAGCACAGTGTTATGACAAGGATAACACCTGTGTCCTTAAAAGGTTTACTGGGATTTTCTTCACAATTTTACTTGAACAACGTTACACACTAAAATAATGTTAAAGTATGAATTGCTAAAATATTCAATACACGCAAAATAAATTAAGGTAAGTTTGTCTATTACATGTTTACTCTTAAAAGTCTAAATACATTCTACCGTTTTATATAAGCACTTTGTTTTACAGACGCGTTCTGCCTCTGTTGTAAGAAAGTAACACAATCAGCTTTATCTACAAGAAAGAAACTTAAGTTTTAGGTGATCACTTACCTCCCCGTTAGTATTTTATTTAAGTTTTTTTAGAAGGCAATGTGCACATTTCAAAAGGGAACACAATTCAAAGTCAACATTTTGTTAATGTAAACAAACACATACTCACAAACATAATGAAATTCATTAAAGTGAACTCATTGTTCAGGATTTGAAATTTGCGAAGCATTTTAAAGGCGAAAGGACGTTTACACAAATGTTTAATTGCTTTAACTTTTATAAAGCTAAATTAAAGTTTAAATATGCAAGAGGAAATATATATATATACTACCACTATTGTTTTCGCTACAATATCTGTCCGTCTGTCCGTCTGTCAGCGCCTTTTATCTCTGGAACCGTAATAGGTTGACTCTTGAAATTTTCACTGATGATGTGTAGCTATTGCCGCTATAGCAACAAATACTAAAACTTATAAGGTGTTCCGATAGAGAGGTGTTATTCACGAATATGTGCATATTTCGTGAACTGTATACACTTGAAATTTACAAACCGTAATTAAAACTTAGTTCACTATATTAACATCTATAAAAAAATAAAAATAAAGGGTGTTCCGATAGTGGTGTGATTTGTATATATAAGGCCTAAGTTTTGAACCATAATAGGTAGGTGCTTGAAATTTTCACAGAAGGTGTATAGCTGTGACCGCTATAGTAGCAAATACTAAATCTTATACGGTGTTCCGATAGAGAGGTGTTATTTACGATAGGAAGAATACACTAAAAATATGCAAGCAGTAATTAAAACTTAGTACGCTATATAAACAAGTCTAAAAAATAAACTTAAAAATTAAAGGGTGTTCCGATAGTGGTGTGATTTGCATGTATAAGGTCTAAGTTTTGAACCATAATAGGTGCTCCGATATAGAGGTGTTATTCACGAATATGTGTTTATATCTTGAACTGTAGGAGGCATACACTAAAAATTTACAAACAGTAATTAAAACTTAGTTCGCTTTATAAACAAGTCTAAAAAAATAAACCTAAAAATTAAAGGGTGTTCCAATAGTAGTGTGATTTGCATGTATAAGGTCTAAGTTTTGAACCAAAATAGGTAGACTCTTGAAATTTTCACAGAAGGTGTATAACTGTGGCTATTATAGCAACAAATAATAAAACTTATAGGGTGTTCCGAAAGTGACATGATATTTGCCTTTATATCTTTATTTCTTGAGCAATAGGAAGGGACCACTTAAAATTTGCAGTAATTTAAACTATGTTCGCGTTATAAGCAAGTATACAATATTAAACCTAAAAATTAACGGGTGTTTCGTTAGTGACGTGATTTGTATGTATATGGCATAGGTTTTGAACGATAATAGGTAGACTCTTGAAGTTTTTATAGGATGTGTATTTTATAGGATGTGTATAACAAATAGTAAAAATTAAAGGGTGTGCCGACAGTGACGTGATTTGCATGCATATTGACTAATTTTTTAACCATAATAGATAGTCTCTTGAAATTTTCACAAAAGGTGTATTATTATGACCCCTATGAAAACAATATAAATTTAAATTGTTTTTCGACAGTGACGTGTTTTGCATGTATAACGACATATTTTTTGAGACGTAATAAATAGACTCTTCCAGTTTGAGAAGATGTGTTGCCATGGCCGTTATAAAAATTACTAAAAATTAAAGGGTGTTCTGACAGTGACATGTTTTTCACTTATAGTAACTTATTCTTTTAATAGTAATAGGTAGACTCTTGATATATTCATACAAAGAGAATTGCAATGGCCGCCATAGCAAATAACAAAATTAAAGGTTGTTCCGACAGAGACATGATTTGTACGTAAATAGTTGTACTTCGGCCGCTGTAACAATTACTAATATCTAAAGGGTGTTCCATCAGTGACATGTTTTTCACGTATATTATCTTATTTTTTGAACCGCAATAGGTAGGCGCATGTATATTTCTATAGATAGTGTGTTACCATGGCCGCTATAACAAAAATTGCTAAAATTTAAAGGATGTTCCAACAGTGATGCAATTTTGTCTTTAATTTTAAAATTAAAGGGTGACTCATAAGACATGAAAAAATTAACAACTTGAATTTTTAAAGTTGTACTAAACATAGTACGGAACCCTAAGTGTGTGAGTCTAACTCGTACTCGACTAATTTATTTAATTCTTCTGCGTCTTCACATTACTTAGATACAATAAACAAATAAACAAAAGTCAATTGCTTTGCATATTTCATGTATTAATGACCAAGATTCTCTTTGAAGTGCATAATTTGGCTTATGCTTCCCGCTGTGGACTAGCGCAAGTATTTAAAGTTTGCTGCAGTTTGTCTGTTTTTTTTTTTTTTTTGTTTCTTATTAATATTACATAATTGTGAAAAAATTTTTTTATCTGTGGTTAGATGTTAAAAAACTATTGCGGCAAATTTGACAGGGGTATTGCTTCTTACTGTATACTTTGATGTGGTCAGATTCATAGGGGACTCCCTATACGATTTGCAAGAAAAGAAAAAATATGGTTGAGATAGTCATAATCTAATTTTAATAGTTTCATTCCAGACTGCAAACTTTTTATCGACCGATACTATATCGCTGTAGTGTGCGCATATGCATTCCTCTCCATACTGATCAAGAAGCCGACCAAACTATCGGCCGATAGCGATATATTTATATATATTTGTTCCTCTTGCAAGGAAAGAATAGGTACTTTCACTACCTTTCTTTTGGAAATGAGATATTTTTACGGGAAAAAGTACCAATATTTGAACCGAAATACAAAGGTAGCGCCTCACAAAATTTTATTAAAATTCATTATTGTTAGTTCAAATATATTGAAGATACAATAAATAAAATATGAAAAAAAAAAACTTAAATTCATACAGTTTTTAAGTGATGTGAACACAGACAACCGGACAGACAGACGGTGAGACAGCATGGACAGGTAGACAAAAATTCTAAGAATTGGTGTTTTTACTATCTGCACGAGAAAAATTTTTTTTTGCTTATTTGTCTTACGCTGACGTTCTCAGCAACTTAGACCTGGCCTGTATACCTCATGGAACATTTTGCGTTAGGATCTGGTGTTGTAAGTTTGCCGATTGGTCTTATGCCAAAAATTGGATTGTCAGGATGTAAAAGCTATTCACCTTGTTGGTTTAATACATAAATACCGTGAAATTTCCATCCAAACAGAATAGAAATTCCATTTAAATCATGTATTATTGCTTTATTTAAAACTAGCTGTGCGCAACAGGTCGTGCGCTCGATTTTGCGACTCTTACTTTTACTTAATTCTAAAATTTGTTGTAAAGCTCCTTAAAAAGTTTTTAAAATATTTTAATAACTTTGTAATTCCACAAAGTAAAAATACAAATCATATAAAAATTTGATTCGATTGGCTATTTGGCAGTAAGTAATTAATATTTTGTAATTATTGTTAAATAGCGCCATCTGTTGCACAACCGTGTTTAAAATATCCCGCTTTCAAAAATAAAAGATGTCTTAAAGCATTATTTTATATTTAATGCTTTTTGTCTTTATTATTTCTTGGAAATAAGATATTTTTGCGAAAAAAAGTATTTTATATTGGAATCAGTACCTCCTCACAGAATTTGCTTAAAATCCATGCAGATACATATTTTGTTAACATAAAGTTACCCAGCCTTGGATAAAATTCTAAAATTTATATAAAATTCTGAAAATTATTGTAAGCCTCTGTAAAAGGTGTTTAAAATATTTGAATAACTTTTTAATTCCACAAAGTGTAAATACAAATGAAACACATATTGTATTCAATTGGGGCCCAGTGTTTAAAATATCATACTTTCAAAAATGAAAGATGTGCAGCCGTCTTTAAAATATCCCGAAAATTTCAATACCTTTAAACTGAAAGTTGCTATTTTTTCACTGCTTTTGCTCCACTTTCTCTTAGAAATGAGATTTTTTGCGAAAAAAAAAGTATCCTGGAAAAGTATATTGGAATCAGGATGCTACGGTACCTCCTCAAAAAATTTTGTTAAAATCCATTCAGTAGTTTTTACGTGATGCGAACGCAAAAGAATAGCAGACATACAGACAGACGAAAATGATTTACTATTTTATTGTATGTATAGATTAAGGTTTGGCCGCTCTTCCAAAAACACCCGTTAGTAATACACATTCTGTGTAAATTTCAAAGGCTTGTCATTAACAGTTCAAAAATTTATTTAGTCAGAGGTGTCTTTACGGTTGAAAGAATGGGTAATAAATAATTAAATCAGTCAAGTGCGAGTTAGACTCACACACGTAGGGTTCCGTACTATGTTCAGTACAACTTAAAAAATTTTTCATCTCTTATGGGGCACCCTTTAATTTTCAATTGTTTTTTATACTAGAGAATATTACTAAATACCCTGTGTAAATATCAAGTATCTGCCTATAACGTTTTAAAGAGAACGCTAAATTACTCAAATTCGCTACATCTAGTGAACACCATAATATTTTTAATAAATTTATTTTCGTTATTTGTTTAAAATATTATCTGCATAAATTTTAAGTGTCATCGCTGTCGAAAAATCCTTTCTATAAAAATATCACAAGCTTAACAATATCACGTTACTATCGGCAAACCCTTTAATTTTTCTTGTTTTTAAGAGTCTACCTATTATGGTCCAAAACTTGATGCAAATCACGTCACTATCGGTACGCCAATTAATTGTTAGGTATATTTTTTTGTACTTATTTATACAGCGAACTAAGTTTTAATTACTGTTTGTAAATTTAAAGTGTTTACCTCCTACAGCTCAATAAATAAACACATATGTGAATAACACGTTGCTACCGGAACACCCTATAAGTTTTAGTATTTGTTAGATTAGTTTGCCCTTTGGTTACGCAATCCTTAAAAGGAATTTTCAAAATCGGGTTAGAAATTATGAAGTTTTGAGGTAACAAACATTACAACATCCCACTATTCTGTAAACATAAACAACATTAACAATGAGGAAATATATATTCGTATGAGCCACCGACCTTCGGTGCCAAAATCCAGTGGTATTTTTATTCCATTTCTGTTATTTTATTTAGATTTGTTTAATCAAATTATCCTAAAAGGCTTATATAACTCTCGCAATTACAAAATACAATACATTTCAGTTTTAGTTTCTATAAAAAAAAAATATTATAAATAGAAGGTATAAATAATATTTTGCGCCCTCACAGCAATATTGCTTGCTTTTAAATACCAAATACAAGGAGAATAATATTTTATTTTTCTTTTAAAGAACTTAAGTGAAACATTTAACAAATGCTTTGTCATATTTAGGCATTAAAACTTGTTTAGTCTACGAAATACTTATATTTAACTCCTGCTCTTTCTTTAAGTCCAAAAACAAAACGAGTGTTTTGTGCATTTTTTTAGTTCGAAAAAAAAACAATTTTATTATGATTTTGTGCTCTTAACAAATTTATATTGAAGGCATAACATTTTATCTTATAGAATATGCAGTAATCTGTAACAATAGTTACATTTCTTTCTCTTATTTTGCTATAAATTTAGGATGTTAAGTGGCTAAAAAGAAAACGACAATGCATTTATAGGAATAAAATTAAATATTGAGTAAAAATATTGTTTGCTTAAGTAGCCAGCTATTACGAAATCAAATATAATAAAAAAAAAAACGTTGACTTGCAGTTTTTTATAGTTATAGTCTTATTTTTATAACAATTTATTCATCATCGATCAAAGAGGTAAAAAGCGTATAATTTCGCTGCACTTGAAATGGTTATTTTCGATGTTCAGTTAGAGTAACGAAAAAAGCGTAAAGTAATTTTTCCGCAATCAGTATGCTTGTGTTTATTTGATCAAATCTATAAAATTTTATAAAAAAAAAAAATAATATCATTAACTTTATTAATGTGAGTTTTTTATTTAAGAAAAAACACCAATTATACACATGTGTATGTGTATAACTACACAGTGTAACAGTGAAAAAATAAACGGATTTGATAATACAGGTTTGATTCTTCTACCAAAGGCTAGTGAAACCATTTAATCAATTTGCCGAAATTGTTGACCATTTTTTATATATGGTCCTCGAAAGATTGCGAAAATCACTGGGTCTATGATAAAATGTATCATCAATATCATATTCATACTAGGTGATAGCGCTCAGCTGCATGTTGGGCAATCATGTAGCTGAAGATTATTAGAATAAATGTGCATTTTATGCCAAAACAAATTATTTATTCCTTCAGTTTTTTTTTTACTTTTTTCAGCATAACTTACACGGATTTCCAATTTTTCACCAAGAATATGTAGAAAAATTGTAGCCATGGTAAAACTGAACAAGTTTTGTGAATATTTCAATACAATATGAACGCATCTAGGCACCTTAAATACGAGCTCGACTCGACAGGCTTAGTAGCACCGCATTACAAAAACTAAGCAAAAAATATATTTGTAAAATATTTTATGCAAAATTTAATTCTTATTCAATCTTCTAGCCAGTTTTAAACTACTGTTAAATGTAAAACATACACAGTACTTCCAAGAGTTGTTAAAAAACAAACAAAAAATCATAATGTAATCCCTTGGCTTTTCCTATAAGCAACCTTAATTTCTACAGATGTCTCTACACCTGTTTTTAAAATTTTTTAAGATTTTTTTCAGAAAATAGTCGCATTAAGGCAGTAATTAAGAATATTAGTAATTAAACGCTTGAACTTAACGGATGTATGTTCGAATAGAATGTTATCGGAGGATTGAGCAATGATCCTGGAACCAAATTTGCGATATATCTAAAGTGTGTTTTGAATTGTTATATTTCTGGAAGAAAAAGTTCGATACAATTATGATGCCGATGTGTGGTATTTAAACCTAATATTCTGTCTCATGATTACTTACACTTTGGTCGAATTATTATTATTTGGAAAACAACAGGATTTTTCGAGTAACTCAACACTAGAGACATGCATATTAACTTTTTAGAGGTTTCGATAGGAGGACGCCACATGTCACATATTGTAAAGGAATAATTAAAAAAAATATTTAACTGTTGACGCCCCTGGAATATTTTCTCAGGGGATTCTAGATCAGTCTATACAGATAAACGAGAAATGCTCTATTAGTAGCCAATATTCAGCGTGTTATTGCCGAAATACAGTCTGCTTACTGTAAAAATTGGATCTTCAGATTACGTCATGTCCGAAATTATAAAACTCTCTAATTAATACATTGTAGAATTGGAGGGATATTAAAAACTCTTTTCTTTATTTTATTTCAATTTAAAGTTCTCGGCCTCTATAAACACTTCCTTTATATATATTCTGCAAATTATAGTCTCTTGTTTTTTTATGTTCTATGCCCAAATTTGTTAAAAGTCTGATATTTTCTAGTATTCATAAGTGAAGGTATACGCTATATACAACTTTGGTTATTTCGTATACGTATTGGTTAATATGCACACATGTACGTATACGTGTTCGTATGCTGTAGTATTACAGGAAGTTGGAGCCAAATGCCATGCCACGCACAATACAAAGAATTTAGTTAGTGGCCTGTTAACTGGCCACCTCGTTCATCTGATTTAATGTCATTAAAAAATTGTCTCAAAAGATACATAAAGGTCCAAGTCTGTGCAAATAAATAAGAAATTATCGATCACTTGGAAACGAATATTCGACACAGTATTACCGGAATACAGCCTGATATACTGTGAAAATTAGACTTCCAGGTTACACCATGTATGCGCTACACTTTGTTATTTTAAACATTACTTATTGCCACCATAAACAAAGTATGGTTAAGATTTAATCATTAAATGATTACTACACCGAAAAAGTTCAAAGTGGTTGATAAACATCATACCATAACCAAAGTTTTTTTTTAATATTCTACAATAATACATTATTTTAACTATAATATGTCAATAATAAACAAAATATGTTAAGTTTAATCATATGTAATCAAATAATGTTTGTTTTTATTCGTCGGGATTGAATAATTTTTATATTCTAAAAATATACTAAGAACAAATTTAAAAAATGTGTAAACAATTTTAGTTTGTAAAATTATACACATATTTAATTGTTATTTACAATATAAAGTGAATATTATTTTTTGCAAATTTATGTATCAACTAGCTGTGGCTGCCACGTCGTGAGCGTCTTGATATTAAAGTATTCCATACTTATTGTAAGGCTCTAACTTTTATAGAGTAGTACCTCAAAAAAAAATGCAACTAAACCAAGAAGAAACTAACAATAACAGAATTTTATAGCCACACTCAAGTCGTAGTATTCTTACCCAATTTATAAAAATTAACGCTAAATAACAAAACATAATATAATCACATAACAACCTAAGCATTTACTTCACAAAATAACCAAATTATGTAACACCTACTCGACTTAAACCAAATAAACCAATTTTATTCAATTAGCTATTTGACAGTAATTAATTCATATTTTGTTAGCGCCATCTGTGTTTAAATATTAAAAATTAAAATGCCGTGCCGTACTAAGCAGTTAAAACCATCTCTATTTCAAAATATACAACTTTCAAAAATTATAGGTGCCGTGCTAAGCAGTAAGCAGAACTTTTATACCGGAAAGCGAACTTTCATTCTTTTTTCTCCACTTTCTCTTTGATATAAGATATTTTTGCGGAAAAAGAGTATCCTATATTGGGGTCAGGATACTTAGGTACTTTCTCTCAAAATTTTGTTAAAAATCCAGTAGTTTTTACGTGATCCGAACGTAAAAGAAAAGCAGACAGACAGACAGACAGACAGACAGACAGACAGACAGACATACAGACAGACATACAGACATACAGACGGAAATGAGTTAGTACTTTATTATATGTATAGATGAAAGTTGCATGCCGATTTCATTGATACATTAATTAGCAAAAATCGTTGATGAATACATAAAAAAAAATAAAAAATAATTTATTAGAAAAAATAATCGTTTAATTTAACCATATGGTTTGACTAAAACCATATATGTATTATTATAAAGCCAAATGGATGAGTACTAAAAAAATTTCTTGGGTGTATTTCAATTCATAATTTTCTGCCTTTGTACAAAACACCCTTTATAACCAAGTGCCATTTTTTAAATCCAAAAAAATACACGTAAAGTATATTAGTTTATACGACATATAAAACAATGCGCATAAAGTTGTAAAAGATGCATATCAATGCTGCTTTTATGTCCTTTTTAAGAGTAAAAATAAATAAATTTATTAATAACATAACCAGAAACAGCAGGGATAAAAACGAAGATATGCGGGTATGTTTAAGTAAATACATAAAAAATACGAAATTATTTAAATTACGCTTCAAATAGGTTTTTCATTAAAATTTTATATGAAATGAAAAATATTTTAAATAATTATTTAATTTATAACCATTTATAGTTGAAGCTCATATTCTCATTTGTTTCTTTTTGTAAAATTTATACATAAGTCCATTACACATTTTATATAACTGGTAACTGCATCATGTATTACGGTCCCTAAGGTCTAAAGGAGTATTTTTCCTTTTCAAAAAAAGGAAACAAATAAGAACAAATGAAATGCAAAAAATATAAACTTTTGGAATTTTTGATTGTATTTTATTATCCCCTAGAAAAATAATATGCAAAGTTATGTACCACACAATTATGTGGTACAGTCAAAGCTCCATTAACGATTATTCGTTTAAATGAGACTGGGACGGAAAATATCAAATATCCCACTTAATATGTAATTTTCATGTGTGTTAAATAAAATTGAGGACTAATTGTTACATCCTTTTAGGACATTTAGAAAAACTATATTAATATTTTTTAATAAATTAATTATTTAGGCTTAAGTTCTTAATTATAAACAGATAAAGAAAAATTAGATAAGTTTGTTTAAATAGAAAATTAATAAAAATTGAAACTACCGGGTAGATCGATACCAAGAGTACTGATGACGGACATAGCTATCTAGAAAATGCATTCTGCTTTGCTGGTATCTAATTTTTCTTTATCTCTTTGTAATTAAGAACTTAAGCCTAAATAATTAATTTATTAATTCAAAAATAGTTCAAATAAAATTCATCTAATATTTTTAATAATTAGTAACTTACCGAATGAGTTAAAATTTGAGTAAAGGCGTCTTAGAATAAATTTTTTTATAGGCATTTAAATAGAATACAAGCACAAAGTCTACAGTCTTATCTCAAGCATAAGGTCCCGATTATGATAACTGCAAACAAATATTAATTGTTTAAATGATATTTTAATTTATATTTGTTTGAAGAATTACTTATCATCTTTTAAATAAATTATTTTTAATAGAACCGATTTCTTGTCGTATCGTACTCCTCAAAATTGAATATGAGTATGTTTTTTAAGTAGCTGCTTAATTTTTAAAGAAATCATAAAACTTTCCATATAACCATGGGACAAAAATAGAAGGAGTTGAAGAAGTTATGATACGACATCACCCCTGCTACGGATAATTCGTTTAAAACTAATTTTAATATTTTTAAATGGGACTTTAAAATTAGTATGTGTATGTATATCCAGCAAAAACAAAGTGATTACCAAAGATAGTACTTGCCACATAATTACTCACTCTTTTAATTGCTAAATTCTGTTACTCGATTGCAAAACAGATTACATTAAACTACAAAAAAGTAGCTAATATTTATCTAATTCTTATAGTTTATAAGAGAGCCTTATAAGTGTTCATCATATAATGTTATGGTTATGTACTTAATTATTTAAATTAAAAAAAAATCATTTACATTAAATTTTATAGCATTACATTACATTACATAAAAAATTCTCAATAATTGATTACTTTAGTCTCACGCCTTGTCAATCTCATTAAGAAAGTAGTCCAGTTAGTAAGTCTTTCTGAGAAAAATGCTTAATTTAAAACAACATAAGTTTCTTTAAAACTTTTTTTCTGTGTATTTGTCGAATTTTGAATGTAAAATTAAATTTCCACAAAAAAAAGGTTAAACCGAAATAACCCACGGTTATCATGTGGTAATGTAAAATATGGCATTACAGTTACAACAATTACACCAAAACGATAAAACAAAACTTCAAAAGAATAAAGCTATTCAATGCCAAATAATTGAGGCTTCAAAGAAGAAAATAAAATTTCTGTCGTTCTGAGCCAAATTAGCGAAGCTTTGGGAAAAGTCCTCGTTCGAATGTTGAGTATTACGAAGTTTGGAAAATGCGCTGCTCCTTTCGTCAGTATGATTGATTATTTACCTGATACATTGAAATCGCTGCCATTTTCATTTTATTTTGATAACTTGTTATCCTTTGTTGGTTTATCTCAAATAATGCTGCGGAGACAGCGCGAAAATCGTATTGCAATAAGCAGTTCACTTGTGCATAAAAAGTTATTGGA
The DNA here is from genome assembly GCA_949628195.1 of Phasia obesa. Classification (NCBI taxonomy): domain Eukaryota; kingdom Metazoa; phylum Arthropoda; class Insecta; order Diptera; family Tachinidae; genus Phasia; species Phasia obesa. Next base: position 48,652,218 of record OX451217.1, read on the forward strand.
AAAAGCGACGAACCTCAATTTCGATGAGAAGCAGTAGAATTCGTTTGGTGAAATGGAAAGATAACAATGTTGTATGTATATTATCTACCAGCCTTGGTAAAAACCTAAAATCAGTGGTACTGTTAAGTCACCATAAATGTTTGTCTCTAATCATCTAATTATTTGTCTCTTAATTTAAATAATTTGATTTGTAATTATTTGTCGTATAATTGTAATCTGTGAATATCCTGAATGTTCTTAATTTTTGTTACATTTACTGCCGCTGCTGCCGTCTTTAAATTTCAAATTACACAAACCTATGTACATACATATATATAAGTATGATAGTACACAATTGTACATACATACGGTCAGCATCGCGATCATAGGGACAGATTAACAAACATGTACATATTTATTACTTATATTTTTTATATTTGGAAGAAAACCGCTAATTCTGGCTGGTAAATATTTTTTCTACTTATCTTTATTTGTACCTATTTATTTTGAAAAAAAATTACATATTTTAGAAAATAAAAATAAAAGGCAGTTGAAGTTTAATTTGCAATCGATGAACTTGTTTGTTTTATTTTATGGAAGATTTCGTTAGTGCGGGATAAAATATTAAATAGAGAAATATTAAACAGTAAAACAATATTAAGTGCAGTGGCTAATTAATAAAAATAAAAATAAATAAAAGACAAAAGCTCAATTCGGACCGTTGAGCTATAAATTTGTCTTAATAACATATTGGACAAATATTGGATTGTCAAATCAGGCAGTCCTCAAACATTGGCGACCGTGACAGGACACCTATAAAATTAGGTGTTCTCAATTTGTGGCAGTTATATTAAAGTGCACTTCAGGTATTTATTATATAAATTCTGTGATAAGGAGAATATTTCAAGATGAATGAAGGCGGCTCTCAAAAAGGCATTATAAATGAAAGTGGCTTATCACAAAAAAGCATGACTCTGGAAGAGTTAAACACCTTACGTGCATCATCCAAAGGAAGTATCACTCGAATAAAGAAGATTGTAGAAGGCCCTGATAGTTTGTCTCACACTGAACTTGAATGCAGGTTAGGTATCATTGAGTCATATTACAAGCAAACAATTTATTGTCAAAATCAAATCGAACGTTTGTCACCCGAAGAAACTGGTAGAACCGAAATAGACGAGTTATACATCACTGTGAAAAGTCTCATACTTACACAGATGGGTAAGGAAAGGCGTCAGAGTGTACAGGAACAGTCATTTTTTGTGCCTCATGTCGCATCCAATCGTCTACCAAACCTCAAGCTACCCAAATTCGATGGCAAGTATTTGGAGTATAAAAATTTTATAAATACTTTCAACAATCTGGTTCACAACGATCAAACAATATCTGTCTCTGAGAAGTTTAACCATTTGTTATCCTGCATTAGTGGGGAAGCTCTTGCAACTATCAAGGCATTTCAAGTAACAGACGAGAACTATCCTAAGGCGCTCAACAGGCTCAAGGAGAGATACGACAACAATACACTGATCTTTTTAGAAACTGTTACCTCAATGTTTGATATCCCGATGTCTTCCAAACCAGTTCCGAACCAACTAAGAAATATTGTGGATACAATTTCAGCTCTTTATAGTTCGTTGAAATCACTTGGCTCTTACCAGGAGATCTGTGACGCATTCATAATCCATCTGGCTATGACCAAGGTTGACTACCAAACGAAACAAAGGTGGCATGAGTTCATTGACTATACGAAATTGCCTTCTTGGGCGGACTGCTGCGCAATGTTGGATAGGCGTTGTCAACAACTGGATGCACAGTGTAAAAGAGCCAACAAAGAACAATCTTCTTCAAGCTCAAAGAATCAATCGCATAATGATTCTCATAATAAACAGCATTCATTTGCGACAAAAAATGTGACTCAACCGTCTTGCAATCATTGCTCAAAACAGGGTCACTACATTACAACATGTCAACGTTTCATAGTTTTGCCTGTAGATCAACGCATTGACCAGGCTAAACAACAAAATCTTTGCCTCAACTGTTTATCAAAGGGACATAATGATTCTCAATGTACCTCTCGCTATTCATGTCGTTTCTGCAAACAACGTCATCATTCGCTTCTACATAAGCAACCTAATGAAGATGGTCCCTCAGGAAGTTCTGTAGCCGCTCATGGAACCTTTCAAGAAAATTCTGCGCATATGAAGAGCAAGGTAATTTTGGCAACTGCATTGGTATTAGTTCGTGACTCTGAAGGAAAGTACCATTTGGCGAGAGCACTTTTGGATTCATGCTCTCAAGTAAATTTTATAAGTGATTACCTTTCTAATATATTAAATTTGAAAAAATCGAAAAATTCAGTAGATGTTGTGGGAATTGGCTCATGTGGTCTCAAGGTACCATATTCAACTCAGACCACCATAAGATCCAGATTAAATAATTTTGAATTGTCTCTTGAATTTTTAATCTCACGTAATATTACTGGCTACCATCCTGATGTGAACATGTCTCTTCGCGATTTCAACCTGCCTTCTAACATAGATCTAGCAGATCCCGAATTTCATCGTCGAAGGGGCATAGACTTGCTCCTAGGTGCAGAACTATTTTTCTCGATACTTTCTGTGGGACAAATTCGTGCTGAGGAACACTTGCCAACGCTGCAAAAAACACTCCTGGCTTGGATTGTCTCAGGGAAGTACACCAGCAAAACTGCTCACTGCTCTTCAGCGTCATCTTATTCTACTGTGGAGATCGACAAAAACGAAATTAATCAAAATGTCGAAAAATTGTGGAAGCTAGAAGCTGTCGAAGGAAAACGTCAATGCTTTTCGCCAGAGAAGCAACAATGCGAACAACATTTTCTTAAGAATGTTATGGTTCAAACCGATGGTCGGATAATGGTGAAGCTGCCCCTGAATTCGAATCCAACATGTCTCGGCGATTCTAGAGATATCGCCGAACGTCGATTTTGGTCCATAGAGAGGAAATTAAATAACAACCCCCAAATAAAACAACAATATAAGCAGTTTATGAAGGAGTACGAGGAGATGGGCCACATGACTCTACTTAGTTGACCCGTGGCTCAACCACACTACTATATACCCCACTATTGCGTTTTAAGGCCGGAAAGTGTCTCAACAAAACTTCGCGTGGTTTTTGATGCATCGTGCCGATCATCATCCCAGCTTTCACTCAACGACATCATGATGGTAGGGCCGACTATACAAAATACATTACTGGTAACTCTGCTCCGTTTCAGATGTCATCAATATGGTCTGACTGCTGACATCGTTAAAATGTACAGGCAGGTTTTAGTAAACCCGGAAGACAGAAATTTGCAGCTCATCTTGTGGCGTGACGACAACTCGAAGCCTCTAAAAACTTACGTTCTCAACACCGTAACTTACGGTACAGCATCAGCACCATATCTTGCTATTCGCATTACATTATGCGGCAGAACGGTACCCTAAGCCACATGAAGTCGGAAAGGTAGTCATTACCACTGATTTTTATGTGGACGACATGATAACTGGCACAGATGACCTACGCACATTGCAGCTCATCAGACGTCAGGTAACAGATATTTTGACTCATTCAAATTTTTCTTTATCCAAATGGCACAGCAATTGCCCAGAACTTAATTTAACCAATCATGGCTCTAAAGAGGTGCGAATTGACGATGACGTCACAACTACACTGGGAATTTCTTGGTATCCTTCAGATGACACATTTCGCTTTGAATTTCGTCCTACCAAAACTTACACGAAAAATACAAAACGTTCCATTTTGTCTCTAACTTCAACGCTGTTTGATCCTATGGGTCTTATAAGCCCCCTTACTATAAAAACAAAAATTTTTCTACAAAAACTTTGGCTCATCAAATGTGACTGGGATGAATCTGTTCCACAAGAAGTTGACACGGTATGGAATAATATTCTAGAAGATTTTCATAATTTACCCCAATTAAAAATCGCCCGTTTTGTTCGAATACCAAATACAATACTTGAGGTCCATGGTTTCAGCGATGCATCCATTAAGGCTTATGGTTGCTGCCTCTATTTCGTTTGTAGAGACTCAAAAGGAAATGTTTCTTCAAAACTGCTAGCGTCTAAATCTCGCGTGGCACCGTTAAAAACAAGTACATTGCCACGACTGGAGCTGTGCGGCGCACATTTACTTGCTAAGCTTTGGGATCAACTTAAACAACACTTTAAGTATGATATTTCAAGCGTTTACTTCTGGTGTGATTCACAAATAACCCTACATTGGATTAGTACTCACTCGTCTTCACTTTCAACTTTTGTCGGGAATCGTGTAGCCGAAATACAAGATCTCAGTCCTGGTGTCTCATGGCGTTACGTTCCTACCGATCAAAATCCTGCCGATTTAGTATCCAGAGGTTGTACTGTATCCGAACTGTGTGACTCAAACTGGTTCTATGGTCCAACATTTCTACAAAAATCCCATTCTGATTGGCCCGTTGACAACAATATGACTCTAAGCGAAGAATCAATGCTGCTCGAAAAAAGGAAATCTGCGCTTGTTACGAACATTCATGAGCTGCCATACATGCTGAAGGTCATACATAAATTTGGTAGCTATTTAAAATGCTTAAGGGTTATGTCCTACGTACTTCGTCTTCAGTCAAAACCAAGGCCCAATATACGATCATATCCCCAGATGAGTACATTTATACTCTTCACAGAATTGTTTGGGTTCTACAACAAAAATACTTCGCTGAAGAATTTCATCAAATACAAAAATCTGGTTCTGTTTCTGGTCAGCTAGCATCTCTGGCCCCGTTTATAGAAGACGTTTCAGGAGTTCTATTAATACGTGTTGGTGGTCGATTAAAAAATTCAAATCTTCCAGAACAAATAAAGTTTCCACTTCTTCTACCGAAATCTGATCCATTTGTTAAAACAATTGTTACACATGTTCATCGCAACAATTTTCACGCTGGTCCACGAGCTCTAGTGTGCCTTATTCAACAGCAGTTTTGGATAATTAACTGCAGGTCTCTTGCCAGACAAATTGTCCATCAGTACATTCATTGTACCCGGTATAAACCTAAGCTACTTACGCAAGTGATGGGAAATCTACCTAAGGAACGTGTTTCTGGCTCTCGTCCATTTCAAATTGTTGGAGCCGATTTTGCTGGCCCAATACCAACTTATTTACGTATTCGAGGGAAGAGTCCATATAAGTCGTATGTAGCCGTATTCATTTGCTTTTCATCAAAAGCTGTACACCTAGAGGCTGTCTCAGACCTGTCCAGTGATGCTTTCATAGCAGCCTTAAAACGTTTTGTTGGCCGTAGAGGGCTACCTTCAAAAATATTTTGCGACAACGCAACAAATTTTGTTGGCTCACAGTCAAAATTGAAGGAATTCTATCAGAATTTCCATAAAGAGTCAATGAAAACAGAAGTTACTGGCTATGCAGCCGCAAACTTAATAGAGTTCAGCTTTATCCCTCCGCGCGCCCCACACTTTGGAGGACTGTGGGAGGCGGCTGTTAAAACCGCCAAAGGCCATTTGTTCCGAACGCTTTCGAATGCCAAACTAACATTCGAAGAATTGATGACAGCTTTGGTTGAAATTGAGGCAGTAATGAACTCTCGTCCAATTTCACCCACATCATCAGATCCTAATGATTTAAACGCGCTTACTGCCGGTCATCTACTGATTGGTTGTCTCTTAAAACACATCCCAGAAAGAATCAACTTTAATTCTGAAATCTCCAGTATTCAACATTGGCAAAGAATCACAGCTGTGAAGGCTCATTTTTGGGACAGATGGCATAAAGAATATTTGGCTCAATTACAACAACGTTCTCGATGGCAAAAACCCCAACAAAACCTCAAAGTCAACGATATGGTTGTAGTGCACGAAGAGAACGTTCATCCGATGAAGTGGGTTATTGGTCGTGTCATAAATATTGTCCCAGGTGCAGATGGTTACGCTCGAGTTGCCGATGTGAAAACTTCTACCAACACTCTTCGTCGTCCCATTGTAAAACTCGCAATTTTACCTATTGATTGAAACCAGGGGTTTCAATGGGGCCCGGCATGTTAAGTCACCATAAATGTTTGTCTCTAATCATCTAATTATTTGTCTCTTAATTTAAATAATTTGATTTGTAATTATTTGTCGTATAATTGTAATCTGTGAATATCCTGAATGTTCTTAATTTTTGTTACATTTACTGCCGCTGCTGCCGTCTTTAAATTTCAAATTACACAAACCTATGTACATACATATATGTAAGTATGATAGTACACAATTGTACATACATACGGTCAGCATCGCGATCATAGGGACAGATTAACAAACATGTACATATTTATTACTTATATTTTTTATATTTGGAAGAAAACCGCTAATTCTGGCTGGTAAATATTTTTTCTACTTATCTTTATTTGTACCTATTTATTTTGAAAAAAAATTACATATTTTAGAAAATAAAAATAAAAGGCAGTTGAAGTTTAATTTGCAATCGATGAACTTGTTTGTTTTATTTTATGGAAGATTTCGTTAGTGCGGGATAAAATATTAAATAGAGAAATATTAAACAGTAAAACAATATTAAGTGCAGTGGCAAATTAATAAAAATAAAAATAAATAAAAGACAAAAGCTCAATTCGGACCGTTGAGCTATAAATTTGTCTTAATAACATATTGGACAAATTTTGGATTGTCAAATCAGGCAGTCCTCAAATAGGTACCATGTTATACTAAGGCTAATGGAATCAAAATAAATGTACCTCGTTCATGTGCGATCACGGAATACAACAAATATGTACATGTGTAGAGTAGACCGATTCGATTAAAATCTGTCCCAATACCGCATCTCATCTCTCATTGAAAAAAAAGTAGTCTAGCATGGCTGACAGATGTATACAGTGCATAAAGTGCAACCGACAATGCCTCAACTAGAATTTCGACGAAAATTGGCAGTATACTACTGCAAACATTACAATTTTTGTGATTTTTTTAAGTTCAAAAAGCATTTTTTTCTTTGGTAAAAAAATTGTACCCTAGGCGACCCAAGGTAAGGACAGTTTTTGAAAAAAGGTATTAAAAAATTGCGTTCATTTTCGGGCTTAGAAGGTCGAAATTTATAAGCATGTATTTTCAATAAAATAAAAGTCAAAAAATGTTCTCGGAAATACCGGGTTAAAACTCACTGTCACAGCAATCATTATTTACCAAACTCGCAATGGGAGTACCTATGATACTGACTTAGCTACAGTAGTGAATACTAGCAAGCACAACTGTAAGGTAGAGATAAAACAATTTAAATTTACGAGGATTTAGGAAGAGTTACGAACTTAATATGATTTCAGGACATCTACACTACGCTGAAAAAATCGCTAAAAGGGAAATGTTACATCTTACTCAGTCCTACGATCTGTCAAAAAATGCTTGTGTGCTCAAAAAGTAGGATAGTGTGGCTTAGAAATGTATGTTTGTGACACACTTTTTGACAAGTCGTACGATTTGATAATCTTTTGAAAAAAATCATAAAATATTGTTTTTCCATGCGATCAGAGCTGCAAAAACTTGTTTTGTATGAAAGTGAGGCATCTACAACGCCATTTTTAAACGATTTTTAAAGTAGGACTGAATTCTGTCAGATTTTTGGTTGATTAAATCGTACGATTGCATACTGTGTAATTTTTTAAGTCATGGCAAAATAACCATATAGGGACACCACTACGTGATAAAAGACCAAAAAAAAGACCCCTGTCTCCCAGTTTTGCCCAAAGTCCTCCAGGTTTTTTTTTTATGGGCCCTCAAAGATGTGGGGCCTTGATTACATTTTTGCTACCTAAACGGTGTTAAGAATCATTCCTAGGAAGTTCATATATTCTAGAAAGTTGTTTATTGAGATCTTAGGTTCATTTTTGTAGTTGATTGTTTCCTTGAATTTTGAATGGTTTGCTACCTATGGACCTGAACAGGGGAAAAAAGGTAAAAATTGCGATTTTGACCTTGAAGATGAAGTTTTTTTGATTTTATATTTTAACAATTTTTGTTCTTTATGACAAGAGCTACAACTTTGCCTCAGAGAGTATATCAAAATTTCAAACGGTTTGCAAAATATGAGCTTGAGTAAATGATAATTTTTTTGCAAAAATGACATCGAGGCCCCACATCTTTGAGGGCCTATAAAAAAAACCTGGAGGACTTTGGGCAAAACTGGGAGACAGGGGTCTTTTTTTTGGTCTTTTATCACGTAGTGGTTATTTTTTTCCGTGTTGCACTGTGTTGTATAGGATAGTGAAGCCTGGCCTTAAGTGGGACATTGCCAACAAATATCATGTTGTACGTTCATTCATTTACAAACCTATTTACATACGCTGAAGCAGTATTTTTGCTGGGAAACATAAAGTCAATAATAAATGCTATTCGCACACACTACCGTTTTATTCTATTGTTGATGTTTAATCCTAAAGGTATGCTACTCATTTGCCTGCTATACAAATTCAACAATATGATTACTGAAACGTGTTTTATGAGTACAATTTTATTTAACACTAGCTGTGCCCATACACGTTGAGTGCGTCTTGACAATAGTTTGTTCGATTTTGCTTTGAAAGTAATCCACACCAAATTTTAAGAGTCTTACTTTCATATTGCTTCACGTATGCGTATTTTTTTTATAAAGCTACCCATCTCTGGATATAATTCTAAAATTTTTATAAAATTCTAAAATTCTAAAAATTATTGTAAAGCTCTGTAAAAGGTGTTTTTTGAAGGCGGGATATCTGCCTTCAAAAATAAAAGGCGCTGAAAAGTATGCAGTACGGTCAATAACACTGGTCGGTTATCCATATTTAATGTTGTCATATTTTAATGGAATTGTAGGTGCTGAATCCAAATCTGTTCGACATTTAAATAAATAACTTCATACAGAAGTAATAGGAATAAAACAAGTTGTGTTTTATTTTAAAATATCTTGCAAAAAATATTGCAAGCTCAAATCACGTCTAGTTTTCGAGTTATTCTTATTTAAATAAAATAAAAATATTAAAATATTAGTTATGTAGTTATTTTGATAACAATGGTCGGCAAAATACAGTCGGGAGCTTGAACCTGGTTATATGGCGTTAATGGACTTTTATGAGCTGAATGCAAATCTGTTTACAGATTGATTCTATCATGTCTAGTTTTTGAGATTTTCTTATTTAAATAAAATACTAATATTGAAATATTTAATAGGCAACCGTTTAACGTACAATTTTTTGTGTCTAGAACTGGCTGGACTTAACAAGTATGTATATGTATTTTTATTTTAGATTTAAGATATGAGTAATTATTGTTAATTCAAATATGTATATTGACGATAAAATAAATAAAATATGAAAAAAAATTATAGGTTTTTATTATAACAAAAGTAAATAATCTTAATGTGTTACATAATGTTTGTCAAAGTAGGTATCTGCACTTAATTGTAAATAAAATCAACATTTGTGTATCGATTTTCATCATTTATGACTTATTTTATTCCTATGTAGTATACCTAGCTTTCCGAATGCGGACACCAATTTCTGAATAACTCCGTAACAGTTGAAAACATAAAAATATTATGTAAAGTTGACTTAAAGGTAATTTAGGTGATACGCGAAAACTGAAAGCGGATTTGAGTTTAACGAGTTGAGATTACTATATTCCACATATTTATGTTCAGGGAGCAATTTTTTTGCAGACTAGTGTAATCCTTAAAGTATGCATATCGCTAAAATTGCGTACTTTCACGTCTTTTTCTTCACCTTCTCTTGGAAATAAGAAAAAAAGTGTCCTATATTTGAATCAAGATACTAAGGTATCTCCTCACAAAAATTTATTTTAATTCATCAAGTAGTTTTTACGTGATGCGAACACAGACAGACAAGAAAAAAGTTACTGTTTTATTATATGTACCCGTATAGATTATTTTTATTACCTAGTGGCCACAGAAATACACCTTCTGTGAAAATATTAATTTTGAAAATATGCCTTAATGTTAAAGAAATTTAATAACCGCTGGCAAGGCGAATGCTGTTCACTTAACTACGTTTGGTTTGGCAACAAAGTAGATTCAACTAACTAGAAAAAAAGAACACCAAAATGCTTTCATAATGAATATTGCCTAAAGCAAATACATCCCAGAAAAAAATACTGATACGCCGTATGCAGATTTGTAAGGGAATGAAGAGTTGTTATCGCTTACGAACCTGCTTATGTATTTAAATTTGTTTCCGATGTTTCCGATGCAGGGGGAAATGTAAAAATTCGTTGTTTTTGTAAACTTAAAATTTTATGTCATACAAAATTTCAGTTTTTTAGGCAACATTTCTCTGCTTATGTACTTTTAATAGCTTTCGCATGGCAGAAAAAGAGTGTGTTTGTGCTGGTTAAAAAAACTATTTTTTTTGCTGGGAGGTGATGTAGATAATTTTACCATTAAAAAGCTTTATTTTATTAGTACTTAACAAAAGGTGAGTAAATATGATAAGTAGGATGGCAAACTTCTCACAGTCAATCTATGATTATAAAAGACACAAAAATGAAAGTAAAAAAAATACAATCTATACAGCTAATCGCTTAAAATATTAGCAGTATGTCCTTCTTTAACTTTAAATTTGTTCTCCATAAATTAAATAGAGGTTTTACATTTAAATAAACCTAGAAACATAGCTACTAGTTGCGCAAATTTAGTTAGATTAATTGAAAACAAGGTGACCAGGCATTTAGTGTGTAACAGTGATGTGATCAAGATTCACGTCGGCACCTGGGCATATTGGCTCTTATTCGACGGTAGTCTTACCACCGAGTGAAAAGATAGTTTATACTGCTACACCACTGTGCAGTACAGCACACCATACGATACTTGTGTCAAAAACACCTAATATCGCATTCGGGTGTACCGCACAGTCACAATGAGTAGCAATTTATAGAGACATGTCAAGCCTGTACCCATGTTCTTACCTCTTGTTTACTGGTTTGGAGACTGTCCAAACTCCTTTCTGTTGAGAGTGCAACAGCACACTTGATCAACTGTGTTGACATTAAAAATATATTCGAGCAAATAAGTGCTAAGGAAATCATGAAATCACTAATTCCTTTGGAACACTTTCATTATTTTTTTGCTGGGTATAAACTTTGTGAGTTCTTTTGGAAAAAAACACGAGTACAAAAACTAAGTTTCAAAAGTTTTTGGCTGCGGTACTTCGAAAGAGAATTACTAAATTTATTATTCATATTTATTTTATTGTTAGGCGACAAGTCTAAGAAACACATGGGATAATAAGTATCAAAATAGAGAATGCAAAATTCGCAAAAATGATATAGTTATTTGATAGAATGTATAAAAAAATCCTTGATTTTTGCATCATTCTGTAAACTACATATAAATACATACATAAATGTATTCAAAACAGTTATTGTATTGTGGTATTAAAATTGCAGAAGTTCGTTACAAAAGTTGTAGTTTATTATAAAAAAAAAGTTGTAGTTTATTAGAAAACTATGCAAATTAATGCAAAACCAATACAATATATAAATGAATGCAAACGAGAGCTAAGATTTACACAAGGAGGTTATCTAATAGAGTCTGAGAAGTATAAGAATATAATAATTTGTTTCTGAATTAAATGAATTGAATGAAATATAATGAATTAAATGAATTGTTTAAGTAAGGCTTAAGTTCGTTTATTATTTCTAACTACTAAAGAATTAGAGGATCTTACAAATTAGGTGATTCATTTTAAAGAAAAAATGGAAACAATTTAATTCAGACACTAGCAACAATGCAATACATTTTCTGGACACTTACATCCTTATTCAGCATTATTTGCAACTACATATGTATTTAGGGCAGTATTCAGTTGTAAACATAATATATTTAACCAACCAAACTCAGATAAAGGAATACGAGAAAAATTGTATTTTAATCATTTATTGTCAGCTGGTGAGAATTAAGTCTACCACCACCCCATCTAAAGCTTCCCTCTTGTTTCATGTAAATCTAATTTTACTAGGTCACCATATATGCGCGGTAGCCTGTGATTTTGAGTGTTAAAAATTTAATTTTATTAGTCCAACTATTTACTACCACATAAATTAATTTTTAAGTTAGGCTTAAGTTCGTTTATTATCTCTTACTACTAATATAGTTGAAAAAATATTTCTTTATTCGAAAAATCTGTTATTAAAATTAATAATTAACACTGCCTCAGCTGCTACCATGGGAAATGTAAGCCAGCTGCGTTTTTTGATTTGGTATTTAAAAACTTTATAAATTTTGACGTAAATAGAGAAAAAAGTTAGCACATCCTTTGCGAACCAAACATTTATTTGCATAAAAAATCATAACCGGATGCAGTGAACTTCTTGGTATACACTGGAGATCGGCATCAAAACATTCATTTATTGGGTTACAGTTTACATTCGTTGTAATGATAAACATGCAGTATGAAAAAAAAAGAAAATAAATTGAGTTTATTGTTTTACAATACAAACACAAAAAAAATACCGTTTAAACGTTTGCTCTGGATATGGGTAATTCCATATTAAATTAACAAGGTACTCAAAATGACTATTTCAGATTTTATTGAAACTTTATTATTTATATTCCCTGACTGCCTGAATCCAAAAATAATTAAAAAAATAGTTTTCTTTGAAAGTTTTTAAACTATACAGTTGTCAAAATAGAGAATATCGCTTTTTTGCTTTTTTAAAACTGATATTTTTCTGATCTAGTCAACTGCGATTATTTCATACTTTAAAAACTTTAAGCCATATATATTCACTAAAACAAAAATAATAAAAAAAAAATATTGAGTGAATTGAGCTAAAAGAACACTCTGTAGAGAAAAAAAAAAATATTTAAATTGTTACACTGTCTTCGAATATGTGAAAATATATATTTTTTTTTAACTTGCTACCGTGTTTCTGATGCAATGAGCACATTACTGAGAAGTATAATTTTCGACGATATTAGTTATCAGCCTGTGTTTAAATTATAGCAAATTTAACAATGGCTTTATCGGCATCGGCATCGGTCGCTTCCAGATTTTAGGTATTGCTTGGCCACTCAAGGAAACCCTACAATAATAAAAAATAGATCCAATTTAATGATTAGGGTTACTATTTACGTATCGGTTGTGGCGTCAACTTTCAAGTGAACCACCCTGTTGGGTTTTTATTCACACTCACATATACGTACACGCATCTGAGCTCGATTATTAGTGATAATCTATAATTTTGTTATTTGTTATAGCGGCCATGGTCATTCTCTTTGTATGAATATATCAAGAGTCTACCTATTACGATTAAAAAAAAGTAACTATACGTTAAAAACATGTCACTGTCGGAAAACCCTTTAATTTTTAGTTATTATCATAGCGGCCGTGGTAGCAGATCTTCTGTATAAATTGGAGGAGTCTGCCTGTTACGTTTCAAAAAATAACCGTTGTACATGCATATTACGTCACTGTCGCAAAACCCTTTAATTTTTACTGTTTTTTTTAGTGGCCATAGTAATGCACCTCCTATAAAAACTTCAAGCCTATTATAAGCCTATTTCTATATCTTTCAAAACTTTGGCCATATACATAAAAATCACATCACTATTATTGGAACACCCTTCAATTTTTGGGTCTAATTCTGAATGCTTGCTTAAAATGCGAACTAGAGAGCTAGCTATAAAGGTTTCACCATGTGAAGTAGTTATGTTTAGTGGGGACTACGACACTTGGCCCACATTAAGAGGTATGTTCACAGCAATATATGTGAACAACAAACATCTAAGTGGAATTGACATGAATTTTGGGTGAAGCAAGTGATTTGAACGCTAATGACCCATTTACGGAAGAACGGTTTAGTATAGCTTGGGCGAATTTAAAAAATCGATATGAAAATACGCGAATCATATTTAACAATCAATTAAAGAAACTGTTTAATTTGCCTCACTGTGGCCAAGAATCAGCAGCTTCTATTAAACGGCTCCAAATGGAAATTAATTATTGTATTTCCGTCTTGAAACTTTATAAAATTAATATAGACTCATGGGGGTCAATTTTTGTTTATCAATGCTCGTCTCGTCTTTCTAAGCTAACACTATCGCTCTGGAAACAAACGCTGTTAGAAAATACTGAAATATTAAAATGGGAAGACTTAAATAACTTTTTGACTCTACGATTTCAAGCTTTAGAAAGTGTTTCCGATATGTTAGGATCCGGTGATCATAACGCTTTGCAATAAAAACAGAGATAAGAAATAAACACATATACGTGAAAAATGCGGCCTATCGCAACACCCTACAAGTTTTAGTATTTTATGCTATAGCGGCAACAGTCATACATCTTCTGCGAAAATTTCAAGAGTCTGCCTATTACGGTTGCAGAGATAAATGGTACTGACAGACAGACGGACAGACATTGTAGGGGAAACAATAAGGTTACGTTTTTACGGAACCCTAAAAATTAACTTTTATATTTTTTCTAATAATATAAACGTTAAAAAACTATCTGCCTATCCGTATTGGATAACTTTTTACTTTTTACATAGTAAACATAATTTTTCAATTTGTAGAGCAAATAAAAAAATTCACTTGCCAACTACAATTAAAAAAACAAGTATAAATTTAATAGTATTTGGACAAGGAAAAACATGAATACCGATATACTAAATTGATTTTAATAAATATTCAAACTAGACTTACATATAAAGCAAAATATTCATTTTGAACAAAAACTTGTTATTTATCTAAAGAAAAAAGTTGTATTATTAACAACAATAAAAGAAATATATTTTTTTCACAACCTTAACAAATAAAATAATGAAATGTTTTTTTTTATTTATTAAATCTAACCGAATCTCATAAATCTAAGAATTTTGTATATCTTGCAGATATATTTTGGCTGCAAAAATGTTTAAACGCAAGTTTTTAACAGCTTTTTTTTGTACTATTTTCTGAGTTTATTTTATAGACAATTTAACAAAATTAATCGCCTGTGCTTCAAAATTGTCTATAAATTATATTTCCCTAGAGTGCAAAAATAAAAGTTTGTTTTAAAGAATTTTAAAGAAAAAAGTAAAGAAGATTATTATTGCTTACACAGCTTACAAGTATTGTAAAGTTTTAATATTTTAAAAACTTTGATTTATTTACTTTCATAAACTTGGCTATCTTTATTACAAACTATAAGCAATATGGGAAGTGAATGCAATTCCGTTGTACAACACTAATTAATTACTTATAACATAAGTAACACTTATAACATAAAAAGATTGTTTTTAAAGAGGATTTAAAATTGTATATCCAGCTAGGAGGTGGGTTCACATACATTTTGTATTTTTACATGGAAAGTAATCAATTTCGATTATTATATTTTTTGAAAATAAATATTTTATACTTATAAAATATTTATTTAAATAAATTTTCAAAAGGAATCATGCGTGAATACAAATAAATAATGTATATAACCGATTCCAAATATAATTTTTTGTATATAACAGCATACGCACGCTGAGTAAATACGATTTTCGTATTTTTAATTTTTTAATTTGTATTTTTATTTTCGTTTTTCAAAACTCTTTTTGATACATTATGAATGGCATCCCATGGAAACCCTTAATGTAGAAAATTGAAAGAAGAATAAAATAAACTTTTTGAAATCAAAATGGTTACTATGGTCTTTTTATTTTGTTTAGAAATTTAGATTTGGCTTTCTTTCTAGACTGATTGAACTTCTCATTTAGTCTATTAAGTTTTAAGCATAATAATCTGAGTTTTTATTCAGAAAAATTGGGAAAAATCCACTGATGAGCTAGTTGAGCACTAGCTATCTGGATATGCTTTCCCCATAGTAATCAATTTCGATTATTATGTTTTTTGAAAATAAATATTTTAAACTTATAAAATATTTATTTAAATAAATTTTCAAAAGGAATCATGCGTGAATAAAAATAAATAATGTATATAACCGATTCCAAATATAGTTTTTTGTTAAGAAAAAATATTCACTAATAGACGATCTCCTAAAACTTAAATAAATACTTTTTTATACAAGTAATTGGTATCAGGGAAAAGTTTATGTCTTTTAGATAAATTTTTCGTAAGATATTTTTTCTATAAAATAATTTTGTTGTGAAATTAAATATAGAATTTAAATTGACACAACTTTCTAACTGAGATATCCTAAAAAATTTAACACTAACATAAATAATGAACAGTTGCTTGAGCAAGTTCATCAAATGGCTTTGCTCATACTTGCTCATATGAGCAAGTGGTCACACTTGAAAACAAGCGAGCTTACCAAACACATACCAACTCATACTATATTATTAGTAAGCAAATCTCTGTTTGTTTTCATAAATACAAGGAGCTGATCAAGTAAAATGACGATTCTATACTAGTGAGCGCCGTGTTTGTTTGTCTCATGTTTGAAACACTCAGTGTGTTTTGTTTAGTAGTTGTGAAGAATTTTTAGATAAGGTTTAGTGAGTTGTGCTTGCACTTGTGTTTTTTTTTTTTTTTTAAAGAAATAAACCCCTTAAAATTAACGCAAGTAAGTTTTTTAAAGAATTCTGTGTTCTGTGTACGAACACTCGAATCGTGTTCGTGTTTTACTCAAAGCATAAAACCGTTTTGACTCACCCAAGTTCATTCTAATTATTATGTTCAACATTTACTCAAACTTAATCAAACTTGCTTATGGAAACTCTGCAAGTTAATTGCATGTAGCTCGCTAGTTTTTGCTGTTTATTATTGTGAATTAAATATTATAATGAGAATATTAGCATCATCAGAACTCTTGGATTATGTTGTGTAGAACAAAAATAAATACATATTAGTATAAGGCGCATTTTTTCTTTAAACTTTAGACAGAACACATGTGTGTTTTTTAGTTGTCCCTAAATTTTTAAAGGAAACTAGTTTTATTTGTTTAGTAAAGTGATTGTAAAAGAAAAGTAAAAAAATAGTAGAGCTTAGCAAGCACTTTAAAAAATGTAGTAAAAATAAAACTTAAAGGATAGAAATTTTTACTTATTTATAAACATGCATAGTTATGCAAAGAAAAATTCATAAAAATATATAAAGTTGTTTAAACAAAATTAATAATGTAGGTTTTAATTTTTCTTAATTTAGCTACGTCAAGGTTAGATAAAAGGAGGATAGGGGTTGTTGTTTTTATTTTTGTAAAAATAAAAAACAAGTAAAATTATGTACAAAATTCGCATGTAATCGTCCACTAATTATTCTGCCTTTTGCTACATACATTTCAAAATGCCTTGTAAAGATTGTCCCATTACATTTGAACTAAACAGAGAGGCCAGTTTTTCTAAGCTTATAATCGAAAGTGTTTAGGAATTAATCACGATAAATATGCGATCTTTTTTCCAAATTTCTTGTAACAATTTATTCAGTGGCTGACTTTCGATAATGCAGCATTGAATCCCTTTTCCCACTAACGTCTTGATGTTGGCTTGACGATAGTGCCCTTTGACTTTACGTAATCTTATAAATAGAAAAATAGAAGAGAAAAATATAACTGCATTTGCGGAATCGATTGCAAAATGGTATAGTAAATTATTGTAGAAACTTCATGGTTTATTTCTCCTGACGGCCTTATCAATGGCAGTTAATTTAGGCATACAAATACCTATTGAAGTGAAAATTTCGTTTGGCTCGTTGAACACTTTTCGGGTAAACAAAAATCATTAAACTCGCCGTATCATCACCGAATGCTGGTTTCTATGAACAGGTGGTTTATGCTTATATATCTCAGTCTGTCAATGCTGCATTATCTGAACTGAATTTAAGAATGTCTCTTTTATTAGAAAGGATATGCTTACAGATTGGTCCCATTAAAAAAAACAATTGAAAACAGTCACTATATGATCAGTCTGTTTTCCGAAAAAATCAAGTTCTACAGCCGTAAGGGTGGCCATACTTTTCGTTCTTTTGGCAGTTTTAACAGCACGGTTTAATTTTAGCACACCCACACGTGATTTACTTCTTCAGTTTAAGTCGTATTTATTTTACCCACAATCAAATTAAAGCTTATTAGGTTCTCTTTAAAATGAGCTTTTATTCAACTCCCTAGGGCTTATAGAGCTGAAATTATAATATCGTCGTGGTGAATGCAATAGGCTGTATGTCACTAAATTATACTTTTGCAGGAAAGACAAAAAACTGAATATTTCTGAGAACCAAAACAAACATGCTGCACATTTGTCAAATTGCAGTAGCGCGCAAAAGCTCTCTTCTGAGAGCCTGAACGGCATCAGATAAATTCAAGTTGTAGGAGCCCCAATTTTGGTTACAACGCTACAATAAAACCAAATTAAATTTTTTTTGACATACAGCCTATTACATTCACCACGACGATATATTTCAACGTCGAGCGCATATGCAAAGAAGCAACATGTTAATATGTTTACAAATTTATAGCTTAAAAAAAATCAGAGATAGAATTTTTTTTTTTTAATTTAATTTGGATTTGAAGTAAGGAATATAAATAAAAAATATTTCAATGAAATCCGAAGTAGTCACTTTGAATGCCATGTTGATTTGACATGGAATGACCCATATACCTTAGATCCTAATATCTGGTAGTCGATTTGAAATTGTAAGTATATAAGTATGCTCGAAGAAGTCTAGATAACATTTATGTTATTCTGATCTGGCAGATATTGTTTCTAAAAAATTGGTATTGAAAGTCACAAAATTGGAGAATAAACAATTTTTTACAATTTTCTATTTTTAGCTTTAATGTGTGACCGCGCACATATAAAATGAACTAAGGGTAGGTTGATTAAATTTATTTTTTTAAATTAGGAGTGGTACCGGAACCCCACCGAAGTCGAATTCATGTCGTTAGGTTTTTCTGTATGTATGTCGATTACAGAAAAAAAATTTTATTTTTTTTTAATTTTTTTCTTTCAGGGTTAACAAATTTTTCTAAGTGTAGTGAAATTTAGTGAGAAATTGAATCGTAGTAGTCCCAGATGCCCTAAAGTGTTTGCGAGGTCGAAAATTATTTTTTCAGTTTATAACTCAAATACCTGTTTACACTATTACCCACTTTTTTCAATCATCCGTTAGTTTAGGAGTCAGAACAGGCATGTTAACAGGATTAAAAATCGTTAAAGACATGGTTTAACTGCTTTCCTACAAAAATTACTTTTTTACTCTTTGGTCCCTTTCTATTTGCGCAGTCACATATGGAAATCAATAATTCCCTTAAAAATTCACCAAAATCTCTCAGTTTTTAGAAAATTTTTAATTTTTACCAAAATCTAAAATTTTACAAAAATTTTAATTTAAGCAAAAAATACAAAATTACAAAAAAAAACAAATATTCAACGAAAAAAAATCGCAAACAAATTTGCATTAAAAACTCAAAATTTTATGAAAAAAATCGAATTTTAAATAATAAAATCGATATGCCTGCAATAACTTTTTATTCAATTTAAATACCAATAAATTCAACATGCATCCAATAGCCGAAATGCCACCGCAAAATCTGCAATTCTTCCTTCTATGTGAAGTCTCCAAAAAGGTTAAATAATGTTATGAGAAACGTTTTCTTTGGCGAAATTTGGAGTTTATATGTATGATTTTTTTTATTGACTTTTTTTATTTTTAATATTTATAGAACATTGGTTTTATCGAATTCTTAAATACATATCGCACTTTATCAACAAGACGGTATTCACTCAAAATTTTAAAATTTTCACTTTTTGAAAGTAATTAACCAACAACATCAATATCCACCTATTGTAATAATTTTAACATATTCTGATTTTTCTTTCATCTCGAAACCCACATATGAGACCATTTTCGTGATAGTGTCTTCGAGTACCTTTATATCAAGAAAAAGTTATTATTTTTATTTGGCTATAATTGCAAAAAAATAAAAGAAAAACAGTGTAAATATATTATTAAATGGAATTTTCTTACTATAATATATTCGGATTATTAAATGATCTTTAAATGTTATCACAAACAGTTGTTTACCTTTACTGAAAATTTTAAAATTTTGATTTAATACCCTCTTGTTGATCAAGTGCGATATCATGTTTTTTAAGGTTTTATTGAAATCTTTTTTATTATTTCGTACTATTTACATCACCTATATCTGGCCGAAAATGGAATACAACTCTCATGTATGGGCCGGCGCTACAAAGTCTGTTTTGGAGCTGTTCGACCGCGTACAAAAGAGGGCCAAGAAGCTCATTGGCGAAAGTTTTGGTTTACATTGGTGACTCTATTGATTCACTACAGCATCGACGCAATGTAAGGTGTACAACGCTGTTTTATCGTTACTACACTGGTATGTGCTCTAATACAATTAGGGAACTTGTTACCGATACCCGCACATTTTTGGGAAAGTGTCTTAGATTTTCGTTAAGAGTCCATCCATTTGTGGTAGGGCCGGCGCTACAAAGTCTGTTTTGGAGCTGTTCGACCGCGTACAAAAGAGGGCCAAGAAGCTCATTGGCGAAAGTTTTGGTTTACATTAGTGACTCTATTGATTCACTACAGCATCGACGCAATGTAAGGTGTACAACGCTGTTTTATCGTTACTACACTGGTATGTGCTCTAATACAATTAGGGAACTTGTTACCGATACTCGCACATTTTTGGGAAAGTGTCTTAGATTTTCGTTAAGAGTCCATCCATTTGTGGTAGAATTTTCACCGGCCATTCATTACAGGGCCATTCATTACAGGCACTAAGCATTACAGGGAATATTTTTTTTAGCAGATTGTCCCTCCAGAGGTCTCTTCTAACATTTGCAATGTAGGAAAATTCAAATTAAATGTCAAACACTACTCCCACTTTCCTCCTTCCCAATATCTAATTTCCTAGTTATGGCACAATGCATTGCATAAGTAGGGGTCATACCCGGAGTGCTGATCCACAAAAAAAATATACATTTTCGTTTTCTCATACTTGAACTTAGTTGTATTTTGGAAAAGAATAAATAATTTGCATTGAACACATTATTGAAGAAAATTTTATTTATGAGTTTCTGGCCAGATGGGACTTTTTAGGACATACATATGTGTTAAAGTTTCTGAAATTTAAGCGTGAGAGTATTTTAAAAATAAATAAATACAGAAATATTTTCCACGTTAAATAAAGTACGATGTAAGTACGAATATACGATATTTTATAATGAGAAATATTAAGACATTAATAAAATAAATTTATATCTGAAAATTAAAAAAAAAAATAATTTTCTTTTTTATTAAACTGGTGAATCTTCGAAAAGCTTTAAATATCTCTTTAAAATATTTATATTTGCTTTCCACAATACTTGGTTGAAATAAAAGAAGTAATCTGACAGCATTCATAAACTTTTAATATCAAATTCAAACCCTACAAATCTAATACCACAATCTAGTTCCAGTACATTGAGCACCTTTTATATGGAACATCGCAAAATGGTTATTTTACGCAATGTAATGGTAATTGAGGATTTTTTACAACCAAATGTGAGTGTAAACATAAAATCATACAAATGCCACGCCACAGAAGAACTTGTACATGTGTACAGATATCTTTTACTGCATGTAAGTATGTATTCAAGCATAGGAGGAAGTAGGTATTTCAACACGCGACGTACATTTTGTTGTATTCCTGTTATTGAATTCCGCTTTTGTTTTTGTTTTTTTATTTTTGCAATGCCGAAGTTAGTTTGTAAAAATATCCATGATACTTGTATGCTGATGTGGCTTCTTTTTTTATGGGCAAAGGTTTTTGTTTTTCCACAGAAAGCGATTGAAAGTAGAGATAAAAAATTTTTGAATCATGCTCCTGGATAAAAGAAACACTTTAAAACAAACATAAAACGTATTAAATACGAGTAACAAGAGGCATCTGTACCCAAAAAAATGCTTAATGAGTATATAAAGGAAAACCATAATCATAATGGAAAATTCATAATGGAAAAATCTTTGGATAAATGATTTAGTCTATTGTATTACACTGCTGTTAACACTTAATAATGACCATATACACTGAAGCAGTCCTACTAACTCTCCAACTACAATACTGATATTGATATTAAAAAAGGACAACTTTTTTAAGTGGTGTAACACTCAGGCAATAAATGCCTTTGAAGCTAGTATAGCCAAATTATTAATTATTTGTAATACGGCGGAAAATTCATTCCACCCAGCTGGTGTCTAATTTTTCTTTCTCTTTTTATAATTAAGATCTTAAGCCTAAATAATTAATTTATTCATTTAAAAACTGTTTAAATAAAATTTAATTCATTTAACGAAAATTTGCTGAAAAATTTCTTATGGTCTTTCTACCTCTGAAAAATTATTTGTTTTTAAGTTTTCCCATACTTTCTAGCTAAACTAAGCGCCTAACAGCTAAAAGCACAAAAATCTGTGATCACTTATAAAATTCATAAAAATGGATTTTTTATTAAAAAAAATGGATTTTTTATGAAAAACTAAAAACTCATTTTCTAGCTAAACTAAGCATCCTACAGCTAAAAGGACAATCATCTGTAATCAATAATAAAATTCATAAAATGGAATTCATAAAAAAATTGAGTTTTTATATGAAAAGTTAAAAACTCATTTTCTAGCTAAACTAAGCGTCCTGCAGCTTAAAGGACAAAAATCTTTGATCACTAATATAATTCATAAAAAGGGATTTTTTATTAAAAAAATAGATTCGAAAAAGCTAAAAACTCATTTTCTAGTAAAGTAAGCATCCTACTGCGAAAAGGATAAAAATCTGTGATCACTAATAAAGTTCATAAAAAGGGATTTTTTATTAAAAAAAAATAAATTTTTTATATGAAAAATTAAAAACTAATTTTTTAGCTAAACTAAGCGTCCTACAGCAAAAATGACAAACTTCTGTGATCTCTAATATAATTCAGAAAAAGGGCTTTTTCATTAAAAAAAATCGATTTTTTATATGAAAAACTAAAAACTATATTTTTAGCTAAACTAAGCGTCCTACAGCGAAAAGGACAAAACTCTGTGATCACTAATATAATTCATAAAAAGGGATTTTTTATTAAAAAAAATCGATTCGAAAAAGCTAAAAACTCATTTTCTAGTAAAGTAAGCATCCTACTGCGAAAAGGATAAAAATCTGTGATCACTAATAAAGTTCATAAAAAGGGATTTTTTATTAAAAAAAAAATAAATTTTTTATATGAAAAATTAAAAACTAATTTTTTAGCTAAACTAAGCGTCATACAGCAAAAATGACAAAAATCTGTGATCTCTAATATAATTCAAAAAAGGGCTTTTTCATTAAAAAAAATCGATTTTTTATATGAAAAACTAAAAACTATATTTTTAGCTAAACTAAGCGTCCTACAGCGAAAAGGACAAAAATCTGTGATCACTAATAAAGTTCATAAAAAAATAAAATTTTTATATGAAAAATTAAAAACTAATTTTTAGCAAAACTAAGCGTCATACAGCAAAAATGACAAAAATCTGTGATCTCTAATATAATTCAGAAAAAGGGCTTTTTTATTAAAAAAATCGATATTTTATATGATAAACTAAAAAATCATTTTCTAGCTAAACTAAGCGTCCTACAGCTAAAAGGACAAAACTCTGTGATCACTAATAAAGTTCATAAAAAAATAAATTTTTTATATGAAAAATTAAAAACTAATTTTTTAGCTAAACTAAGCGTCATACAGCAAAAATGACATAAATCTGTGATCTCTAATATAATTCAGAAAAAGGGCTTTTTCATTAAAAAAAATCGATTTTTTATATGAAAAACTAAAAACTATATTTTTAGCTAAACTAAGCGTCATACAGCAAAAATGACAAAAATCTGTGATCTCTAATATAATTCAGAAAAAGGGCTTTTTTATTAAAAAAATCGATATTTTATATGATAAACTAAAAACTCATTTTCTAGCTAAACTAAGCGTCCTACAGCTAAAAGGACAAAAATCTGTGATCACTAATAAAATTCATTAAAAGGAATTAAAAAAAAAATGGATTTTTTATAGGAAAAATTAAAAACTCATTTTCTAGCTAAACGAAGCATCCTACAGCTAAAACGACAAAAATCTGTGCTTATAGACTTTTATTAAAAAATCGATTTTTTAAACTATGCGTCCTACAAGCAAAAGGGCAAAAATCTGTGATCATTTATAAAATTAAAAAAATATCCATTTTTTCTATGAAAAACTAAAAACTAATATGACGATAAGATTTATCAACAATTAAAAGGAATGCCTATGGGATCACCACCTTAAGAGAAATGCAGAACAAACCTAGAATAATAACCAAATATGTGGACAACCTCTTTGCTATTGTAAAAACTAACCTTGTAACGGAAACATTAAAAAAGTTAAATTCATTCCATAGTCATATCCAATTCACAATAGAAACTGAAAATGACAATAAACTACCATATTTAGATTCCATGATACAGAGAAAAGAAGAATTACTAAAACTTGACTGGTATCAAAAAACTACAGCTTCAAACAGATTAATAAATTTTTACTCCAAGCATCCCAGAAAAACTATAATAAATACAGCAACAAATTTCATCCACAGAGTACTTGACATTAGTGACGAGACATTTTATAAAAGTAATATAGATAAAATTAAAATAATTCTAAGCAAGAATGAATTTCCTCGAAAAACTATTAACGAACTAATTAAGCATGTCAAAAGTATATTCCGGGACTAACCGAAAGAATCAAAAAACAAATATTTACAATAACAACACATTTCAACTAGCAATGAAAACAGACAATTCATTGAGCAAATTATTTAGTAAAATGAAAGACAAGCTGAAAAAAGAAGACAAGTCCAATTTAATATACCAAATCAATTGTAATGGTGACGGATTAAATCCATGTAATAAATCATATCTTGGCACAACAAAAACAAAATTGAAAACAAGAATATCCTCTCATAAATCGGACATCAAAGCAACAGACAAACCAATAGAGCAAAAAACGGCGCTAGCGGCACACTGTGCCAGACACAATCACAAACCTAATTTTGAGAACGTGAGAGTACTACAAGAAGAGAACAACTACAAGAAAAGATTTACTCTTGAAATGCTTCATATAATTTCTGTACCGCCAAATGAACGATTGAACTATAAAACAGACACCGATAATTGTGCGCAATTGTACAGACATATAATAAATAAACATAAACAAAAATAAATTCAGTTTCTAATTGTCCGTTGAATGTAATAGTGATATATTTTTTTGTTTCTAACTATCGTGTTTTAAAATGTATGTACGAAATAATTTATGTATTATAGTGTTTGTTATTTATCAAATGTTTTTCTTGTTAAATAGATTTCCTTGATAATGGTTAGCGAAGCTAACCGAAATATTGGAATATAATAAAATAATTTTATAAAACAAAATATAAACGCTGTTTTTATTTTGGATGGACCTTTAGCCGAATTAACAACATCTTACACAAAAACTAAAACTTCATCTTCTAGCTAAAGCAAGCGTCCTACAGCGAGCAGGACAAAAATCTGTGATCACTATAAAGTGATTTTTTATTAAAAAAATTCGATTTTTTTATATGAAAAACTAAAAACTCATTTTGTAGCTAAAGTAAGCGTCCTACATCTAAAAGAACAAAAATCTGTGATCACTTATAAAAGTCATAAAAAAGATTTTTATTAAAAAAAATTGTTTTTTTATATGAAAAATTAAAAACTTATTTTCTAGCTAAACTATGCGTCCTACAAGCAAAAGGGCAAAAGGGCAAAAATCTGTCATCATTTATAAAATTAAAAAAAATCTATATTTATATGAAAAACTAAAAACTCATTTTCTAGCTACACTAGCCTCCTAAAAGCTAAAGGACAAAAACCTGTGATCACTTATAAAATTTATAAAAAGGGATGTCCGGCTAGATTGACAAAATACCCCTCGAGCGTCGGTCTTGACCGAAAGGTGTAAAAACAGTGACCAAATAGTTATTCATATTATACCATTCCAGCAAAAAATTATTGGGTTTTGGTTTTGCAGTAAAATAAAATTCATGTCTTTCAAAAGCGGTTATCATAAGAACATGTTATAAGCGCATTTGAGAATGCTATAATTATAAGACAATAATAACAAACTGCATTCTCTTTTGCTTACGAGGATTTATGTATTTAAGCGAATAAGTTTTATTTATAAAATTTAGTGAAACAAAGAGACCTCTCTCGCTTACGCGAATAGGTTTCTATAAAGAATTTGGTGAAGCAAAGAGACCTACCTAAAGCAGGTTGGAAGGGAGAGTCTATTTCTCTCTCCCTGTTTTTAAAACTGCTTTCAAGTAAACGTAATTTTTTGCTGGGATTGATTGTAACACAGAATTTCTTTATAGTTTCACTATTGTCGTATGGTCATATTGCTCAGCATTATTTACTCGCTGTAATTTTTGATGTACAACTATAATTCGCAAGTAACCTTTGTTTAAAAAAACCTTTATGTATATTTAATTTTTAAATGAAAAAGTTTAATTGCTACTTAAGTGGTTATGGTTTCGTTACCGAACATAAAAGTTTCTTAAATGAACCAAAAATCAATAAAAATATATAAAAGCTTAAAAAAGCTATTTACAATAAAACTACCTGCCTTGTAAATTTACCATTAATTAAACACTGCACAACTTTTTGCTAGGAAATAGCAAACATTTTATAATTATTCCAAAAAAGTTTTATTTGGTTTTATTTTCTGTTGAAACAAAGACATGGCTTTTTAGCCACAAGAAAAAAGAACTACCAACCATTTGCATAAATTGAACAATTTGAAGCTTAATCAATAAATCTCAAGTGGCAAAATGACCCTTTTGATTACAAAAACACTATGTAAATTTATTTACAGTATTTATTTACAATATTTACAAGCATTACAATATTTGCATATTGTTGGTTTCAATTTTGGGATTCTAGCTGAAAATTTAAAGTCTGCTTTAGTCATTCATGACTACAGTTGGCATGTTTTCGTTTAAACATTTTGGGAAAAAGTCTGTTAAAGTTTATTCATTGTTTTTTTATTTCAATTATTATTATACAAAAACTAAATTAATATACATTTATTGTCAAATAAAAATGGTTTTCTGGCCTTGACTTAAAGTACTTTTTTAGTATTTCGTTATATTTATATGTGTCTGTCAAACAAAACTTAATTACTTTCGCACAGTTAACGTAAAATTTATAAATACATATGTATGTATTTATTTTTTTTTTTCAAGTAGACTGGCAAATGTTGAAAGGTCGTCAACTGACAGGTACATAATTGCGGTGGATACTTCAACTAGTAACCGGAAGCAGGGTACTACTTCCCACTACTCTTCAAAAAATCATTCCACTACTCGTACAAAGTGGAATAACAAACCACGAAGTATGCATGACAAAGGGTAGTTTGGTGGCTAATATTCTAGCTCTAGATAACAGTTAACCTTAAGTTTGCATACAGTATTATCTTTGTAAAGAAGAGCTCTGTGGACTGGAGAAAGCCAAACGGAAAAGGGAATAAAATCTGGCAAGTGGTGGAGTGTTTAATGATGTAATCTACTGTAAGGGTTCTGGAGCTTAATTCTTGCAATGATGAAAGTCTGAAAACTTGAAAAAGCAAACTCAAATGGAAAGTAAGATATACTTCAAAAACTTCAGAGTCCTCTAAGTTAGTTAACTGTGCTTGTGATGGGGCACGACTATTAAACTAAACTACTAAAGAAAAAAACTCAACTGATTGCATTTCGTCTAAGGTTTAAAAATTTCTCCTTAATTTTTTGGCAAAAATACTTTTAGCTTACTTGAATGAGACTAACTTGCCTCGTAATTATGAATTTAACTAAGTTTATCTTTAAATATAACTTGGAATAGGTTTTGAAAATGAAAGAAAATTGAAGAAATCAAATTCGTAATATGGCTGTGCCTGATAGAGACCGAGATGGTAGCGACCATTGTGTGTAAATATCCAGCACTGGCTAGCAAAAGACTTAGGGTCACTGGAAGAAACATGTTAAATGTGGATGGGCAAATTGGACAAATGCTAGAAATTACAAGGAACTCCGATATGAGAAAGAAAGCTGACAGTTACTAGTCGACTGTGTGAATACACAAAAGTCAAGAGTAAAGGCTAGTGGTAGCACTTGACTCAAGTAAGGTTGCCGTAAACTACATATCAGTTGCCTATAACACTGGTCTGCAAAAAAATTCTTCCCTAAACATAAATATGTGGAAAATAGTGATCTTAACTTATTAAATTCATATCCGCTTTCAGTTTTCGCCTACCACGTACAAATTTTTTTTATGGGCATGGCTAATATTTTCCCCTAACAATGGAACCATGCTAACTTATTTATAAAAAACTCTTTAAAGGATTGTTGAATTTGAATAATAAAAAAATGGACGTTTTTGAAGGATTCTTTTTTAAAGCTGACATTTTTCAAGTCTTTGGATTTTATGTTAATTTTTGAAAATATCGTTTTTAAGAGATATTTTCTTAAAAAGTACTTTTTATGAAGGTACCTTTGTTTTGACAAAAATTTAAAAAAAACGTAAGGAATTTAATTTTATATAACATAAAGTATTCCGACAAGCAAATATAAAAAGGTTTAATGACTATTAAATAAGATGATCGCCATTTGTCTTTAACGGTGTCCTTACCACTTGTTTAAGCAACTTGTCTTATTTAATTATTTTCCTTTTATTCTTGATCGTAACTAATTTTTGGTTGTTTTATTTAATTTTTTGTTTATTTCTATTGTATTTTATTATACTCTAGTCTATCATAACAAATTAATGAAAAAAATATTTTTCCATACAGTTTTCTAATTGCAATTAAACATCAGTGTAGTAAGGAACATCGTTTTTTCTGACACTGTATATTTTTATATTAATTTAAAGTTTCTCAAAAAAGCCAACTGAAAAAATAAATTACTATAATTTATCATTATTTGATTAAATTTTCCTTTTGAAGCTTACCTTTAACTCGAGGCGTTTTTGAAAATAGTTCATGATTCTTTAATAAAGAAGGTTCGGGGTTATCCACACCAATAATAAATAATTACTTTAATTGGATATTTTTTCTGATACTTGTTAGTGTTCAATTAAAATCCTTCGTTAACTCTTAGCCTATCTGTCTACCACATGTCTTTATCTTTTAAGTTAAAATAGGTAGACACCTATAATTTTTGATTTTTGATAGAAGGCTGTAAAGTTATATGAAGGGTAAATAAGTTTCGGTGTAGCCGATTACAGTCTTGATATTTGATTCTTCCTAATTATATAGTGTTTCCCAATTATTTTTTTTTCGCATATAATTTTGTTATATTATTAATCTAATTCAATTAGCATTTATATGGGTTTTATGTTATAGAATAATTCACTTTGAATTTTATTTATATTTAGCGTATTTTTATATTTAATTTATATGTGAGACTAATATCCCCTGTGCGTGTGCAGCAACAGTTAAACAACTACTGTTATTCTTGTGAAATTAAGATGTTTTTATAAAATATTGTGTGCGCTCGTATTACATATCTTCTCTCAAATATGTTGCGCTGTTATATATAAAATATAAAAAATATGTAAAATAACATTGAAAGGAGTAAAGTTAAGAGTACAACCATAAGAGTTAAAAAAGGAGCAAATTAACTCCACAGCGAGAAATAGAGAGTAGAGTAGCATTTCTGTTGGAATATAAAAAATATGAAATGTTATGAATGAATAGATATTCTGTTACATACAAATAATCTTTTGTATTGGCATTTAGCGAACTCACATACTCTAACAACAAGTCCTTTAAACCGTATTAGCACTTTACATTTTCTTCTTGGATGAAGTTGTTAAATAAAAGTACTATAATAACAGTGTTACTAACTCTAACTCTAGTTAAAATCTACTATTTTGCCATCTACCATTATTTTTATCTAATGAATCAAAATATGCATATCGATGGTTTAGTTAGCAAATGTGCAAATTATTTTTGGGTTAACTTTTTTTAAATGTGTAAATTAATCTTCTTTAACTTTCCGTGAGTCACAACTGATATCTAGTTGATACAAGCGAAACCTACAAGCTTTTCCCCTGTACTGAATTTTAGGCTTCTTTTGTAAAAAAAAAGACATTATTTATTTTTAAAACTCTTTTAAATACTTTCCCCATATTTATAAAAAACAAAACTTATTTGAAATGTATTTTGAAACAACTTTTGTACGAAAAAAAAATAGTTCTAAAATAGGTTTCAAATATATTTTATTTTTTATAAATATGGGGGTTTATATTTAATATTGTTAGGCCCATTATTATAACTTGCCTTTAGCTAAAGTTAGGATTCTCTTGGAGCGATAAGTAGTTTTTCGTTATAATAATGAGAATAATGATCATTGCTATAACTTGTCCTTATAGTACGTGATAGTTAAAAGTGGTTTTTAGCTTACTTTTAATAACGAAAAACTATTTATCGCTCCAACAAAATCCTAACTTTAGCTAAAGGCAAGTTATAATAATGGACCTTAGTTATGTTTATAAACAAAAAAATTATTTTATTTTTTTCACAAGCATAATATAGAGTTTCCCAAGTACAGCAGGTAGATCTTAAGAATGTGTATTGTGGTCATAGTTGAAGGGTCCATAGTCTGGCCTGTTGAAACTTAATAGTTTTAACCCAACGAAAGAACTTCGCCCCCGTCGTACGAAACTGGCAGATGTTGGCAAAATGTTTACTTAACTTCCAAAAATAAAATTGTAGTTTTCTTGATGGATTTTTGTTTTAATTTTATTAGTTTGTATATAATTTTTAAACGACTCTTTTATATTTAAAAAATGTATATAAATAAATTTATTTATGTTAAGATCTTTTTACCTAAAATGTTATGCTGTACCAAGTTGCATTTAAATTTTAAATGAACAGTATTTTATACCCCTTTGGTACCACATGCTATCATAAATGCAAAAAAGAGATACATAAGAATAATAATCACATAAACATTTTATGCCGGAACATTTTTTTGTTTTCTTTTTATTATCAGGTCATACTTTCGTCTCACTTCATAACATTTCCTAAGATATATTGTGTTATTTTTTTTCGAATCTTGTACTGAATTATGCGCATTACTTGAAAGAAAAAAAATTCCATATTGTTTGCTTTTATTTGGGCTGGGCAGTTGAGTGTGTATTTCTTTTTAAAATTTTTGCTAAAAATTTTTTCTTAATATTAATTATTATGCTTATTACCCATAACATTCTGTATTAATAATATAATTTATTTATGAAACAAACGAATAAATATATGTTATACCCTGCGCACTATTCAACAAACAATTTTATTTATTTATCAACAAACAAAAAAGTTTATTACTTTTTGAATTTTGAAAATCTTATGATCTGTGCAAAATGGCATGTGTATTTTTGACAAAAATGGCATTTGTATTAAAGGCTTCTGCAAACATTTTGGTAAACTCGTTAAGCCGTGACAGTATAACCAACTTCCTAGTAGAAATGGTGGTAAGTGTGGTATATTGATTAGGACCATAAGTTATTTTAGCTTACCATATGAGTTTTGTTTTTAAATTTATTTCGGAACTAATTACAACATATATGCAATAACTCCAAAAGTTAAACAATAATACTTGAAAATACACACTAGACACGATATATAAATGCAGATGCATTTTTTTCTTATGCTTATACTGAGACAGACTTATATTTATTTTACAGATTTCTCCTCTTCCATTGCTATCGAAATTTTGCTGTTTATAGAAATTAAGGCTCAGAATGTGTTTAAAATAATATTGCACATCTTAGCGTATGAGTGTTAATTATGGCAACTAAGGCGTATGATTGTTGGAGTTGGTAAGGGCGTAGTTACGTATACATCAGGGATGGTAAATTAAATTTTCAAATTGTACCAACCAGCTTTTTAAATTGTGCTTTTCGAACAGAAATTGTACTAAATAATTTTTGTTTGTGAATTTAAATTTAAAATCAACCCATAAACGATATATTCGATGTGCGCATGGACACGGCATCAATACCGATGGTAATTTGCTTAACGGATCGAAATAGAAGAGATTTGTAAAATCCCAAACTAAACATGCAAATGTTAAACTATATTTAACACTACAATTTTAAAGTCGTCTGAGATTCTAATAAAATTAATTGAAGGACATTGGTGCTCTGATTTTTGGTTATTGCATTGGGACTGATAAAAGGAGTTGTCATAGACGTTTCATCTGTCAACGTTGCCCGGTATATCGTCCTTTTATATCTTCTCTAAACTATCGTTTTCAATGGTAACTGTGGTTCTAGTAAGAAAACTAGACGGCGGTATTTTTTCCTGAAAATATTTTTCAAGGTTTTACACGCTATTTTCCTTAAGTTCTAACATGGGTTAAGTATCTAATATACGTTAGATATAGACTGGATTGGAACAATGGGCATGGTACCTCCCATACAAAATGAAAAAAATATTATCCTGTATCTAGAGAATTGAATTAGGTAGCACCTTAGAATTTCGCACCAGTAATCTCCATATTAATGTACATACTCAAGCTAAACACAGGCTGAATTGCAATAGTGGGATTGGTACCTCCGATACAAAATGAAAAATTATTATCTTGGACATAGAGTACTATAATAGGTATGGTCTTGAAAGTAGGTAAAAGTAACTCTCACACCCATGCGAATACTCTAGAAAAACAATGGCATGATTGGGACAGTGGTCGTGGTACCCCCATAGAAAGTAAAAAAAATATTGTAGTGTATCTGGAGTACTGATTAAGTAGCATTTTGGAATTTCGCACCAGCAACCCCATATTAAGTACAAAGTTAAGCAGGCTAAATTGAAATAGTGAAAAATTCTTATCGTGTTTCTGCCGAACTACAATAGATAAAGCCTTAGGTAGACTATGCTAATGCACAAAGTCTACCAAAAAACAAACTGGATTGGGGCAGTGGGCGTGGTACCTACTATACAAAGTGAAAAAATCTTACCGTGTACCTGGAGAACTACAATAGGTAAAGTCTTGAAACTTTGCACAAGTAACCCTTAGAGTAATGTTCATTGTATAGCAAAGTACAGACTGGATTAGGATAGTGGGAGTGGTACCTTCCATAAAAAAAATTATTATTATTAATTATTAAGAAAAAAATGAGAAAATTTTATTTTAGACACTATCAGAATGTAATGCATTTTGTTAATCACTATATCCATCTTCATTCATCCTTTGCATCCAATTTGCATGGTGTTTAGTTGTAAACATCATCTATTTAACTTACCAAACTCTGATAAAGGATTACGAGAAAAGGTGTATTCAAACATCATCGTCAGTTCTTTCAACTTACAGAGAAATTTTAAAAATTTTTAAAATTTTATTAACACAAAAAACTACAAAAACCCTTTTTATATTTTCAATGTGGCAACATAACAACAAAAAATAGCTATTTTGAAAGTCAATATTTGTGTCGCAGTGTCAAAATCAAAGTAATTCTGTCTTTTGCCAGGAATATCTTTAATTGCATCAGCAGAAGAACATTAATAACAAATTGTTAAACCAGGTCGCCAAGTTTCAAGAAATGCTTCACAACAACATTCTTTACTAATAAAAAGCTATTTTGAGAAGTTTAAACTTCTAGAAAATACTTCCAATATTAATTGAATTTGGAATTCGAAATGAAAAGCAAAATATGCAATCACCTTTTCGACATGGTATATAATAATTTATTTATTATATAAATCATATCGACAACAAACAATAAATTTTGAAATTTTAAAAGAGGTTTCGAAATCGCTTTCGAAAAATATAATAAAAGATTGCAACATAGACAATAAACTTAAAATATCTATTTATAATTCTCTGATCTTTCAAAACAGATTATGCTACTAGATTAAACAACCCCAAAATTAAGTTGACGGGTCTCGGCGTTTTCGAGTGGCACCTCAAAATTTAAAATTTCACTTACAGTGTTATTTAATGGCGTTTTCTTTTCTGACCAAAATGTTGCATGTACATACAGTGTCTCACAGCTTATTTGATGCAGTCACATTTATTCGAAACAATTTTCAATATTTCGAAAAATATTAAGACTAGATTAAAAAAAAGAGCACACGCGTTTATTAATTTATATATTATAGATTTTATAAAAAAAATAACAAAAATATACTTCATTAACTAAATTTCTTAAATTAAAACAAATTCATTGCTTTTTTTAGGTCACAGCTTAAATGATGCACAAAATTTAATTTAAAGTTTAATTTAAAACTAAATTTAGCTTCTAATTTAAATTTTTTTCTATAACTAATATTTGGTGGGATATCCTTTTTGGTCTAGAACGGCTTTTAGGCGAGATCTCATTGATTCTACCAACTTTTTTGTGTAATTGGGACTAATTTTGCCCCATTCCTCAAGAAGTGCATTTTTTAGGTCGGATGCGTTGGAAATTGTATGACTTCGGATGTTTTTTTCGAGCACAGACCATATATTCTCTATGACATTGAGATCTGGACTCTGAGCAGTATGCGGGCAGTTCCAGATGAGCCAAGTCTTTACTATGCCTGAAGTGTGCTTGGGATCGTTATCTTGGTAGTATCTAAAGGAATCTTTAATACCAAGTTTTTCTGCGCTTTGTAATAGATTTCCCTTCAGCAGATCCAGGTACATGTTTTTATCCATGTTCCCCTCAATGAAGGCTAAATTTCCGACGTATGAAGACGACATACAGCCCCATACCATTATATTGTTATCACACATATTGTATCAACATATTTATCAGTAACGATTTTGGTAGAAGATCGATATTTGAATATCTTTCACTCACTCAATATGGGCCTCGATATACTGATTGGTAATGCGCTTTTTTGATCAGTCTGAGGGTTATGGGTTCATCCGTCTTTTCAGTTTTAAAAACAGAAAACAAAACAATAAAGTGTACTCTTAGGGAAGAGGGAGCAAAATCTTTACATATTAGCGAAAAAATCAATTTTAGCCAAAACTACATTCGCCAAATATCATATTTATGTAAAACGTAATTTTTAATTTTATTTTTTTATACATTATTCTTTTCTTCCTTTTTTTCCTAAATCCATTTTTAATCGTTAAAAACTAACTTAATTGCAAAATGGATGAAGATGTCAACAAACGTAGAGGTCATGTGCACCAACATAAAAATATTCGTACACAAAAAAATGTAAATTGGAATGTACATAACCAGCCAAAATGGAAATGTTACCTTGCTTTTATCAATCTTGTACTTTCTTTACGAGTTTCAATCAGTAGGAGCATTTCGTTAGTTACTTGTACCACCTTTTAGTTTCATATGCAAAATTTTTTAACTAAAACAAATAATTTGGAATCCTGATATAAAATACAAATCTTTGACGCAGAGAAGGGACTTGTGAAAAGAAAATTTCCATAAAGAAAACTGTTGTCGACAAACTGTCTCGACCAATCTGCCCTTCATATCTGTCTAAATCTGTTTTATATGTATCCTATTCTATCAACGCCTTCTTTCTTTTCTATCTCTTTCTTTTCTATCTCTTTCTTTCCCTCTTTCCTTTATCATTTCTTGTTTTTATAGGTAACACAAAGGGACCAACATTGGTCACAAGTGAGCTGCATTGAGACTGCCTGCTTAACTTAACCTAACCTAACTAGAATTATTACGAACCTCTCTTTTTCCTAAGTAAAAATAAATGTTGCATCAAAAAAAAATTGGTCGGAGTGTATATTTCTATTAATTAAGAAGTTTTATTTATTTACATATAAGTCGTAAAATGACCCAAAAATCTCATTTACATAAATTCCTAATTTATTACGAACAAATAAACTAAATAAGGTCATTGATAAACAGTTTGGGGTTGTATGTAGCATAATAAAATTTGGTATACATATGTATATATATACACTCTCACCATTTGAAAAACTCAGTTTAAATCCACAAAAAATGTGTAAATTGAAATAGTAAAAGGGCAAAATAGTATTCATCTGTATGTAGATGTAAATGTAAATGCGTTCATTAATTTATTTGAAGATTTAATACGGTTGTGTAGTATTTTCGCTTATACAATACCAAAGGGATTTATGTACTTAACACCGCTTATAGTTTTTTTTTTTTCAACATAAAAGTATATTTTGTTTATATTAAAGAAATAAAAAAAAAATAAATTTTATTTTAAATTTTTGTGCAGAAATAGGACAAAATTTGTTTCTGATAAAGGTTTGTGATAATTTGTGGAAGCAAGTCAAAATAATTTTTATTGAGGATCATTTAATTAAAAACATTTTAGTTTGTATAAATGCTCCTATCGGTCAAAAATAATCGTTTCCTATTGACACACAAATGAAAGAAATGCAATTTGTATGCCACGCTTGACATTTGGACAGAAACCATAAATAAATATAGCACATTTTCTGCAAAAAAAAAAGAAAACCCCTATTATATAGCCGACTTGGGGGATGTTAATTACAGCTTGTAATTAATTACACATGCAATTACTAAATTATACGTTTTTTTTTTCATAATTTATTTATTGTATCTTCAATATTTTTGAACTAACAATAATTACTCGTATCTTAAGTCTAAAACAAAATATTATTTTTAAGTCCAGCCAGTGCTAGACAAAAATAATGTTTGTTTCACGGATTTTGCAATCATTTGCGGGTCATCCCTCTAATGTACGGCCAAGAAAAGCAGTATCTCTTCTTTTTAATCGAATATAACCAGGTTCATTCAGCATGTTACGCTCCAAAGGGTTTGGATGATATTCAAGCCCCTTTAGATATGTGACTGCATGTTTCGCTATTTCTGCTTTAACTGATGGCGATCTAAAATTTCAATTTTGTCTTCTAAAGAAATGGCTTTACGTTGTAATTTTTTATTTGTAATTTTCGACGTCTTCTTTTAGAGATGGATTGATAGTTCACAAAATGTTACCACATTTCAATTGCTCTAACAAGTAAAAATGCTTGTATGCACAAAAAGGGAATTCCTCTAAATTTTTGATATGAAAATATTTCGGAAAACTTAAATTTTACAAATAAAATCTCAGCTAAAAAGATTTTGAATCGTGATAAATGGAATAATATCGTGTAAAAAAATATTTTTTTATTTTCAAACCGTGTAAAAACAGAATTGGGTATACTTGTAATGTGTAATTGAAATGTAATTTAATCTCTCCATGTATCCTACATAGTCCCAGATTACGCGGGCGAAGATTTGGAAGAAAAACATTTTGAATTCTCTTTTGTGTTTTCATTTACGTTCAAACGAACGAACATTTTGTCGGAAACATTTTTTTTATTATTGAACAGTGTCGGTATCTGACAATGTATAAATTTTATCTCCGACGACAAAATTGTAACAAATCAGCAAATTGCACCAAAGTTTGGCTCGCCATTTAAATGTAATAAATCATTATACTAAGGGTATTCTACTAAGATATTTTAAAGTTATGATAATTGACCTTGCTTTTTGACATACTGTTTTTGTGTTGCTAATTTATGTATTAACAATTAATTTGCCAAAATACCTATTTTATATGCAAAATTGTGGTACAGTTTTACCAAATTTGGTAAAACTGTACCACAGTTTTACCAAATTTGGTAAAACTGTACCACAAGTCCCAATACTCTTATTGAATATTATTTTATTGAAATTTCAAAAAGAAAATGTCAACAAAGCGTGTCGCCGAGTACCGAACACCAAAACGATATTCTCTTCTC
Organism: Phasia obesa; assembly: GCA_949628195.1. Taxonomy (NCBI): domain Eukaryota; kingdom Metazoa; phylum Arthropoda; class Insecta; order Diptera; family Tachinidae; genus Phasia; species Phasia obesa. The sequence continues at coordinate 48,689,901 of OX451217.1, forward strand.
CACCCGTAATCTGGGTTGTCAGATTTATTTTTACCTAATTTGCCAAAATCGAAGTGAAAAATCGCCAAAATCGCCAAAATGGTTTGTTAAAATTTTTCTCTAATACATATATACAATATTTTTTAATTTCGAAAATATTTTTTACAAATCACAAAAAATAAATTTAATCGAAATATCTAAAATTCGCCAAAAATAGAAAAAAAGTCGCCAAAATATATAAATATTTTGTTTTTTATTTACAATGATTAGTAGACACGAGACAGGTAAAATTTCGACTTAAAACAATGAAAAATTGTGGTTATTATAATAAATGGAGACCTGAGCATACCCACATTAAGGTATTCGTTATAGTGTTCTTATTTAGAATATGTTTTATAGGGATTAAATTTATTAAATATTACTAAAAATCAACAGATGTGTGCCACATGCCCTATTTCAATTCATAAAATTATAGCACGTTTTCACAGTCAAGTTTTGGTGGAATTCCTTATTGAAATCGATCTTTCTATACAGTAATTAACAGCATATAAATTTAAAAAATTCCAGTTTTTCTTTAAAATTAATCACATAATTTGTAAAAAATATTCCTTCAACTTAGAGTAAATAACACGAACTTAATCCTTACTTCAAAACTTCCTTTGTATGTAAAAAATAAGTATAAAAAATTCATTGGAATTACCAGCACATCAAATATAAAACTAATGTAGCTGCACATAATTAGATAGAACATAATATTTTTTATAATCTTTCTAAAACAAAAGTTTATATTTTCTACATTATATTTTCTACATTTTAAAATCGAAAGATGCTTAAAATCATCTTTAGAAATTAAAAACATTTTTAAATATGTTTTTGGTTTCCAGAAGTAAAATCATATTTAAATATGAAAAACAACTTTAATTTCGAAAAATCGCCAAATATTTTAAAAATCGCCAAAAAGTTGCCATGTCGCCAAAAAAGTTTAAAAATCGCCACGTTTGGCGAGAAATCGCCATATCTCACAACCCTGCCCGTAATATGCTACCATGTTTCCCTTTTAAATGGGCTTTTCTTTCGCCACGAAAGAACTCTAATAAAATCATAATAGTGCCAACAATGTGAAAGTATAATCGCACCTGTTCATAATTTGTTTAAGGTAATTAACCCTCAGATAAATAATGCCTATATTAATCACGGTACTACTTTTGGAAAGGGATATGAGTATAGAAGACAAATGGTTAGAGAGATAGTAAAAAGCTTCACTTTCGGCATCAAGGCAATTATTTTTATTTATTTTAAAACATTGTTATGTTATGTTTATTTTAAAACCGTGTTGCAGCGCCTCTGGTTTTATTTAAGGGCGGTTTACTACAAGTAATACGACATGTCAAATTTTTGTGTAGAAGAGTACAAGTAGTATCGTCTAAACATAATATGTAATGAAACTGTCCGACATTGAGAGAAAATACGGATGGAAATTTCACAGTCTTACGCTCTTTTTATGTTTTGAAATTTTTCAAAAACTATTCTACTTCATTAGATCAGGGTTTGCGTTTTTCTTATTAATGCTAACTTTTCAAAGGTAAAACTCGTCAAAATAGCAGAAAACCACTGAATATAGTGCAAAATAGATCCAGTTGGCATCACAAATAAGTTTGTAAACAATAAAAAACTTTTGTCAAAAGAACGTGAACATTTTTTAATTTTGTTTTAGTTGTTGGTTTCTAGTTTTTTTATCAACTTCATTTTATTCAACACCAATGGTGTAAACGTAAGAAAAAAACCATACGATTTTTAATCTCTATTTTTTCATACGGATTGATTTTCATTTTATTTTCTCTTAGATTTTACGTACGTAAAGTTTTACTGTCTAAACTGCCCTTTAGGCGTATTAATTTGAAGCTAGAATATCCAATTTATAATTATTTTACTTCGCCGGCGATTTAGTGCTATATGATAATACTGGCGAAGGATGATGCTGGGATATGTACTTTTATGAATAGAATTAATACATATCAGTGTTGGGATCTGACAGTGTTTAAATTTTACCGCCCCATTGATAAAGTTGGACAATATGAGCATCAATTTTTACCAAAATTTAGCTCCACATTATTCTATTTTAATGTGGAGCTAAATTTTGGTAGAAAAACAGATTGAGGTGATACAAAAACGTTCAAACACTGTAGTTCAAAAAAGTCGTAACTAAATGACTTATTACTTATAAATAAAAGGGTTGTCAAAGTAAGTAGTAAAAATTCTGAAGATAAATGAAGATTTGAAATTTAGTTAGTTCCAGTAAGGGTTGGAGAACTATGAAATTAGAAATGTTTATTATTGTATGTAAAAATATTGATTAAATTAAAAAAATTATGTAATTAATTTTATATAAAACTAGGTGTGCCGGCCACTTCGTAAGCGTCCTTGCAACATTTTGCTCGATTTTTCTTTGTAAGCAATCCACACCAAAGACCCTTTCGTTTTTAGTTTTTTTTTTCTAGAGAAGTGTGATACTTCCTTTAGTACATAAGACAGATGGTTAGTGTTATAGTAAAGCTTTGCTTATGGCAACACTGCAATTGCAAATTGTGATTATTTTCGCCGGCGATTTACTGCTATGTGGCGAAGGCGTTTTTAGTTCCGCCTTAAACTATGCTGCATATCAGTTTATGTATTTTTTTACTTTATAAAAAATAAAGTATTCAACTGTGTACTTTCACTGTTTTTTCTCGACTTTCTCTTAGAAATAAGATATTTTTGCAGAAAAAGAGTATCCTGTATTGGGATCAGGATACTTTGGTATCACCTCAAAAAATTTTGTAAAAATCCATCCAGTAGTTTTTACGTGATGTGAACGCAAAAGAAAAGCAGACAGACAGACGGAAATGAGTTACTATTTTATTATATGTATAGATTGTACTAAAAAATCATGATGTGTACCAGTGTAACACAAATGTGTCTATTGACGCCTGCAGCTGCCTTAGCTATCAGCTCGTTACTATGCCCATTTTATAGATTCCTAAATTATAAATGCAGTATGACTAATTTTTCTAATATGCCCCATAGGATTTATTTTTATCAACTGTCTTGGTAGACGAATATTTTAAAGTACATCTACAAAAATGACTATTTGATTCGATTTATAAGGGGATAAAATAATTTGGCCTCACTTTAACATCAATAGCGAGCGGCAAGGAACTGTGATTTCCAATTATTTGAGGCTATAATGAAGTTAAATATTTGCTAAAAACATGTTGTACCAATAGAACGGTGTTATATCAAACAGATAGTCAGATAATCAACTACACAAATGAAATGTTTTCCAACGAACAATAGCAGCGAATAGAATTTTACAGTTTATTTCCTTTATTTGCTTTATATTTTGTAAATTTTTCTATTTCAATTTTAAAGAAAACAAGAACATAATTTCGATGGCAAGCTCAACCCAACAGTATAATCGATGTGTGGTGATCAAATTCAAATTGACTTATTCAGTCAATATTCATTTCTATTCATCCCCATTTAAGAAAAAAAACCTTAACATCCTTTTTCTATTTTTGAATTCTGTAGATTTGTTTCGTAGTGCAATTAAAATCCTAAACCTATGGCCTTGTGGTTAAAGCAGCATATCTACCACATTTACGTAATCTATTATAAGTTATTAAGCTCTTAATTACAATTATTTTCATCTTAACACATTATATCCCTATTTGTGGCACATTTTAACTGTTGCAAACAGAAATTCTAGAGTCCTCGTATATGCATATACGAGTATTTATAAATAATTATTTATAGATAGAATAAATTTAGCTTGTTTTGTTCAAAACTTTTAAAATTATTTCTCATTTTATTTTAACTATTTCATTTCATATTCTATTTCTCATATTAATTTTCCTCTTTTTTTCATATTCTTTCTAGTTCATTAATCAAAAAAGGATTTCTGTTATAAAAGCAGTAAAATATGTTGAACAACTATACTTGCAGCTGCACATTAATAATGCTCTCGTGTTGTGCTTGTTGCTTCTACTGCTGCGGATATTAAAATTGCAAATTATTGTAGCATAAGTTAAATATAAAAGGTAAAAGAAAATGAAAAAGAAAATTATAAAAACCTAGAAACATACCATTAGAATGCAAATGTACACTGAAAAGAGAAAAAAAAGAAAAAAAATTAATTAGAATTCAGGAATTTAGATATAGAAACATTTAATGTAAGGAATTTAAATTATGTGTTATTTCGTAATCCTTATCTAAACATACTTTCAAAGACTTTAGAAAACTTATCCACATAAATTAAAATTTTCGCTGTTCTTCTTCTTTTTTTCTTAGTGTAAAAAACATTTTAAGTGTTATAAGGAATTTAGAAAAATGAAAGCCGTTTCTGTTTTCTCCTTACAGCTTTTTTTTAAAGCCACGCTGTGCATATAAATTGGACCAGCAGAAACAACTACTAGAGAAACTTTAATGGATGCATACAACTTTAATTAGTGCAATAGGTACGCCGTTCTAGCGAATATAATTAAGAGTGAAACAATATACGTTGCAATAGATATACAACCTACCTACCTATTACTCTACATACATATACTAAATGATCGGGTATCCAATGAGTTAAACAACAACAGAAACAAAAAAAACGAATGAGCGAAGAAGGTTATGAATAGAATTTTTCTAATGAAATAAGAATAAGTTTAGTAAGTGTTTCAGTGCAAAATAAGTTTTTAATTTTTACACTCTCGTTTAGAAAGATGTGTAAATATTTTGTATAAATAAAACTTTAGCATTATGTATAGTATATGTGCCCGGAGAGATAATAAGTAATTCGCTAGTTTATAAGCCTCTTCAAAATTTGAGTCATTTACACCATTACACACTGTGTAATTTTTTAAGTCATGGCAAAATAACCATATACGGACACCACTACGTGATAAAAGACCAAAAAAAAAGACCCCTGTCTCCCAGTTTTGCCCAAAGTCCTCCAGGTTTTTTTTTATGGGCCCTCAAAAATGTGGGGCCTCGATGTCATTTTTGCAAAAAAATGATCATTTACTCAAGCTCATATTTTGCAAACCGTTTGGAATTTTGATATACTCTCTGAGGCAAAGTTGTAGCTCTTGTCATAAAGAACAAATTGTAAAATCAAAAAAACTTCATATTCAAGGTCAAAATCGCAAAAAACTTTAAAAAAATTCAATTTTTTTTACCTTTTTTCCCCTGTTCAGGTCAATAAGTAGCAAACCGTTCAAAATTCAAGGAAACAATCAAATACAAAAATGAACCTAAGATCTCAATAAACAACTTTCTAGAACATATGAACTTCCTAGGAATGATTCTTAACACCGTTTAGGTAGCGCTTAGGTAGCCGCAAAAGTAAAAATTTTCCCGAAAATTTTTTATTTCCGTATATGGTTATTTTTTTCCGTGTTGCACTGTGTTATAATCCCTAATAAAAAGTAGTTTTCAGCGAAGTTTTTATTATATACCGTATTATATTTCCTTGTATTCTTTTTTTTCAGGCAAAATCTCATTTGAAATAGTAACGTCATAACACCACTTAGAGCTTACCCCCAGGGGTTCCAATTGTCACTGCAGGAATGGCAAATGCTTTGACTCGGTTCACTCGGGGAAAATAGGGGCACCAGACGCTAGGGTTCCTAGAGCCTAAATCTGAAAGAAAAGGTCTGTGTGTTAAAACATACGGGTCCTCTTCGAGGCCCGACCAGTGCCCAAAGGACTGGTACCACGTGAATCGGTGGCCCCACAGAGAGCCTATCCTCTCTGTGACCGGTTATTGGTGAGGTCCCCTTCGGGGGTACACGTGGTGGTTGTGGTTTAAGATCGATTTATGTAGGTAAGGTGCAAGGTCGATCAAGTGTGCTGTTGCACTCTCAACAGACGGAGTTTGGATAGTCTCCAAACCCCTAAGCAAGAGGTTATAATGTGGATCTAGTCTTGCCTTGGAAAGGCTTGCCATATTATATAAATTGCTACTCATTGTGACTGTATCACACACAAAAAGCGATTGGTGGCAATCGTAAAGTGTTGTTATATTACACAATGGGGGCGCTAGTCTACGCCTAAGTTTCACTCGGTGGTAAGACCACCGTGAGGTTAGGCCGAGTAGGCAGGTACTCACGTTAATCTTGTCCCACCACTTAGAACTTTTGTATTATTCAATCCTACTCGTCTCCGTATGCACTCTTACTGGCAAAAATAACATGTGACGAAAAGTTCTCGTTATATGGTTTTTGCTGTTTTTTTTTATTTTCAGTGAAAAAAATCCATACCTCATGGAAACAGATATTTTTTGGTTATATTACATAAAGAATAAAAGTCAAAGGTCAAAGATATGACTTGTAGATGTCAATAGGGGAAAAAGAAAAATCTTTCTGTAGAAGTGACATCAAAAATTGAAGTCGTAAAGTCATAATCGCATTCCTGCGCAATAACTCGGGATATGGTAAAAGTAAAGTTATTGCGAACGATTTATGAAGGCAATAAATAAAAAAGAAAAAACCACTACTCAACGTATTTAATAAGAATATGTTCAGGAATTTTGCAATGGTATTTAATTCAGGAATGAAAAAGTTAGTAATCATGGCTCTATACCGATCACCATTGACTGTAACGTTTTGGCCACCATCGTTTTTGAAAAAGTACGGAGCAATGATTCCACCAGCCCATAAAGCGCACCAAACAGTCAGTTTTTCTGGATGTAACGGTGTTTCGACATACACTTGAGGATTACCTTCACTCCAACTGCGGCAGTTTTGTTTGTTGACGTAGGCATTCAACCAGAAGTGAGCTTCATCGCTAAACAAAATTCGCTTATGAAAATCGGGAACAACGGTAATCTCGTTTTGGGCCCATTTGCACGCGTTGTTCATGCGTGAGTCTATTTATGATAAATTGCCAAACCAAGCTGAGAATAAATCACTTGAAAGCTGTTAAATCGGTCACCATCTTGAAAAGTAATGCCAACTTAAAGTTCTATACCTCTATAAAAAACACGCTTTATATATATAAAATTAAAATGTAATGTAATATAGTCATATTATATTTTAAAATGTTATTTTTAAGTTAGACAATAATATGATTCCAACATAACAATATTATTATTATGTTAATAACAAAAATATGGTTTGACTACAACCTCATCATATAATAATATGACTCTTAAATTATGGTTAAACTATGGTTACGTGTGTTCTTTTTAGGTGCATTTTAAATTGTATCAATATATAGATAATTGTATTTTACTCGAATTTAGAATTGCTACACAATCATAAGATACATTTGTCGAAACTACTATTACTCCCCCTTACTTTAGAGCATTTTGAGTTACAAGCATTTGCTCTCATATAATATGTCATTCGCAAAAACCCTTCAGATAATAATAAAATTTGTACAAACCATTCAGAAAAGTAACAAGCATAACAAATTTCATTATGAAAAACTTTTTATGTTTACAACTCAATTTAAGTTATTTTATTTATTATTTAATTTGAACTTAATTCTTCACTGATGTACATGCAAAAAGCATAAAATTAATCAACAACAACAAAAAAAACTTCAACAACATTATAATTTTTTCTGATTTTTATAACGTTGTGTGCAGTGCGGTTGATTGGTTATATTGCGGCTATCAATCGATAATTTTTCTTTTCTACATGTGGGTTATTTTCAATTGAGTGCATCGAAATGTAAAAACTTAGTTCCACCTATGCTCATCCCAACTTTATTTCCCGAAGCATGATGATGTTGTTTCTACGTGATTGTTTTACAATTAGATCAATCAAATGCTTGTTTGTACTAAGAAATGCAATCCAAATTCTAATAATACACATCAGGCGGAAATAAATAAAAGAAATAAATACAATTAAAGTGATGATTTATTTAACTGGTCATGCATATAATAGAAACTAAATATTAAGTTTTTACTTAAAAGCAGAGAAAGAACATCATTTACAATTTTAAAAATAATAAAACTTTCATTATAAACATTAATAAAATACAAAAACGTCATACTTGTTGTCTGCAAATATGAATCAGCAGAGTACTAAGCATAGCTCATGTCTGTACCGTTTTTATTTTATTTTCGTATCATGAATTAAATAACTTTTCCTAGAATTAAATAATTTATCTTTTTGCATGAGAAGAGAAATGAAAAGCAGACCAATAAATAAGGTCTAGTCTATGAAAGCTCAAGGTTAATTTTAATTTATTTATAAAAAATGCAACCATTTCAACATTTGTAACTACGCCTATCTGACTCTCTTAATAAACAATGCCGAAAGACCGTATCTAGAACAAAAATTATTTGAAAGGAAGCAATACCAAAGCTGACTAATTTCTTTGAGCTTTTATTAAAACACTTTCTTTTATCAGTGATGAGTACACATTTCGGACGATAAGATAGACCAAAAATTGTTGTTCATCACTGAGAAATCTATAAATCTATGCATATAATAAAATAGTAACTCATTTCCTTCTGTCTGATTTTCTTTTGCGTTCGCATCACGTCAAAATTATTGGATTGATTTTAATAAAAAATTTGTGAGGAGGCACCTCAGTATCCTGGTCACAATATAGGATACTTTATTTCGCAAAAATATCTTAACATTTATGGAGAAAAAACAGTGAAAATACGCTTTGAGGTATAAAAGTTCTGCTTAGTACGGCAGCTTTAATTTTTGAAAGTGGGATATTTAAAATTCAAAAGCCGCTGTGATAACTGATTAGTAGGGCATCCTTGATTTTTAAAAGTGGGTTATTAAAAACACAGATGGCGCTGACAAAATATGAATTACCTACTGCCAAAAAGTCAATTGAATAAAATTTGTATTTGATTTGTATTTTTACTTTGTGGAATTACATTGTTGCAAAAATTCAATAGAAACGAGCGGTTGATTTTCTATAATCGGGACTCTACCAGTTGTTGTTACAGAATTTTCTTAAGTAGCTCATATACATATGTACAGAGGTTGTGAGTGACCTGTACCTGAACGATGATTTGTAGATAAGTTAGAAAGTGTTAAACCAAGTCAATAATAGTTATTTATAAAAAGCTGAATAAAGTGTCTTTAAAATAAAATAATTAACAAAACAATTTTTTTAAGTCGCATACGTGTTGTATTATTTGGTTATTTTGTGAAATACATATTTAAATACTTAGGTAATTATGTGATTACATTATTTTTGTTATTTAGCGTTAATTTCTAAAATTGGGTAAGAATACTACGACTTGAGTGTGGCTATAAAATTCTGTTATTGTTAGTTTCTTCTTAGTTTAGTTGCATTTTTCTTTTATAAGTACTACTTTATAAAAGTAAGAGTTTTACAATTGGTGTGGAATACTTTCAAAGCAAAATCGAGTAAAATATTGTCAGGATGCCCGCGACGTGGCGGGCATAGCTAGTTGAAAATAAAAAACTAAATTTCAAGACATAATTTTCTTTAACTTTTAAGAAACTTTACAATCCTCGTTTCCTGTTAATATGACCCACTTTTTTTTAATCTTCTAACTCAATTCAAGTCACCCAATTTGTGTCCCAAAATTTATTAAACAGTTTTATTTGTATGTATTATTGTGAGCGTGGAGTAGAACTTCTTTAACACTTACATGAGTAAACTTGTATTAATTTTTCATTTCATCACTTTGGCTTTCGCCAAGTTTTATTCACTTCATTTTATCTTGTTTCGTGTTCAAGTAGCTCTGGATGTGTCAAAAGTAATTAATTTTTTGACAACACATTAACTTAATTAGTTGAGGAAATGAAAAAGAACAGACTTAACAACAATCCTACGAACAACTATTTACACAGTATTAAAGAAAATTAAAGAAGAAACAAACAAATAACATAAAGTTCTAAAAGTTTTACAAATAAATAAATACATTTTCTTCTCCATATTGGTGCTTTGAGAAGGAGAAGCATGTCAAATTAAATGCTGTTCAAAAGTTGTAAAACTTACCATTTATTTTAAGTTTAAAACTGTCATGGAAATAACAACGAGTTTCAGCACAGATAAGATTCTAACAAATGGCAAATGATGGATACAATTTATCTACTCTCAAATTAAGTGGCAACAGAAAATTATTTAGATTGCAAAGAAAACCTAATACTTACATCAAAATACTAATTGCTCTATATTCACTATAGTAGTTTTTTTGTTTCTTTCTATTTTCTTTCTTTTCTTTTCTGACAAATAAACTAATCGAAAAACTTTTTATAAAGTTTCATTTTAAAACAGTAAAGGAAAAAACATAAATGAACAATAAATTTAAATTTACTACTGTTTCAGCCCTTGAGATAAAACAATAAAACGAACATGTTGCACCATTTTAATCATCTTACAAAAATGACATTTCTGTGACCCTCATAAAACACAACATTAATAAATTAGCAACATTGAAACAAGAAAAAATAAATTAAAAATTAAAAAAATGTCTTAAATAACATTAAACAGACTTTTGCAGATCGTACAGCAATAAATTCATTTTGATCTTTTTATGGAACTTCACCTGGTAGGCATAAGGGTATTGCTATCTGTAACTGAGTGTACTATCAGTATTTCGACTTATATCTCTTCGACATGGCGACCGGTAATAAACTCCTATATAGGTCTCTGCTAGAAGACAGGTTAAATAAAGTCGAGGGATATCTGGATACCTGTTTACCTTCAGTTTTAATATATGCTTATCTGAATGGGTTTTGATAAATCTAACAGAACTGTGAGAATCCGTCAGGGATGATCAATAAAATCCATAAGATCATTAGCCGAAAAAAATTCAAGGAATTAAAATTTTGATAAATCAAACAGAATGGTGAGAATCCGACAGGGATTCTTTACCCTCTCAAGAGGTGAAGAGATTAGTCTTGGAAAAAAATCCGGTTTTTATCGATTGGAAGAGAAAAATAAGAATGTGCCAAAAGACAGACATTGCTTTTGAAGCAATAACCGCTCGACAGAAAATCCAGAAAGTTGTTTGAACATAATCGAGTCCCTCGGGGGTACCAATTGTCATTGCAGTACATTTTCAAATGCCTTGACGCGGTACTCACGGAGAAAATAATAGGAGCACCAGACGCTAGGGTTCCTGGAGCCCAAATCTGAAAGAAAAGATCTGTTGTTTTATAACACGGGTTCTCTTTGAGGCCTGACCAGTGCCTGAAGGACTGGTACAACGGGAATCGGTAGCCCCACAGAGACTCTCTCGTCTGTCTGAACGGTTATCGGTGACGTCCCCTTCGGGGATACACGGGGGTTTAAGAGCGATGTATGTAGAGTAGATGCATTGTGGATCAAAATGTGCTGTTGCATTGTCAACAGAAGGAGTTGGATAGTCTCCAACCCCTAAGCAAGAGGTTAGAACATGGGTTCATAGCTTGCCATGTTCTAAAAATTTCTGCTCACTGTGAGTGTGCGACTCACCTAATTCGCTTATCGTGCCTCTTTCACAGGACACGTTATCGTAGGGTGTGCCGTTACTACACAGTGGGGGCGCCAGTCTACGTCTTTGTTTCACTTGGCGGTAACACCTCCCGTCGAATTAAGGCCCACAGCTAGGCATCAACGAAAATCTTGACCACATCTGAACATAATCGAGCTGCATTAAGCCGAATAACTGCGTTAGGGATAGGATATTGAGACTTCAAGTATCATGAGGAGAAAATCGGGCAGACACATTAAATGTGAATTCTTTGGAGGACCAGAAACTTTTTTATAATGAAGAATTTAGACACAAAAAAAAATATTTTCTCCAGTTAAAGGTTTTAATTGGTTTCAGATTTAATTAAATAATTAATTGATTCAATTACTTTTTTAATCAGAAAATTTTCTTCTGTTTTAAAAATATATATATATTTAAGACAATTAAAAAATTAATTGAAATTTAATTTAAAACTAATTAAAACCTTTAATTGGTGCAACAAATTTTTTCTGTGTAAAGTCGACATCATGGACTTTCCAGGTGTTAAAAGTGACCCACATAAAACTCTTATGTGATTAAACTACACATGTTCGAAAAAAGTATCCTAAAAACCTGTCTGCTTCTTTACTAAAGTTTCAAGCATTAAACCATTCCGTCTAGTAATTTGGAAGTAATATATTTCGTAACACAAAAGTTTTAATACTCATTCTCGGTATAGCATTAACAAAAACAATTTTTTTTATTTTAAAACTTTTTTATAGTAATTCCTACGTGCAAATGTATGTTTTCTTGTTTGCAAAATAAGAGTAAAGCTTAGTAAAAAAAATAAAATCATTAAAATTCAATCATAAAATCGTTTTATATTCACAGAAAAGAAGTTTTCTCTACATGAAATAAAGTAAGAACTGACAGATGTTATAAAAACTAGTTAAAGACAAAAATATAAAAGCGGGCCAAAAGGCACCCCATATTTAAAAATATGCAAGTTATTATGCAGATTCCGAGATAGGATAGCCAAATTTGTAAAAGGTAATTGTAATTTTAAAAATGCAAAATGTAGAATCAACAATTTGGTATTTGTGTTTTATTTAAACCTAATTACATAATTTATTTAGTAGCTAGCAGTGGCCGCCACTTCGTGAGCATGCTTGCAACATTTTGTTCGATTTTGGTTTGAAAGCAAGCAATCCATACCAAAAACCCTCACTTTTTCAGTGAAGCCTTAAACCATGCTTCAGTTATGGTTATGTATTTATTTTATAAAACAGCGCCATCTGTTAGTAATTAGCGCTTTAGATATGATTTATGTACTTATTTTACTACTAAAATAAATGCTTACTTTCACTGCTTTTTTCCCACTTTCTGTTGGAAATAAGATAATATTGCGGAAAAAAGCATCCATAAGTTTGATAATTTAAATATATTTTTTGATTGCTCAGCAAAAAAAAAATATATTTATATTAATAAATAAAAATATTTTATTTTACTGAAACTTCTGGACATAAAATGTGAAGGCTAATAGAAGCCCAATACTAAATATTAAAGCTGTGACAAAAACTCCAACAAACGCATTTTATTACTTTTTACTATCTATTTTTCGCTACACTCGCTCTAACTTACGGTCGCAGTTTTTTACTTACATTTTTCTTAGTAGTTTTTTTTTTTTTTTTTTAACTAGCAAGACATATTTTCTACACGTGATTTTTTGACACTTGTAGCTAACATAAAATAGCTAAACTGGTCTGAGTAAATAAATGTTTTATTTAAATTGACTTGATCGTACCCAACATACCATATAGCAATCAAACTATAATAGAACTTGTAAATAAGCTTATAAATAATAGTCTGTTTTAATCTTTTCTTAATTTCGATTATAATTATATTTAGAAAATATAAATTCTCAAGCATTTTTAAACAATGATTAATAAACTATTATTATACACAAATGTTTCTAAACACTTCGTTTTCTTTCTTGAGATAATTTTTTTTCTGAAAAACTTAAAAATAAATGTACAAAATAGAGAAATGAATGTTTTGGGCTATTAGACCACTACACCACAAATTAATAGTTTAAATTTCATTGGCAGATCTACTAAGAGTTCTTGTTATTGCAGTATAGGATCTCTTAAAGCTTCTCATTTGTGGTACTTCTGGAGTAATCTTAAGAAATGTGGTTAATAGTGCGTATCTATGAGCAAGCTATGCATACTCTCCTAGGCAGTGTTTCTTCATGTGTGCTAAATTTTGTATTGACTATTCTGGAAAGATGTACATACATATGTAGTAAGAAGGGATTATAAGATCTGAGAAAACTGGATTATGTGCTCCATTGCTCTTCATATTTCTTTAGGTGAACTTTTTTGTGGACATTAGCCACAAATTACATATACATACAAATATAGATTATTTGCGAATTTAAGTCTATAATTATGTAAAGCAGATTATAAAAATATTGAGACGAATAATATACCAAAATTAATAAAATATTGTTTCTGTAAGATTATTCTACAATTACAAATATAAGCTTTTATTAATCATGTACATATAATATTTTCACAAGGGTTCCGTTTTGATTTTTCTACAATTGTTACGATATCATTTTTCAATAAATTCTAAAAACTTTCTCAAGCTTAAGGCTTATATTTATAAGCTTTTTAAAATATTTTTCACAAGCCATTTGGTATGTTGGGTAGTAAAAAATAATTAAAGTTTTATCGTATTTTATGTACACAGAAAAAATTTTGAATATACATACATAAATAGTATGAACTGATTTGATAACTTTTTGGTGATACAAAATGGGCACGTGCATAAGATGTAACTTTTGCGCAACGGTTGAGTTTTTGTCTTAGAAACGGGCTGTTGAGTAATTTCGCTCAACTCAACAGTTGGACATTTTTTGTATCATTAAATATTTTAGCTACCTAAAGTCAACATGTTGCGCTCAGCCTAAACAGTTAATAGTAGAGTGTTATGCCATTTCTTCTCCATAATTCTAAGCTAAAGTAATTAATTTAGGTTATATAAATTATTTCTTTTGTCCCTCTTTTATTTTTTTATTTTTTTATTACATTTGTCAGCTCTTTATTTTGCAGTATATTTTTCAAGCTGTGTCTAAGCACATAAAGCAGAGAAAACTATTCCTAAATTAGTATTGTGGATAAACAAGTGTATAAGATGAAAAACAAATCAATTTTTTGAATTTTTAGGAAAATTCCACGTGAAACTGAATTAACAGATGAAAAACATGAATTAATCAAGAATGAGTAAGTTGGCCAAATTGCTGTTTCTGTAAAAAGAAACCGTAACACGAAAACAAAATTCTTGAAAAATTCAGATGACTACGGTATTAATAAACATAGCGACTGGATATGCACTATTGATGATAGGAGCAAACGGCGCATACAGCAGTTAGCAACTTATGTATAGCTTCATGATTTGGTATGTAGGCAACTAAAAGCGGCACTTGGTCGTAATGTGTCTAGACAACGTGTTCATTAACTAAAAAGATAATATTTAGACCTTTAACATGAGTACCGAGTGCCTAAACTATGTCTAAAACAACGTTATAAAAATGCTCATATAGTACTTTGTGAAAAGTATAAATCTTGAAATGGTGAATTTGAACCTGTGATATTCAGTGGCAGAAAAAAAAATAGATTATTATTTGTAATATAATGAAAAATAAAATATCTTTTCCCAATTTCCATTGTTTCCTTTAATTCAAATTAAAGTTGAAGCATTGCAAATATAATTATTTTACGGAAAGCCTGTCAAAGCTATTTATTGAAGATTTCTGGGTTCCTATCTTGTAATTAAATTTTTATGCCTCTAATACACGATATGTTTTTTACATCTGACATAGAATTTCCCACTGCAAAATACCGTTTCTGTGCAAAATTTCATTAGAAATTATTTTAATCTGGCTATTTGTTTAATGATAAAAAGTATTGCCAGAAATCTATTCGGTATAAAAACATTCAATAGCGGTTGACCATTGGCGACAGCATTAAGGCGGGGACACATAGCATCCATCGCACGTTATACTTTGACGTATTTAACTGTGATTAAAGTACCAACGGATGATGTTGACACAAAGAGTACTTTGGTGAGGGATATTAAATCAGGAAAGGAAACATTTGAAAAGCTTTGTTCTTGATTTTACTTTATTTATTTTGTTGCATTTGGTTTTATTTTTTCTCCCACTCAATATAAAAATTTAATCAAAACAAATAAAAACCAATTGATATCTATCAACGTACGTACGTCAAAAATTAGAACTTGCCCAACTTTCGTTGGTGGAGACGTACTGATTTTGACAACGCTCATAAACAAATCTGTATTTCAACTTTCTTGTACGTTGAAAAAGGCGACGTATAACGTATGACAGGTTCTATGTGCCCTGGCCTTTAGTCGGCAGAAGTAATTGTTTTCCAAGACCAAATAGTCTATAAATAGAATTATATAATTCATGTTTTAAAAATAATAGTTCAAAAATAAGAATATATTGGTGTCGCTGTCGCAAATACCCTTTTTATTTTATAGTTGTTTTTATCGTTGTTGTAAATTTATAAAATAAAATATCGCCTAATTTATCTTAAACAATACTATGACAATGCTGTTTTATGATAAAATCGATTTTAATGACAAAAGAATAAGTTCAAACTGAACATTAAACAAAAGTTTTAAACTATAACTAAATTTGTAGTAATAGATATTAATATATTTAAAGTAACAAAGTAATGATAAAATGTCCTTAAAAGAATATAAATATTTTTAACAAAGGACTTGTAATTAATTTAAATGCATGCGAGAAAAAGTTATTTTCTAACATTTGCATGTTTAGTTTTTTTTTTTATCTAAACAAAGTTGCAAATAAAAATTTAGATTAGATATGGAAAAATAATATGACTAATATATTTTTTTCCTCAATATAGAGACAACATATGAAACGTGACACGAATGTGAAAATAATCGGTAAAGGAAGGTTATGTCAATACTCGTCAGTGTGTTTGTCCTTTGATTATTTCAAAGTTATATTTATTCTTTTGCAAAACAAATTGTATCTGATACTAACCAGAGGTGGAAAAATCATTACTATTGGCCGAGCTTAGTTTTTTTTTTCAAACACTACAGTATCATGTTGGCAATAAAAATGGTTACACAAAGATGAATTGGTAATTAAAAAAAAAAAAATAAAAAAATCTGGAGTAGTCTACACTCCACTTTACCATAGCTTATAAAAACAGATATTTTTATAAAAGTTCAAAGTTTATTCGTATAGCAAAAACAATTATTTTTGGTTTAGGATGTCAAGTAAACTACCCCTCTCCCCTTCTCAATTATGCCCAAAAACTAAACAACTCTTCATCGTCATCTCCATTTCATTTCAATTTGATATGTCAAACGGTATGACCTGTATGAGTAGGGTGGAACGAAAAAATTTATTTTTCAATTTCAATAAGTAATAGTGATAAAAGTTGCTATTGTTAAGTTAATTGTAAAGTTTGAACACGATTGCAGTTGGGTAAGAGGTTCCCCAAAACCAAAGGCCGCAGATCAAAAATTTACCAAATTTTAATACATTTGGTTCTGCAAAACCTGTATTAGAGAAATAAAAGAACCATTCTAAGTACAATAAATAAGTTTTAGTCAAAGAAAAATCATTTAAATATTATATATATATATATATATATATATATATATCTTACTACAACAAAGAAAAAAAATCCCAACATACCAAATGGCTTGTGAAAAATATTTTAAAAAATATTTTAAAAAATATTTTAAAAAATATTTTAAAAAGCTTATAAATATAAGCCTTAAAAAAAACTATATGTGCCTACGTTTAAACCAAATATCGTGTAAAGTTGATCACCCTTCTAGAAGATGGAGTTCCTTCAATTTGACCCAATTTACATCGAAATTTTAAGTTTATCCCATATGTTCTAAAATCCCAAAGGTGGAATTGCAAAACGAAGACTGCTGTAATACATATACTCCCAATTATGAGCCTACTTGGCCTTATGAAATACTCTCAGCATTATATCGTCGTGAGCCTCCTAACAATATTTTGTTCGATTATACTTTTAAAGTAGTCCACGCCAAAGACCCTTACTTTTTTAGTGATTGAGTTATGATTTACAATATATATATTATCTTCATATAGATTTATCTATTTATCTAAGATTTATATAAAGCTCTTAAACTATTGTAGAGTTCTCCAGATAGGGTCGAAAATATCACGATTTCAAAAATTAAACGTTGCTGTCAAGTATGCAGTACCTTTAAATTAGTAAAAATGCATACTTTCATTACCTCTATGCCTCTAATAGAGTGATATTTTCTCTTGCAAAGTGTGACTATTTTCTCTTGCAAAAGAGATATTTTTGTCGAAAAGAGTATCTTTATTTGAACCTAGATACTAAGGTACACTTTTTTTAAATTCATCCAGTAAATTTAACGTGATGCTACCACAGGCAAATGAGCAGACAGACAGGCAGACGGACAGACAGACAGACAAAAATTCTAAAAATTTCGATTATTATCTTTACTAAAAATATTATTTCATGAACAGAACTGGTCGTTTGCTGTTTTATTATATACTAGCTAGTATTGTTTAATTTTGCTTTGAAAGCAATCCACACCAAAGACCCTTATAGCCCATTCAGGCTGCCACGAAATTAAGTAATTTCGAGCTAAAATTACGAACGAAATCGAAAGTGTTCATACTGGGCTTTTTGACATTTGAGTTAATTTCGCAAACAGCTGATCACGTTTAGTGACATTTGAATGATTTAATTCTTTTGCAAAAAGCTTTTGCACAAAACATTTGTATTAAATTATAATATACACTAATATTAAAAACAACATTACAACAAAATCAATGTACAATTATGGATGTATCTTCATTATTTCATTTGGCTTTAAATTTTTTCTGACAAAAGCGCACTTTCAAGGTTGTAAATATGGTCATGGTTGCAAAAAAAAAAAAAACTTTTTCTACAAAACCAGCGTTGTCTATCATAATTTCAAATTAATTTCGACGAAATTAGGTAGAATAAGTTAATTTGTCAATGGTAAAATGTATGCGAAATTACGTAATTTCAAGTTGATTTCGGCCGAAATCAGGAAATTACTTAATTTCGTGGCAGCCTGAATGGGCTATTACATTTTTAGTGCTTCAGTTATGGTTTATGTATTTACTTTATTAAAAAATGCCACTTTCAAAAATAAAAGGAAATAAGTTACTGTTCTATAGATCTGTGGCTATAAATTAAAAGTCTGATTTATAAGTTTTGTAGGAAAGCAAATTTAAACTTTGAAATTATTTTTTTTTAAAAAGAACTAATCTTTATACTATACGT
Source organism: Phasia obesa (assembly GCA_949628195.1). Classification (NCBI taxonomy): domain Eukaryota; kingdom Metazoa; phylum Arthropoda; class Insecta; order Diptera; family Tachinidae; genus Phasia; species Phasia obesa. The sequence goes on from OX451217.1 coordinate 48,708,675, forward strand.
ATGGCATTCAAACTTATGTTTGGGAAAAACACCTTATATCTACCAAAAATACGCAACAACTAATAAGTTGTGAAAGAAGTTTTTATGATTTGGAAAAATAATTTGGAGTTTCTTATACATTTTTTCCAAATGCGATTAGACATTGAAAATGGTCATTTCGCTATAACTTCCAGAAAAATGGTACAAAATAATTAAAACTTTGCACGTGGGTACCCTGGAGTACGGAGATTCCAAAGATGCTAGTAACTTAAATTTTACTTATCTCGACTTAAGAACTTATTTCTTATTGCCACAGATAAATAGATTGTAATCTACCAATTCGGTATTTATTTCTATTTATTTATTTAAATTAGGCAATGATTTTCAAAAATTCTTACTTTCTTATATGAAATACAAACTTATGCGATATTGACACATAAAAAATTATTTACATAAAACAATATTTACTTTTCATCACTTATATAACTTTAAGCAAATAGGACTTTTATCTATGAAATATAACTGCCAGCAGGTGTTTAAGTAGAAAATCATCATGTCATATTATATGATACCTTACAAAAAGCTATTGAACATATAACCAATAATGTAAATATTAACTCAATAGATTGCAAATAAATAAAAGCTGTTGCACAGTTTCTTAAGAAATTTATTAATAAACTTCCTACAAATTATTTTGCAACATTGCACAGTGGGGCAGAATCAAAACATTTTATAAATAACTCAGCCATTTGTATATATAGTTTTATTAAATTTCGATATAAAATAGACCAAATTGAATTACCTCCATTTTTACAAGGTTGATAATTTTTACACAAAATTTGGTTTAAATGTACGCACTCGTATAGTTAGCTTACACCAAGATATAACATTTTTATATATTCCTTAGGAACATTTTTCTTCTATTAAAAAAATAAGATTGACCGCCATTTTTAGGCTAAAATACACAAAAATTCAACAATTTTGGAACTGTTAAGTTGCAAATCGTCTAGTTGTTAACTCAGCAAAGATATAGTCTTGAATTTTTTGCACAATATCGCTCACTAACTATGAGGAGAAATTTAAAAAAAATTTACTGAAAATAATTTAAAATATTAAAAAAAAACCTAGACCAGGGTGTCGAAAAATCAAAAACTGTAATTTTAAAATGTTTAAAACTCACTCATTTTAAAACATATATGAACAGATAATTAAACAGATTAAACCATAATTTTATAGGTATTTACTAGACCTTTGGTCTTAATAATGTATAATTTTTCATCAAACAAAAATTGAAGAAATGCCTAGCTGTAAAAGAATTTGGAGGGGCGAGGTACCCAACTCTGAGACCATAAAGCACCACTCCTGGCAGGTGGATGGTGCCCACCGTCAAAAACTTATACTCATGCCAAATTTTGCATCAATCGGCATAGCCCTTTACAAATAGCTGCGTTATTCTGCCCCACTGTGCATTGTAAATATCTGTAAAGTAATTTAAAATATAAATCATTTAAGTCTCTGCACCAACAGTAATTAAACATCAGTACTTTTTAAGGGGCAATAGTAAAATACGGGTTGTAAAGAGGCAATCAATCTGGAATTGAATGTTAAGTGGCAGTCATACAATTTTATTTGTTTTGCTTAAAGCATTTAAATTTTAAAGTGAATTGTTTTTATAACATTTACCACAGTAAATTGCTCGTAGTAATAATAGTTTATAATCTGAGCACATATGTGGAATAATATACAATGCAAATATAATAGTACCCTGCCAGCATTAAGTAGATTATTTTTTAGAGAGAAGCTACTCCTTCGTTACATTTATATAATAGAAACATTTTACAATAATGTTTTGTGGTTACCCTACAGTACCCATTTTAAAACCAATAGTAATTATGTGACAAATTGGCAAAGTGTGAGTCAAAACACACGAGGTATTTATTGCAACAGCGGCTATAGTAATACACCTTCTGTGAAATTATGCCAATAACGCTTAAAACGATAGAGCACTGTTGCAGACAGACATTACAGCGATATAAAGCAGGTTATATTTGAGAATTAAGACTGCGCTCGGCATAACAGAGTATAATTCTGTACGCTTCAGTTGTTTCTAATTAGTGCCCCGATAAACTAATTATGAAAATGAAAAATCAGTAAGTCTGTAGACGGACAGTTTATATAGAGACAAGAGGCTTTGTTTTTATATTTTTATTAATTTAACTTAATTTTTACTATTTTTTCAGACAGTGAAACTAAACCACCATGGCTGATTTGAGCATCGACTACCACAGGGAAGTAATAAATCTTTATTAAATAAATCAGTCAAGTGCGAGTCAGACTCATACACGTACTATGTTCAGTACAACTATAAAAATAAAAGTTGTTAAATTAATATTCACGTTTTATGGGCATCCTTTAATTTTTAATTATTTTTTATACTAAAGCATAGTCCTAAATACCCTGTTTAAATAACAAGTGTCTGCTTGTAACGTTTTGAAGAGCAAGCCAAATTCACCGACAAGCGACATCTAGGGAACATCCTTTGATTTTTATTAATTTTATTTTCATTACTTGTTGTTATAGAAGATATTGTAAAATATAATCACATAGAATGAAATTTATAATCAAGCTTAAGTTCGTTTTTATTCTCTCTAAGAAAGAATTAATTAAATTACAAATTAGGTGATAATATTAAAGAAAAATTGGGAAAATTTAATTTTTAGACACCAGCAACGAGTGGAATGCACATTTTCTAGACACTACCCTAAGTAGATTAGATACAAGTAGTGCTGATGACGGACGTGGCTGTCTAGAAAATGTGCATTCCACTCGTTGCTGGTGTCTAAAAATTAAATTTTCCCAATTTTTCTTTAATATTATCACCTAATTTGTAATTTAATTAATTCTTTCTTAGAGAGAATAAAAACGAACTTAAGCTTGATTATAAATTTCATTCTATGTAATACATAAACAGTTCGACTAATAATAATTAAAATTTTCAAAAGTAAAATATAATCTGTGTAAATTTTAAGATCATAGCAAAAACGTCTCATTAGCGAAACTCCCTTTTATTTTTGGTTTCATTTTCTGTAGAGGACAAATTATACATACTTTGTATAGATTTAAAGTTCCGGTTCAAAAGTATAATAGTAAATTTGTGTCACTTTCACATTTTTAATTTTTAAAATTTTTTTGCTATGGACATCATAATTCTGTATAAATTTACGTTTAAAAAATTAAAGTCATATTTGCGATAAACGCATCAGTATGGGAACAGCCTTTATATTTTAGTAATTGTTGTTATAAGGTCAAAGTTAAGCGCTATTAAGCAAAAACTGATGACGCCTTTTTTCAAATGCCCACTGATTTTCCGTATCTTTCGAGGTCCATAAATGAAATTTGGTCACCAATTTCGCCAAACTGAGTATGGGGTTTTACCACTTGCTTGTATTTTTTCACTGTTGCACTGCGTTATATATTTTTTAAAATTATTTTTAAACTATAATTCCTATGACTAGAATATTTAGAATGTACCTCTGCCATTATAAAACATACTCTTTAATCTGACACTCCCTTATTTACAAAATAAAAATTTTTTCAAAAATTTTGCAAATACTTATAAGTTTAAATATCTATAATAAACGTGTTTAATGTTATTACTCGCTTTTTGAAATTCCTCAAAGTCTACGTGATTTGTATTTTCTCAAAAGGTAATTTCAGTATAAAAAAATTTAAATTTTATTTTTCCTTCTGATAGAAGAAATACTTTTGTTTTACATTAATTTTTTAATTATATTTTTTTTTTTTAAATCTTCTTCTAGAAATGCTTTGCTCATTAAAAATTCGATTTAAAATTTTTAATGGAATGAAAACTTTGTTTACATTTTTAAACCTGCAATTACCACAGCACACTTAGTTTTATCGTTTTGATGATTATCTTGCTTCAGTCGAAAAATGTGTTTGACACTTACAGTTACATCGATAGCCAACTTACAAAGATATTCTAAAAATAGTTTCCAAAAGAAACTTACAGTTCAAGCTTTTTGACATTTTTGTCTCCTGTGTTGCAGACAACATTTTTATTTTCGGCTTTAAACGTGATTCGTTGCACATTAAAAATTATTACACAAATATATCTAGAAAATAATAGCCTAGCTTCTGGGACTCTTCTGCGAACAAGGAAATATCTAATAGTAAAAAATTTTACTGAAAATTCTCAAAAAAAAATTTTTATCCAAAAATCAATCTATTTATAAATAGTTAAAAACTAACCAGAATACCCAAACGTTACAACGAAGTCATGACTGACAGGCTAACAATATTAAAGAAAATAAATTTAGAAGAAACAAAAAAGTTTGTGTGAAGGGTGTTTTTTGTTTAGTTGGAGTAAAAGTTACAGCAAGAGTAACTTTTCATGTTATTCACATATAAATCAATACACATACAAAGCGAAATCAATACTTGATTATCAATCAAATCAAAACAAATAAAAAAAGTTATCTAAACATTAGAGAGCGTGTAGGAAGAAGATGTCTTGGGATATCAAAATCAATTATAACTTTGAAAAGATTTGTTAAACTATATTAATTTTCAGGGTTAATAAATAAGTACCTGCATTAAAAAGATATCCCAGGGTGACAAAAAACAAAGTTGCATTTTTCTACGGCGCACAGAGGGGTATTTTACCATAATTTTGAGAAATGTAAAAAATTCTGCATCGTATAGTGAATTCTCAAGGCGTTTGGTTGAGATTTGTTGTTTTGGGACACTGTCGGGAAAGTTGGGTAAATCGCATACGTTTTTATTGACTTTAAACGATTTTGAGAGGTTTGCAATATATTTTTTGGTGGCTAAACGAATTAAGATTTTGTATTGATTTTTTTTTTTTCCTGAAAAAGGGCTTATTAGTAGCTACTTATGTTAATTTTTAGAAATTTTTTTTTTAATTTTTAATGATAAAATATTTCGTTCAAAATTAATAAAAAAAAAGGTTTTTTTTTTTTGAAAAATTTTTGGTCAAAAAAAAAGTGAAAAGCTTTTTAAGAGTGATCTCTATCGCGATCCTAAAAATGTTATATATCACTACAAAATTCACGATCTCTTCTTTTATGCTGTAAAAAAAAGCGTTGCACATATTTGCGCCATTTTTTGCGATTTTTGGAAAATTTTACCTTTTTATGTTTTTTCTTATTTTGGATAGGTAAATACGAGTAAGTAACCCTTGTATATTCATAAAATGTTTTGGTTTTTAATAACTGAAGGTAGACGTTTTTTATTTAAATCACTGTTATTACCTATACAAAAAACAATTTAAATATCAAAAGAGATATAGACGTAGATGCCCTTTCTTTCGGACTATCTACTTTATACGCGCCAGAATTCGCCTATTTGAGAGCATATTACACCTGTCATATACACTGTCAGTGAAAAAATGGCAAATAAAATCTGATCCGGACAAAGCCATTGCTAACGCGAGGAAAAAAATACCAAAGTGCTAGTAGTGGCTGTACCGAAAGCTGGATTTGGAAACACCAACGATGGTAACACTAGCAGAAGATTTTTTTTCCAATCCTGAATTAGCTGCAGAAATAACTGTACTTAACGCTGAAGAGGAATCAGATTCGGAAGAGGTCTTTGAAGAATCCGACAAAGAAGAACCATGGAACTCATCAGCACCTTAGTGCAAGGGAGAAGTTGTTTTAAATAAATTAATTGCTATAATTTTAAATAAAATTTATCATTACAATCATAAATAAGTTATTACTACGAATAAATTAATTATTTTCCGATAAATAAAATACTATAAAGTAACAAATTACAAAAATAGTTTCTTAATAATATTCTTGGGAGGCATTGGAAAGCTTAAAAATGAATATTTTTAGGAAATTGGCAAAAAAAAATAATTTTTTTTTTTCACAGGGACGTTTTGGGGGTGGGATTGAAGGAAACCCCGCCCCCCTGCCCATAAATATAAATTTTTTTGGTTTTAAGAAGTATGTAATCTATTTCTTTTAATAATTTCTTAATTTTTTCAAATATTTTTTTATTTCACCGCCCACAAAAGGGGGCAGGGCTAAAAATGGCATTTAAGAATCTCTTGAGTCCAACTTTAAGTTTTTGAACATTCTTTGACCTTAAAAGTTGTAATTGTTGAACAAAATGACGGGAAAATCAAAAAAAAATTTGCATTTTTCAGAGGTAGGATTAGTTCTTCCAAGGGGAACTTCTTTCTCCTTGATCCGAATTTTTCCTGTTTTATAGCATTGACAGCCTATGACCATAACAGATTTTTCTGCAAAGTTTCATTAACCTAGGGGCACTCAGTACATTTTTAGAGCCAATATAAGCTAAAAAAAAAGTAATGTCCGGCTAGATTGGCAAAATACCCCTATGTGCGGCGTAGAGTCTGGATAAAACGAAGCCATCCAAAACATGAATTTTATTCCGGTAGGCTAAGGTAAAATTCGCCCGTATTCTTTCATATTTTATCACCCATGTTGTAAACAATGTTCCTTTAAGTCAACTGTAGTAGTTAGAATATTCGAACTTAAGGCCCATTATTATAACTTGCCCATAGCTAAAGTTAGTATTTTGTCTTAGAGATAAGTAGCTTTTCGTTATATTACCAACCAATGGTAAGGATATTTAAACTTTATTTTTAGCTTATTTATAATAACGAAAAAATATTTATCTCTCCGATAAAATCCTAACTTCTTAGGGTTTCGTACCCAAAGGGTAAAAACGTAACTCTATTGTTTTTGCTACAATTTCTGCCCGTCTAACAGCACCTTTTATCTCTGGAACCGTAAATTTTTACAGATGATGTATAACTGTTGCCACTATAGCAACAAATACTAAAACTTGTAGGGTGTTCCGATAGAGAGCTGTTTTTCACGAATATGTGTTTATTTCTTGAACTGTAGGAGGCTCAGACTAAAGATTTACCAACAGTAAATAAAACTTAGTTCGCTATATAAACAAGTATAAAAAAATAAACCTAATAACTAAAGGGTGTTCCGATAGAGGCGTGATTTGCATTTATAAAGCCTTAGTTTTGAACCATAATAGGTAGACTCTGGAAATGTCAAGGAGGTGTATAACTGTGGCCGCTATAGTACAAATACTAAAACTTATAGGGTGTTCCGAAAGTGACGTGTTATTTACGTCTATATCTTTATTTCTTAAGCTGTAGGAGGCAACCACTTAAAATATGCAGACAGTAATTAAAACTAAGATCGTTTTATAAACAAGTATAAAAAGTTTAAACTAAAAATTAAAGGGTGTTCCGATAGTGAACTGTTTTTCACGTATAGTGACTTTTTTTTAATCGTTACAGATAGACTCTTGTTCATAGAAAGGGAATTGCCATGGACGCTATAACAAATAATAAAATTATAGGGTGTTCCGAGAGTGATATGATTTGTACGTAAATAGCCTTATTTGTTTAACCATAATAGGTAAACTCTTGATATGTTTATAGTAGATGTGTTACTTCGGCCGCTTTAACAATTATTAAAAATTAAAGGTGTTCCATCAGTGGCATGTTTTTCACGTATATTACCTTATTTTTTAAAACGCAATGGGTACTCTCCTGATATGATATTAGAACGTTATTATCATGGCCGCTATAATAATTATTAAAATTTAAAGGGCTGTTCCAAATATGAATGCAATTTTCGCGAATATGACTTTAATTTTAAAATTAAAACATGTCCTATAAGTCATAAAAAAATTATCAACTTGAATTTGAGTTATACTGAACATAGTACGGAACCCTACGTGTGAGAGTCGAACTTGCACTTGACTGATTTATTTTAAATTGAATACGTGGTCTTGTAAATATTTTAATGCCATTTGGAGACTTTCGTGAAAATCCAAAAAATCTAAAAATTATAATTTTTAAAAGTTTTGAAATGAATTGAATTGAATTATTGAAAAAAATCTAAAAATTATAATTTTTAGAATTTTTGAATTTTATATAAATTTTAGAATTTTATCCAGGGATGGGTACCTTTATACAAAATATATATACACATAAGGGTCTTAAAATTTGGTGTGGGTTACTTTCAACCTATACGTGAACAGTGATTTTTAAATAAGTTGGAAGGTATTATACAGTGTCAATAATATTTATTTATATAATTCTTTAAATTAAAATAATTATTTGCGTGCTTAATTTTGACAGATCTCATTGTTGAACAAACAAAACGTAACAATATTTTTAAGTCGCATACGTGTTGTATAATTTGGTTATTTTGTGATATGCATACATACTTAGGTAATTATGTGATTACATTATTTTTGTTACTTAGCGTTAATAGAATACTACGATTTGAGTCTGGCTATAAAATTTTATTATTGTTAGTTTCTTCTTAGTTTAGTTGCATTTTTCTTTTATAGGTGTTTCTCTATAAAAGTAAGAGTCATACAATTGGTGTGGAATACTTTCAAAGCAAAATCGAGCAAAATATTGTCAGGATGTCCACGACTTGACGGGCACAGCTACCTTTTAATATATGCCTGAATAATTGGAATTATTTGTGTAATTTATAAACCTAAGTCGATTAATCGACGAAAATTTAAATTGCAAATCCTGATTAAATGGATTCTCTGGTTTATACTTTACTACATCGTTTTAAATTGTTTCTTTTTTTTTTGGTAAAAATATCTCATTTCCAAGAGACAATAGAGATAAAAACCCGAAAGTACATGCTATTGAAATGCCAAGTCATTTTTGCCGCAAACGGGAAATTTAAAACCCTATTTGCAGATCTCTAAAGTAATAGAATTTTATATAAATCTTAAGTTGCGACATCACATTGATGTGAATTATGTTCAAAAGAAAAGACGTTTAAAAAAAAGACGCTGAGGATGTCGCGGGAATTGCTACTCTAGTATCGCAGACGTTCCTGAATGGAAATTTTATTACAAACTTTAACACAGTTTTTTTAAATTGACTTTTCTTTATTAGGAAATGATTTATTGTTTTTTATCGCATATAAAAAATGTTTAAACTACTAATGGAAAGACAAACTGTTCATTATTCATTTTTATCATTTACAATGAAAAGTTGTTAAATTCAAAACAGTGGTAGAGGAAGCAAATTGTTAGGAATTTTGATTTCCAAACGGAAAAATCCCTTAAATCCATCCTAAACAAATATAAAACCAGGCATAGAAAGAAAGAACACAAAAACAACACAAAAAAGCTACAATAAATGCTCATTTTCCTTAAGTATGATCCAACAAATAACAGCCATTAATGAAATCCATTATGTTTTTTTTAGGTTTTCTTTTTTCGACTCTTCCTCCATTATTCTATTTTTCTTTTTTCTAACAATGTGTTTATGTTTATGTTGATTTCACAAGTTTAATATAACATTTCAACTTTTTCAAAAGTCTTAAGTGTACGATGCAAGTGAGTGAATATAAGTACGGAAAGTTGTCCTTCTTAAGCAGTTGAAAATGAAAGGAAATATAAAAGCAAAAGAGCACATCAAATAATAGTCTTTCGTACGTTCTTTACATACTTGTATAAATATGTTTAGGTACAAGTATATAATAGTGTAAAAACTCTTAGTCAAGTCAAATTTGCAGGCAATTCGTTTAAACAACAACATTAACATGAAAGGGTGTTGAAACTTGTTGTGCTCTTTTTAAGAAAATAGAATTGATATTAATTAAATTTCATAAGAAAAATATATTTATATTAATTTCACTCAAAAGCTAGAAACAGAAAATCCTTAATATAATTTTTTTTTTGTTATATGGCTGTATTTGTTGTACATTTAAATTGTAGCATTTTAATTTTCGGCTTTGACTTGGGCGTTATTGTTCTTATCATATAATTCTATAAATAACTTTTATAATTCTTTTTAATGTAGGGGGAATATCGAAACAGTCCATTTCCCTTTTTGACCCCCTTCCATCCTCAAACTAAATTTCATTGAGTCCCTTCCTACCACCAGCCTTTACTCTTAACTTTAGTGATTTCAGATGGTCGTCTGGTTACTGCCGGTATTCTTTCTCATCATGTAGTCTTTAGTAATCGCTAGGATTTATCCAAGGCTCCATGCCGTCCATATTTAAGAAGTTTCTGCCCGTGGTTCTAAGTCTCATGCTACCCAGTGCTGGACATTCACACACCATAGCTGACTTCCAAAATATACCAATAAAAAGTCTGTGTAGATTTGTGCTACCGTATTTGAATCATTTTCACATGCAAAGTTTCGAAACAATGCATTAACTTTAAACTGATTGCTGGATTGCTTGTTTACTAAGTTACTAATACTTTTCGACGGCGTTTTGAAAGTGTATGAAACCAGTACACTTTGTTCGAAACCAGTACACTTTGTTCGAAGACAAAGCAATTGACTTTTTGGAAGTCAGCCAATATGTGCGGCTGTCTTAGCCTCTTCCAGGCATAGTCTGTAAGTATAATCTTCTTAATTTATCATCTTCGCTAGATGATACTAAAAGTTTCCATGACCTGTCACTAACGCAGTTATTCAGTTTAAGGTATTTCTATTTTATCTGAGCACCTTACTGGGCTTCCTTTCAAGGTGCTGTGAGCATCATTCGATCCTTTCTACATGTAGTAGCCTCCTTCTTCCTTTTCTGGTTTAGTGATTTCACCTATTGTAGAACCTTCGCTCGCATTTGGCCATTGGCAAGTGCTAGTCGAGGTTCTGGTCCCCAGAAATTCACATCAGATCCCCTTTTTGCAGTTGGCCTGCTGCCTAATTTCCAGGTGTGCCTCTGTGTTCTTTAACCATCATCAAAGCTACGTCATTAACCGGAGAACACCTGTTAAGTTTTAAAACACATTCCAGCATTAGTCTAGTGTACTCTTGCCTCATACGTATTATAACCGTCTGGCTGTTAAGTGTAATGAGAACCTTTCTTCCAGCAGGTGATGCAAAGCATGCAGCAACCCCAGCAATTAGGCCTGATAAACGGAAACATACTACTCCAAAAGCAGACTATAGGTATACTTCTGCTCTTGCTATACCGCATATATATACAGTAAAAATGCTGATGTCGCTCTCCATACACTCATTGTGTATAACGCCTTCCAGCATGAGTATCCGATGCAGTCTTCCGACTATTTTTCTTCTACTAAAGCGTTCCATCAGCATTTTAGTTTTCCTAACCTCCTTACTAACCAGGTCCGGACATTTGTTATATACAAGTATTTAGTGCTATTAAGGGGTGTCCCATAAGACGTGAACTTTTGGGGGTATATATTGATAGTAGTACGGAACCCTACGTATGTGAGGGACTCGCACTTGAATGATTTATTTTGTTTCTTTTTCTCTACAATAGTTTCGGAATACTGCACTACCCTAACCATCAAAAGCTTTGTTTCCTCGTATATACATTTTTAAGTTAAAATTTAAACACTGCATACCTGCCCCATAGAATACCAATAACTAATTAAAATTCATTTTATTTTATTTTCTTGCATTCATGACAAAACGTTCTGTGAATACAACTCATCTCATTTAGTTCATCATACAACTTTATCATTTTTTTTATTTTTAGTTTGAGTATGAATTGTAGAATTACGGAATTTAAATTAATTATGGTATTTTAATAAATCTATTAGGAAATTTGAGAATAAGCTGAAAAAATTTATAAAAATTTACAAATAGTTATTCGCCTTTTCTAAACAAAGCACTAGAATAAATCAACAAAACGTTATTGTTTACGCAAAACAATAAACCTGAATAAATAATAAAAAATACTTAATATTCTTTAGTTTATTAATTATTATAATAAAAAATAATATTTTTATTTATTAATAAATTAAATTAGCTCCAAAAGCTTGCTTGTAATCATTTAAAATTCAAATAAATAGAATTAAAATTAATCAAAAGGTTTAAATAAAGAAAAAGTTTTTATTTGTTTTTGATGGTAATCATTTTTTTTATGTAACATAATTTATATTAAAGAATTTAACAGTAGTAAATTGGCATTTATTAAAAAAATTAGACAAATGGTTAAAACATTAAAGGCTGATATTTAATATCCAAATGAATTGCAGATAGACAAGAAGACTACTGAAGTCTTTAAAGTAAAGTTTTTCTCATTTTCTTTAAAGCCTAAATACTTGATTTAAAAAAACAATATTCTTTCAATCCCATTGAAAAGAAGAGAGAGTGTATATGAACTTTAGCCTACTTAAGAACGTTCATATTAATAAAAAAAATTTATTTCTGATAATTAATCTTTAAAAACAGCCATACTTTTCTTTGATGACCTGTACTGTGTTAGAGGGAGTGGAGTGCTAGGGAAATAATGGGATGTATTTGGACAATTGGATTATCAAAATACACCTAATCTATACATGTAATAAAGTAGTAACTCATTTCCGTCTGTCTGTCTGCTTTTCTTTTGCGTAATACGTAAAAACTACCTAAGTAGCCAAGTATCCTGATCCCAATATAAGATACTTTTTTCCAAAAAAATATCTTATTTCCAAGAGAAAGCGGAGAAAAAACAGTGAAAGTACGCTTTGCAGTATAAAAGTACTGCTTTAAGCCCGTTTCACACTATAATACTGAGTATTAAGATTTTCATTGGATTTTGTAAGATAAAAATCTAATGAGAATTGTGTGATTGTAACATACCATTTCGTTTCCACACTATCACACTTCAAATAAAAATTAAAATACCAGCGAAGGAATAAGCCGAGACAAGACATTGAACGGCGGCGGCTGAGCAATGTCATGTGGACGGCAGAGGTGCCGAATCTTAAGTTTGTTTGGACGTTTAATTTTTCTGTTAATAAAAAATAAATAATAAAACAAAAAAAAAATAATACGTACGTTCAACAATTTCTAGACACGACAGAAACAAAGTATATACGTAGACGATAAGACTGATGTCAATTTAGGACAGGTGCAGGACAAAAAAAAATATATTATCGACGGCGGCAAACTATCGGCTGCGACTCACTCAGCTTGTTTCTTTGCTTTTAAAAAAAATATAACCCTAATAAAATGAAAAATGTTATCGTTTAGAAATTTTTATAAAAATGGTTTCGTATTATGGTATGTCAAATTTCTTTCCTTATTATTTAACATTTTGATAACATATTGCTTTCACACTATCACTTTTTCTCATTAGATTTAAGTTTTTGTCAAGTCTTAATACTCAGTATAATAGTGTAAAAATAGCTTAAGTACGACATCTTTAATATTTGAAAGTGAGATATTTTAAATACAGATGGCGCCGACGAAATATGAATTACTTACTGCCAAATAGCCAATTGAATAAAATTTGTATTTGATTTGTATTTTTACTTTGAGGAATAACATTGTTGCTTAAGGGACTTTCCCAGTTTGCTAATTTTGCCTTAGTTGTTGTTACAGAATTTCCTTAAGTAGCTCATATACATGCATATGTACACAGGTTGCGAGTGAGTATTTATTTGAACCTCCCAGTGGTAAAATTAAAGAGGCCTTCTCACTTCAGGCCTTCTATAAGGCATGCTTAGACCTTCTCTCGGATACAATTCTCATTTTTGTGTGCCTTCCAAAGAAGGCCTTTTAGAAGGCCTTGTCTCTTTCTTTTAAAAGATCCAGTACACATTCCCACTTCGCTTCTCTTGTGTACTCATTTTGTATGGCCAAAACATAATTTTCTATTTTTAGATTTCTCATTTATAAAACTCAAAAGTACATTGAAATGCACAGCGATTGAGATGCTTCGATAGACCGATTGATAGTGCGCTAGTCTATCAGACTGGAGGTTGATGGTTCGAATCCCAAAGAATTTTAATATTTCAATTAAAAATAAAACTAAATTAATAATAAAACTAGAACAACAATAAAAAAAAACTTGTCCTAGAATTTTTTTTTTAGTTTTTGCTACGAAAAGGCAATAAATTAAAGGCCTTCTAGAAGAAAATTTTCGGAAGACCTTCTGGAACGCTTGCCGCCAGAAGCGACAGTGGAAGGCCTGCTCCGCAATGACAACCTGTGTAAAAAAGACATGAGATTGGAATGCGAACGGAATGTAAACAGAAGGCCTTCTGGCTCCAAAAGGAGGAGTAAAGAGGCCTTCTAGAAGGCCTTGAAACTTTGCAGGAGTAACCACTGTGCAAATGCGCATAGTGTGTCAAAATGCAAAAAGAATTGGGACGCTGTCCCGTGATACCTTCCATACAAAGCGAAAAATTATTATCGTGTACATAGAGAACTATAATAGATATGGTCTTGAAAGTGGGTACAAGTAACCCCTATACCCACTGGTATACTCTAGAAAAAGATAGGCAGAATTGGGACAGTGAGTGTGGTACGCCCCATACAAAGTAAAACATTATTATCGTGTAGCTGGAGAATTACAATAGATAGAGTCTTGGAACTTTGCACTAGTAACTCTCAGTGTAATGTGCATAGTCTAGCAAAATTCAGACTGGATTGGGAAAGTGGGCGTGTTACCCTCCATACAAAGTAAAAAATTATTATCGTCCACCTGGAGAACTACAATAGGTAGAGTCTTGAAACTTTGAACAAGTAACCCTCTTACTAATGCACATAATCTAGCAAAATACAGACTGGCTTAGGATAGTGGTAAAAAAAATTATTATCATGGTAATACGTATAGTCTAGCTAAAAAACAGATTGAATGGGAAAAGAGGGCGTCGTACCTTGCTTATAAACTGAAAGAGTTTTGTCGTAAGAATAGCGTGCGTTTTCGAGATAAAGGTTGGCCTTACTTTTAAATCAAGTGTTTATTGTATTTTTTGAGGATGATGTAGCGAAGCGCACCGGGGATAGCTAGTACATAATAAACAAAACTTATTAATATGTATTTAAAAAAAATTTGTTCCAAAATAAATTTGAAATACATATATTTTATTTATTATGTACATTAGGGACACAACTTTTTTACAATTTTTTAAAATATCAAAATGGCCCTATCCATACCATGTAGTGCATAAAAAACAATAAGAACTGCATCTTTAGATTTTCGATATCGTTAAAAAAGGTTCCGCGTTAAATGATAAATAAAAGCAGGCGCTGTCACTTTTGATATCCAAAAATTGTATAATACTCCAATTTGTAATGATCGAATTTAATCATTTGTTTTCGTTCAACTTTTTAAAATGTCTTTTAAACATAGCGAAATTGTAGTTCGGAAAAACGTTTAGAAAATAAATGTAAAAATATTCCAATTATCAATATTTCGTTATGTGAACTGAGCCAAATAGCTAAAAAGAAAACAGTCATTGGAAGATTTAATGCGTTATATGAAAAAGAAAAATCAAAAACAGAGAGGTATAAAATTATATCACAAGAATTATTCGATTTATGGACTAAACTAAATATTCCGAAATTGGCTACCAAATCTATAAGAAGGAAAGTGGAATGTTTGATTCGTGCATACCAGAAAGGTATCAAAACTTCAAAAACTGTTGAAAAGTTTGATAACAATTTTAATATTTCGTTCGAAAACATTGCACCAAAATCAGAAATAAGTGTCCAAGATTCAGACTCCGACTCTGTCTCAATGCTCAATTATGGAGACACCGACTTTGTCTCAATGATCGATGATTCATTTGAAGATGACAATGATTATATGGCACCTTTAAGACTTGGAACAACAAAGCGATTAATAAATCCAGCACTAACGTTAGTAAATACTCCCAAAGTAAGTACTAGTAAAGCAGCAAAAATATGCAAGGAACTGGCAGAATCAGGGATCGATATTGCAACTCCTTCACAGCAAGCAATTTATAAAGCTGTTTACAAATCTGCAGAGAAAAAGGAAGAAATAATGAAACAGTCTTTACAACATGAGAATTGGTGTCTCCATTTTGATGGTAAAAAAACACAACGCAGCAACATTTGTGCGGAACGCGCCATCAAAGTCGTACAAGATATTTTCCCCCAATGCAAATCAACTCGAACTCTTAATCTTAAGTTCATTTCACTTAACAGAGATAGTTTTTAAATAAGAAATGTAAATAGTTAAATAATTATAAAATAAAAAATTTTGAAAAAATAAAAAATAAAATCTTAAAGGGCTTTCAGAAATCGGCTTCGACGTGGAACGTTTTTGTTTCGAAATAACCTGAGGAAACAGTTTTCGGTTTCAGCACAACATCGGCTACAGCGTGGTGATAGGGCCTTATTTTGCTTGTACCCCTAATGTACATGTATGTGTATGTGTATGCAACTTTAAAATATTATATACATATACTCGTATAATACTTTTTTACATGTGCTGTATAGAAAAAGAGTTATGAAATATACAAGCCACACCAAATGTATGAAAGAACAAAATCAATGGCTTATGTTTAAATTCAAATTCAGTTTTTTATCTTATTTATCTATTTTATTTATTTTAACAAAAATACCATTCCAGTTTTTCGCCAAAGTATTAAATAAAAAATTATACCCTTTACACAAATAAATAATGAACAAATTCAGGTCACGTAGTAAAAATTTCATAAACACTTGCACATCCCTGAAAAATGTTAAACCAAACAAAAACATGTACTTTATTGACAAGAAAGAAAAACAAAAACAATATTGTTGACTCTTATTTCTCTATTCCAAAGTTTTTTTTTTTAAATATTTCTAAAGAGAAATAAACTGGGGAATATTGCTGTTAGTCTGGTTATGATTAATTCTATTTAACTATTTTCTGTTCTATTTTTTTAGTTTTTATACTTTATAATTACTTTTGCATGTGCAAATATAAAAACTATTATTTTACTCTTAGTTGTGGTTTTAATAACACAATTTTTATTTACATATAAAAAAAGTTTACCTAATTTATTTTACACTTCACAACTTGCATTCATAATTTTTAAATAAATCCTTTTATAAAAAAAAACTCTCAAAAAACTTTATTAACTTTAATATGATAAATTTCAAGGACTTTAATTCAGATGAGCAGAGTATACATATACATACATATATATAAAGTCAAATACGTATTTAATAAAATTTTTCTATTAAATCAAAGCATTTTATGAAAAGGTTGATTTTATCAACATAATTTAATGAGTGTTTAACTTTTGTTAAGAACTTTATTAATTTTTGGGTTTCTATTTTTTTAATTCAATTAACAAGGCCTTGAAAAGAGTTATTTGGCACGAAGACAAAAGCCCAATGGCCACAACCTATTCGACCGCCTGCTAATAAAGTGATACGTACATATCTAATCTGCATTTCGACTGGATTATAAAAAGTTTCGGAATCAAAAAATTCTTGATCTGGTGTTCTAGTTTATAAGTAAAAATATAGGAAAGCTAGATTTTCCCGTCACTTCCGCAATGTCCTTACAATATTTTGTTCGATTTTTCTTTGAAAGTAAAAGTCCACACCAAATTTTAAGCCTCTTACTTTTATAGTGCTTCAAGTATTGTTTATGTATTTACTTTATATAGAGGTACCCATCCCTGGGTAATTGCTCAGGAATACAAACTTTATATAAATTTCGAAAATTATTGCAGAGTTCTGTAAATAGTGTTTAGAATTCCTCGCAGACAAAAATGAAAGGTGCTGCCAAGTTTCGAGTACCACTGAATCGGTAAAATTACTTACTTTCATTACTTTTTCTCTATTTTACCTTGGAAATGAGATATTTTTACGGGAAAATAGTAAACCGATATACTAAGGTACCTCCCCATAAAATATATTAAAATTCATCCGGTAGTTTTTACGTAATGCGAACACAGTCATACAGCCAGACAGATATAAAGAAAGGACGACTTTTTATATACTAGCTGTGCCCGCCACATCGTGGGCGTCCTGACAATATTTTGTTTGATTTCATTTGATAGTATTTTACATCAAATTTTAGGATTTTTACTTTAATAGTGCTTCAGTTATGGTTTATGTATTTTCTTTATATAGAGGTAGCCATCCCTTAATAAATGTCTAAAATTTATATAAAAATTGCTTAAAACATAAAGCTGACAAATATAATAAAAAGTGCTGTCAAGTTTGCAATACCGCTAAATTTGTAAAATTGGTCACTTTCACTAATTTGTCTCTATTTTTTCTTGGAAATAAGATATTTTTGCTGGAAAAAGTATCCTTTATTTAAACCGAGACACTAAGGAACCTCTCCACAAAATTTTGTTAACATTCATCCTGTAGTTTTTATCTGATGCAAACACAGACTGACAGACAGACAGACTTTCGTAAATAAATATAAATGTGCAACTAAAATGAAAATAAAGTTCTGTCTTACAAATTGCAGCAGTTAGAAGCACTGAGATCAAAATAAGATTTCTTACTTGGTGCACTACCTATCACTATAATTGTATTTTATCAAACATTAGTTCAATTTTTCTTTTAACTTCCCGATTTTGTTTGCATTGGAGACAATTTTTTGATGTTGCTAACTGAGTCTAGTTACATGTCTTTACTGAAGTTGTCAAAGCTAAAAAAATTATTTCTTCGGCCAAAATAATACAATTTGCTTATACCGTTTCACAAGCTCATTTCCAGACGCGTTCGTTTGTTCATCCTACTAATAATTGCTTTCTTCGTAGCGAATTTGCTTTCAAGAAAACTCGTTTAAATTGATTTACGGCTAGGAGTATGATCGCCACTAGAGAAACAAAGTTTTTCATTAACAACAACTGATTAAAGTTAGCGTTTTTTAAGGGTTATATAGAAGCAAGTGGACTTTTTCTTGCCTTAAATTAGCTAACCCTTAATACAAAAAAAAGTAATATATGTATATGTAAGTTCTCAGGATGCAGAGAAATTAGAGATGAAGGGTTGAAGTTAATAGTGAAAATAGTAGTAATTTGGGCAATTAGAGAAATTTACACATGTTCTTACCCTTTTGGCATTTCTTACAATATTGACTTCTTATTTCCTTGGTAATATATAATTCAGTTGATGTTTATTTCCAATTTTAGTGGTTTTTAAAATTAGTAATTAATTTGTAATTAATTATAAGGATGAAAATATAATCTTAAATATAAATGTTATTTCTTTAGAATAAATGATCTTTTCCTTTAAGCTGCTTGATCAAAAGTGAGTTTTAGATATTTTAATTAGAGGAAAGCTCGGCTTATCCTCGTGTACAAATGGTTACTTAAAATTTATATTCGAAATAATTCACAATAGGTGTTTAATCGTTACGGTTACGAATTCTTAGTTACATTTCAACATATTAATTTCAGTGTGCACAAGTTTAAATACAATTTAAATTTGAAGGAAAATGAATAATAAAATGAATTAATAAATAATTTTGTACAAAAATTTCTTGTTATGAATTTTAGATTGTATAAAATCTACGAATTTTATACAACAACATTATCAGCTTCCTTTGCCGTCGCTTTTATCTAAATTTATTTAAGTTTATTATCTGACGGTTTTGGCGTTAGTTGTTTTTATAATTATTAGGTTATTTTTAGGGTGCTATACCCTGCCCCCTCATACTATAATCTTAGTTACTTTGCAATCTAAGAAACACAATTGAAATTTCCAAACAAACTATATCCTCCCTTTAAGTATAAGGTATATGCTAACTAGAAACATAAATTTTAACAAACTTTGTGCTATTTGAGTTGTCTTAGAAAACATTTTCAAAAATAAACGTAATTTAAACTAATGACCTAATGGTTATTGAACCAATTACCACAATATCCAATTAAATACCAATAAAGATAACTTTTAGCATCTAAATCGCTTTTAAAAGGTAACGCACACACACAAAAGACACGCAATCATACTCCACTTAAATACAAAAAATCATAAAATTTACCCTTTTATTTTTCTACTTGTTTATGTATTTCAAATAAAAATACTAAAAAGTTTCCAACTTTAGTAAAAAAAAAACATACATTTTCTATGTATGGTTAAACGAGAGCAATCTAAGAAGTCAATTAAAAATTAAGAATATAAAAAATTAGATCAAAAAACAAAAACTGGTTTTATTAAACATTTCAGAACAGTTTAAGATTCTGTAGCCAAAAAAAAATATTGTAAACTTTTTAAAATCTAAGAATTTGCTCTATTCAATCAGTGGGTGTCTTAAAACCCGTTACAACATTAAACTGGTAAGCATCTCTTGCTTTTTACTAAACAAATCGTGCTTTTGAAATCCAATCCTTGGTTTTAATTGGTTGAGTATTAATATTAATAATAATAATAATAAAAATAATAATAATAATAATAATAATAACAATAATAATATAATTAACAATTTTTCTAGCAATAATAACACTAGCCAACACAATTGTTTGTTCCTTAATTTTTTTCTGTTATTGGGTATTTCTATTGCCTTGACTATGAACAAAAAAATACACCATCAATGATAGATAGCTAGAACCCGTTACAAATTCCAACAGTAGTCTGCCATCATATGTAAGTCATACTTTCCTGATAACGCTCTTCCATTGTCATAAGATTCTAATGAAACCTTGCACCCTACTACTCACTAATATCGCCCAAAATTTGTGGGAATCAGTCTACAGGAAGTAGATTTGTATGCTTATTTTGCACCCTAGCTCTAGTCCATCCTGTCTAAATAGCATGCACTAGACAAGTTTGACAAGGTAGTTAGATTTCTTGTTGCGTAGAATATTATTCATAATCAAACAAATGGTTTCCAAGTATTATATTCGAGTTCACTCATTAATGATATGATATTGTGTTCTTCCACGAGTTGCCTAGTCTGTACTTAATCTGTACTTAATCCTGGAAACTTGCGTTAAAGAAAATTGAAACATTCGCCACTTTTGTCAAGCGCTTTTACAAACTGGATTCATTATGCCGCGTTTAATACGAAGTGGTGGAATTATGACATATTTTGTTCCAACTTTCACACTTTTCATTCGATTTCCACGGTTAATTCTGTTTACTTTCACAACGCAAAAGTGGCAGTCGTAATGATAGTTTCGATATTCTCGCCAAATGATGGGTGTTACGAACATTATCGCAACTCTTTTTGCACTGGACCATAACCGTAGACATACTACAGATTTCTGACATACAATATGAGTAACCCATGGGTTGTGCTGATTACACAATTTTATTTTAAAGTAATAATAATTCGCAGTTTTCAAAAAGTCCGTTATATGATTTCAATATTTTTCAAATATATATTCACTACAAATAAGGTAGAAACACTCTGGATTAAGCCCGCAACATCTTGACGAAGCCAACAACAAAATATATTTCAGTGTACAAACAAAACGAAAATCCAAAACTGTGTGCAGACTTGTGAAATTCTTGACGCAAAAAATGGAATCACTTTATTCAATCTTACATGATTTTTAACATAATATTCATATTCATATGTTTTTTAACATAATATTCATATGTAACCTCCTATATTGAGTAGAAACTTATATAACTTAATGATTATTCGATAAGATCAAAAAATTGTTTTCATTATTAAGTGGTTACGACGATTTGGTCAAAATAATTGACTAGTCTGAATACAGCATAATTAAAAGTATCAAATGAGGTTAGTTAGCTAAAACTCAAAAATAAAAGCTGTTAGCGAAAAATTGTTGCCGTAATCAAAAAATACGCGTCAATTTTAGACAATAACAAAAAAGAAATCACAGGAAACAAACAAGGTTTATTATTTTGTTGACCAGTGTAATAATTCCTCAAGCAAAAAAGGATTTATTGATTTGCTAACAAACCCACCAAACCACCTAACTGTAATCGGGGTTTCTGCTATGATTAACAGTGGCGTAAGTCCAATTATGTTTTAATTGCGATATTTAAATGTTTGCGTATTAAAAACTTTGGATATATTTTTTGTTTAGAAGTAAGTAATTTCGAAAATAATATCGAAAATATTCGACAATTACACGTAAAGGGCTCAATCAAATATATGATAGTAAGGATACCTTCTTCTTTCGTTTTAACACATTTTAATTTAATTACTGTTTTTTTTTTGTGGATAAACAAATTTCTGTTTTTTTTTTTTGTTGTGGCTAAACAAATTTCTGTTTTTTTTTTTTTTTTTGGCTAAACAAATTTCGGTTTTTTTTTTTGTATATTTTGGTCGTATGAAAAAATAAAATAATAAAAACATTATCACGCTGCTTTGGCATTATGAATTTCTGTCTTTATTTATATGTATTTTTACCCTTACAACAAACACAAACAATTATTAAAGCTATATTAATCATAAAAAGAGTAGAATTGTGGTTAAAGACAAACAAATAATAAAGTGTTTTGATGAAAGTATTCAGATAAATAGAAAAATAAAACACGTCTAGGAATTTGTCTAAAACATACCAATAAGAGCAGTAATGACACGTAACAAGCTGACGTTGTTAATATAATGTATTTTTAACAACAATTTGTAGGGAAATTTTAGTTTCTAAATTATGGGAAAACTCATACAACTATTGGTTAGATGTTTGTGTTGGTGGCCAAAGTGTAATTATATAAAGTTGCCATGGAAACTGTAATAGTTGCGATTAAAACAAACTACAAATTAAAAATTGTTTCTTCTACTTAACTAATGTTTAAACAAATATTTATACATAGAGTTCATCATGTGCATATCGCCGAACTGCGTTGTAGGTCATAACCTAAACCCCTATGTCCCAGCAATAACCGAAAGAGGAATCCTGGAGATGCATTGGGTTACTGCTGATTCAGATACCAGTTAATGGTTA
This sequence comes from Phasia obesa, assembly GCA_949628195.1. Lineage (NCBI taxonomy): Eukaryota > Metazoa > Arthropoda > Insecta > Diptera > Tachinidae > Phasia > Phasia obesa. The sequence goes on from OX451217.1 coordinate 48,731,277, forward strand.
GATCATAAAAATCTTTAACTTTCCAATTTCAAGCCCTGCAAGCCAAGCCAAGTTTAAAAGCAATAACTTAAAAAAAAATTAGTACCTCCAAACCAACATGTGATACAAATTAACATTTGTACCTGGCCGCCAGGTCCTAAATTGTCTTTAGTCTTACCACTGGGTAAATACAATACGTGGCATTTATTTTGTATAACGACACACTAAGTAGTAGCAATTTAAGTTGCCATTGATTTGCCAGTTCCTGTGATACCAGTTGTTGTAGAGTGGCCTATTTTCAGGTTCCATATATCTGCTAGGTGCCTCTGTAGGATTTGGTTAAAGAAATAACTTGGTGGCTCGGAGGAAGACGGTCGTTACGCGATCAATGTGCTTCAATAGATATCGTCAAAGAAGTGGTTGCATTAAATAGTTCGCTAAATTTATGATCCAAGCCGCCAAAGGAAAACAAAAATGTGCCTTCGTCGATAAACACATAAGTTTCGGTTTTCCCAGTGATAAGACAGGAATTAGGTTAGGCAAACATTTACCTAAATTTTTTAATTATCCCTTCCAGCAGACGTATTGAAGTAAACGACGTGTTTATTATAAATTAATGTATTATTAATATAGGGAGGATACCGAAACATACCACTTCCTAAATTGGTCCCTTTTCGACCTCCTTCCGTCCTCTATAGTAATAGGCAACCGAAATGTAATTTACGACAACCTTACTTTTCATTCATTGAGTCACGTGCAACAACCAGCCTTTAATCGTGACTTCAGTGATTTCAAACTGTCGACGTAACTAGTAATTGCTAGCATTTGTTCAAGGCTCAGGTCCCCCATGGCATACATATTCCACAAGCTTCTACCAGGGATTCTAAGTCTTATGCTAGTCCCTGTCGAATATTCACACACAATGTGCGCTGCCGTCTTAGCCTTTTACAGGCACTATCCGCAAGTATCACATTCTTAGATTTTTATCTTGGCTAGATGATACTTGGTTTCCATGACCTGTCACTTATCCGGTACTTCTATCATAACTGATCATGTTACTGGCCTTCGTGTCTAAAGGCTCTTTGAGCTCCAATCGAGCCTGCCTATACGTACTAGCCTCCCTCCATCTTTTTCAGTTTAATGAGTTCATCCATTTTAGGACCCTAGCTCGCATTATACCACTACCCAACGCTACACTGGGTTCTGGTCCAGAGAAACTCACAACAGATCCCCATTTTGGGGATCTGCTGCTTCATTCCCAGCTGTGCCTATGTGTCCCTTAACCCATATGAATTTTACCTTATTAACCAAGGCACATCTGTTAAGTTATAAAAGACAACTCATTCATTTTATAACCGACTGATTGACAAGGACAATGAGAACCTTTCTTCCCTGCACCACCCGACATTCCAGCAGGTGATCCAACGTATGCAGCTGCCCAAGCAATTCTGTCTGGTAAACGGAGCGTCGTTTTACTACGAAGAGAAAGGTGATGTGCTTTCAAGATTGAGAGCGACTGTATAATATCTGAAGGTGCTACTCTAAAGAAATAAATAAAAATAAATAAGAAAATCCTTAAATTTTTAAAAACACACCTCTTTAAATTACTGTCACTAGTGCTAGAATTTCGTAACCGAGCACGTATTCTGTTAAACGTTTACCATCAATAGTTATTGTTGTACTTTTCATGCTCTGTCAAAAATTAAAATTTATAGGACAAAATGGAAAAATAACAATGACAAACGTACTCGTATGTTAATATTTATTTTCCATGTTGGGCTTATTTAACATGAATTAGTGGTATTATAAATTCTAATCCACTTTTCATGTGGAATACACGCAACAACTTTGTTATTAAAAATATAAATTATTAATATTGGTTAAGTAATTAACTGCGTTAGGTGATTTGTTATGTCGAGCGAAAATATTTACTGGTATTTTATTAAATTGTTTTTAAAATTAGTATTTATTTCCTTTGGCATATATTTATTAGATTATTATTTTTTTTGTAAACAGTAGAATGAACATTTAAAAACAACTAATTAAAAAAAAATAAATTAAAATAAAATAAACGCATACGAAAATAAGTCAATGAAAATTGTAATCGGATTAAATGCAACAAACCATCTCCGAATATGGATAGACAGATTTTTTTTGTAAAAACATGATTTTATATAAAAACAAAATTTTTTTAATGTTAAAAAACTTAAACTTAACTAAATATCGGACCTTAGGTCAGAAAAATTTTTCTTGTGCCCATGGTTGCAACTTGGCGCATATTTAGTGGGATATAGGAGTGTAGGAGAGGGTTCAGACTACAAACTGGTGAAAATATTTTTTACCTGGTTTGACCTCAAGGAGTTATGCTCTATTGAGTCGAAGATTTTAAGCAATATGGATTTTTTTTTTAAGAAAAAAAAAAATTCTGAAAAGACACAAAGACTTAATTTTTTGGAAAATAAAAGTTAATAAGTTTTATAATTATACGAAATCTATTTTGTGACAAAATGTTTTAAAACAAAAGTTATAGGCATTTAAAAATTAATAAAAATTTGTTAAATTTAACCATCTGTTAATTACACAGGGCAACAGCAAAAATATGCTCGAGTAACTACTATATACATTTGATGTATCATGGCTACCTTAGTACAAAAATGGTAAAATTTTTAAATTCTATGGATAGATTTTTTTTTAAAAATTTTTTTTTAAAATTGCAATTTTTTTGAGACGTTTCTTCAAATAATTAATGATAACTCAAAAACTACTAGTCCGATATTATTAAAATAAATTCAGAAAAATTAAGAGTTGCATAGCCTTTAATTCGTCTATATATCGCGTTTCAATCGGATCAATAGTATCGGAGTTATAATAAAAAACTTAAGAAAAAAATATATTTTTTACGTAAAAATGGCAAAAATTTTCGTTTTAAAAAAAATCATAAAAAATCGAAAACGGCAAAAAACTTCCAGATTCATTTTTTTATCGCATAGCGACATATAATAGCAACAAAATGAGATATCGACCCATAAAAATCGATTGATTTTTTTCGAATTTATTCACATTTTAGTGAATTCGCTCATTTTCACAAAATTTTAGTTTTTTGCTGGATATACGCATTATAGCGGGTTTTCAAATGTGTGAAAACATAAATTTTCCAATTTCAAGGGGTGCATGTCGGATTAATGTTAGATTTGATGAGAAAACTTCCACCCACAAAATTTTAGTCGAATTCGACAACGTTAACACGTAGCGCATAGGCCCCAAATCTGATAAAAAGCGTTTAAATCGAAAATAATTGACAAATTTTCAGTTTTTGCAAAATTAACGCTATTTATTCCCCTTTTGCAAAAAAGTGGATCCTGGTCCTTAGGGCAAACACAATTAGATTTACAATAAGCTACATGTCTTTAAGTTTTCGAGTTATTACAATTTTCACTGGCCATTATATGTCCTTGAGAACTTGCCGAAGACAATTTACAAAAACATTTTACTTTTAAAAATTTTTATTTTTTTCTTTTTTAACAATAAAATATAAAATTTCGCTAAAATTGACTGATATCTTCCTATTACACAACGCAACAAAATAAAAAAATTAGATGCTTTTGAAACCACTATACAATATCCAGGTACTGCCAAAGTGTTTTGGATGAATGAGAAATGTATGGCAAAACAAGTACGCGAATACTGTTTTGGGCAAAACACGTATTTCTGTGGGACACGTGTTACTGTGGAAATACAGTATTGAATGTAGAAAATTGTTTGGAACAGATCTTTATGTAATTGCATTGGTCATGAAGAAGATAAAGTATAATGAACAA